>CM061921.1:308167730-308216289 GCA_031002005.1 Vandiemenella viatica | reverse complement strand
TTGGGAAACAAAAATTACAATCGATGTACGAAGCAGGAATGACGTTAAAAGCAGAATAGCACTAGCAAAAAGAGCCTTCATGAAACAGAGAAACCTTTTAGTTTCAAATATTGATCTAGGAATTAGAAAGAAGTTTTTAAAATTCTATTTGTGGAGCACAGCACTTTACGGTAGCGAATCATGGACTTTAGGAATACCGGAAAGAAAGAAACTTGAAGCATTTGAAATGTGGTGCTACAAAAGAATGCTGAAAATTAGGTGGACAGACAAAGTAAGAAATGAACGAGTTTTGGAAATGATGGTTGAGAAAAGAATTTTATGGAAGAAGCTTACAGGAAGAAGAGGCAGGCTTTTAGGTCATATTTTGAGACATGTTGGATTGGTTAATTTGTTAGTGGAGGGCACAGTCGAAGGTAAGAACTGTAGAGGTAGACAGAGATTATAATATATGAAGCAGATATATGAGAACGTGGGTTGTAAGGGGTATGTAGAAACGAAGAGGTTAGAACACGATAAGAAGGGATGGAGGATTGCATCAAACCAGTCTAAATACTGACGACAAAAAAAAAAAAAAAAAAAAAAAAAAAAAAAAAAAAAAAAAAAAAAAAAAAAATAATAAAAAAAAAAAAAAAAAATTAAAAAAAATCATTATTCATCCTCATAAGTAACAAGGAAGGTATTTAACAGAGTCACAGTCAGCTTGGTAATTAATTAGTAAGTGTACTTTGGTAATCCGAAAATTTATGGACTTGACCATTGCTGGTAAGGCTATCGGTTAAGCACAAAACATGAACTTCAACCAAAAATATCTTGAGCATCTCTCTCTGCAATCTGTTTCTATAAGCTTCTGGATGTTTATTTACTTTTTCAGCATAAATATTTGCATGATGCCGAGATCTTTTAATTCGAGTACACTGCAGGTCTGATTTTCAACTGTCGCGAAATGGCGGAACGCACCGATTCGGCTTCGGTGCTACTGGCCCAGACACAACATTCCTCGGGTTCGTCAGGCTACCTACCTTCCGATATGGCTCATTCGGCTGGTAATATCGCTGGACGCAGCCCAGTTTGAGCAACGTCACAGCTGAACACTGTTCTCAACATGTTCTTTATGAAATGCTTCCGTCAGTGGACGCGACGTTCAGAGAATATTGAGCATGTCATGGATCGAGTAGAAGGAGAATGAAACCCGAAGCCGGCACCCATGATATTATACTTACAAAAGATTCTATGGAATTCTTTAACAACACCTAAAGCCTTGATCTGAGCCTTGGTCTGAAGTTTGTAGTGCCTAGTTCCCTGGGAACGGAAAGACTAAATGCCCAAGGTAACTGGAGATGACTCAGTCATTTCCGTGAAATGTCGGTAAATCCTCCGACATAAAATGCTTGTGTATAAAGTGAGGAAAATTCTCAGTACGACTCAAGGATCCGTTCCTTCAACCCGTTGTAGATTGTGTTTGTTTCATTCTTCTTGGTGAATGGGTGACGAATGATCCATTTTTTGGTCTTCCTGTTGTCTCAGTAATCCTTCATACGCAACGAATGGGCGAGCTTTCGTTGCAATGACCGTGTATGCTGGTTGGTCTTTCTATCTACTTCCTCGAAACCTCGCGTTTATGTGACTTTCCCGATTTCATTTCGGCCCTGTAGATATGGTGATTCTAATTCTTTCGGGTCATTTCTATCTGTCTATATCAATTTGGTCGGGTGGTTTTGTTTTTTAGAAAGGTATGAATTTTGTGAGTTAGTATGTTTGAGTCCATTCTTTCCAGGTGTTTTGTAAAATTCTTTGCATGTGCATTTTTTTTTATGTATTTAAAATGGCATTCGGCCTTGTTAGCCATTCAGCCAGCTCGATGTGTTTGTTTCTATTACAGTGTACAGGTTTCTCATAAGTATTATTATTTTCTCTAATGTGTAAGGACAACACAAGACGAACACAACACTTAATTAAAACCACCCATGCCCTAGGCCGGACTCGAACCGGCGACTCCTGCAACGAGAAGCAAGCACGCTACCCCTACGCTGCCGGTGTCGGCTTGCATGTGCATTGAATCATTGTGTTGTAAACAGGGTATTTTGGGTGCATTGAGAGCTTCGGGTTTGATTAATATTTTATAGTGCCGGATTCTGCAGTTCGAAGAGATACTTTTCTTGTTGTGTATCTTTTGTCACCTCAAATACAGTCTCTATTTTCTGAAGTCTTGATTCATTAGATTTTTTTTCGTTTATAAATTTTTTTAATCCATTCCCTAAATATTTAATTTCTTTCACTCGATTGATTTTGTTGTTGCAGATTTTGAATTTAACTAATGCAGTTAATTACGGTTCCATAAGTTAATGACCTTCACAGATGTGAAAATGGTAAAATAGTATTAATATAAGGCAAATTAACCTCTAAATAAAAATTCAGCTTCTTTAGCTTGCAACTTACAAGCTGGATTAAATATCAGATATGGTCGTTATTGAAGACAAATTTGAAGTGCCTACTTAATCACTGTGGTAGAAAGCTAAGCTTGTTATTCAACTCAAAGGTTGGTTGGAGCTTCCCGAAGGAGTTTACCTGCTATTGGAGGAAGGGTTGCCAGTTCCTTTCTTCCTTACCTAACCTAAGCCGGTAATCCCAACGGGTAAAGGAGACCTACATTTTAACGAACCACGAAAGCGTTCTGGCGTGCTTCGCATACACAAAGCAAGCTTTGTCGGAGGTGAAGGTCGGGTTAAGAGACTATGAAAATTTTCGCTGAAACAGGGATTCAAACAGGGGACCTTTCAATCTCCAGTCAGATGCCTTAACTACTGAGCCACCAGGTCGTTCCTTTTGAGATAAACCCGATAGAAAATCTACTAAGGTTGACAGCTTTGACGCTCTTCACGTCTTTGTTTTCCAGCGGAAAAAATATCTTAGTCCTCTACTTGACGAAACAGTGATATACTACACGCTAGGGAAGATCAGGATTTTCTCGATCCCTCTTGTAATAGAACACCTTACAACATAATTTTATGTACAATATGTGTCTTTAGGTCAAACCTAAAAATGTAATAGAAAGAGGTATCACTGTCACGTGATTAAGAATGTCGTTGAGAGATTAATCAAGGACATATTTTAGAGAGAGAAGTATATCTGCGTGAAACGATTATAAAATTTATTTCCGCAAAGGTCTAACTTATAATTGGAACACAAGGTAACAGAAATGCTGATTTGTCTTACTTTCTTTAATACCAGACACGCTTATTTGTGTTTTATTACCAAAACAGAAGCCAACTAGCAAAATCAATCACTACACAAAAGAGGTATCTGTGGTTCTCTTCGTAGCACGCTCGGTTAGGGAACGTTGGTCTGCCTCTGTTTCCTTAAAATGTGATTACACCCTCCTTATCGTGAAGTTAGTTGTTAAATACAGCTTCCGCTCCAGTGTTAACAAAACAAACAACAGTGTGACATTTAGACTTTGTGACTCTTGTATCCAAATTAAATATATGGTAGCGATGCTTTGAAGCTTTAATTAAATTTCTCTTACTTCTTTGTTCTTCTTTTGGCAGTTATCCCACTATTGCAGGGTTGGCGTTTTTCACGATGCGACGTGTTTGGTATCTGGTTGGCTTTTTTTAGCAGACTTCAAAAAAAGGATGAGGTTCTCAATTGGTCGTTTTTTTATGTATGTTCAGCGATATCTTCTCCAATTTTGAATCGATTTAAATGAAATTTTTATAGTGAATAGGGTATACCTTCAAAGTGGTCCCATATGAATTTCATTGAGAAACAAACCCTTCTACCCCTTTACATCCCTTAATTTTTATACAAACCAATATTTTTTATCTGATTTCGATGGAATTTTGGCCATATATAGTCAAAAGTGAAGAGAAAAATACTGTCACCTTTTGGTTTGAAAAAACTGAACCCCTCTCCCCCTATCCAATCCCTTAGTTTTTCTCAATCATCTTTACACAAAGCTACAGTCGACACCATTTAACTGATCTCCATTAAAGTTGGAATATACATGTAATTTTTCACGTAGAAGATTTCTGACCAAAAAACACCACCCCCTTTACACCCCTTAATTTAATAAAACCTACATTTCTTATCTGATTTTGATTGAAATTTGCACGTGTATACTTTAAAATAAAGAGAAAAATTCTGTCAACATTTAGTCTGCCAAATCCCAACCCTTCTCCCTCCTTCCACCCCCTTAATTTTTGTCAGTGTTCTTTATAAAAAGCTACAGTCGACACCATTTGACCGATTAACATGAAAGTTGGCAAATACATGTAATTTTTCGTGGAGAAGGTTTCTGACCAATAATAATAATAATAAAACATAAAAACATAGAAAACCACTCCCTCTCCCCATTTACACCTCTTATAAAAAACTACATTTGTTATCTGATTCTGATTGAACTTTGCACATGTATACTTTAACATTAAGAGAATAATGCGTCAACATCTGGTCTGCCAAAGTCCAACCCCTATCCCTCCATCCACCCCCTTAATTTTTGTCAATGTTCTTTTTAAAATGCTACAGTCGACACCGTTTGATCGACTACCATGGAAGTTGGCGCTTATATGTATTTTTTCACGATGAAGGTTTCTGACCAAAAAATCCAAAAACCACTCCCTCTCTCAATTAATCCGCTTAATTTTTATACAAACCCACAGTTTTTATCCGGGTTAGATAGAATTTAGCACAAGTTTACCTTTAAACTAAGAGAAAAACAATGCTTTGCAAAAACTGAACCCCTCTCCCCTTGATTTTTGTCAATTTTCTTTTTAAAAACTAAAGTCTACACCATTTGACCAATCTTTGTGAAAGTTGGTACATATATGCATTTTTTATGGAGAAGATTTCTTACCAAAAAATCCAAAAACTACCCTAGCTCCCCTTTTACACCCCTTAAATTTGTACAAACCCATATTTTAATCCGATTTCGGTGGATCTTCGCATGTATATACTTTAAAACAAAGAGAAAAAGAAAAATACTGTCTGCATTACTTTTACAAACCCTATCCCTCCTTCTACCCCTTTAGTTACTGTCAATGTGCTACAGTTTCTATCTGATTTTGAAGGAAGTATGCACACGTATACTTCAAAACAAACAGAAAAATACTGTCTATATTTGGTTTAGAGAAGTCAAACCCCTCTCCCCCTTTCCATCCCCTTAATCTACACTAAACTCAGTTTCTATCCGATTCTGAAGATAATTTGCACTCGTACACTTTAAAACATACAGAACAATTGTGTTTAAATTTGGTTGCAGAATCCCAACCCCTCTTCCCTTCTGCCCCCACTCCTCCCAATTTCCAACGTTCTTTATAGATACCCACAGTTTTTATCATATTTCTATGGAACACTGCACATGTATACTTAAAAACAAAGAGAATCATAGTGTTTATATTCTGTAAACAAAACCCAACCGCTCACTACCTTAGGGGTGTCCATAAATTACGTGAGGTGAAATATGGGCGGGGGTCCTGCGAAATCTCACCAAATCTCACGTGAGGTTTTTGAAAAATTGTTGGGCCATAGAGCTAAAAAAAATTCTACAAATGAAGTGGAAGTCGATTTTAGGGTGGTATTTCGTCAAAAAGTGGGGGTGTAACCGGATTTTGGAAGGTTGAAACCTAAAAAAAGTATCAGAAAGTTGCGAGGGTGATTCCAAGTGGGGGGGGGGGGGGGCGGAAATTTTATAATAACTTTATACCTTGCTTAGAAGAAAGTAAATCTAAATGGACAACATTTTACATTACTGTTATTGAAATTTTTACATTAATCAGTTATTTTTGGAGTCGGTGCCAGCCTAAGCAAGAAAAACAAAATCATAAAAACAATAATGAACAACAATAAAACATAAAAATTCATGTTACTACCTACCTAGAATTAATGCTAGAAACATATTTCAACAAAACTGAAACTTACAGATGATACGCCAATATTACACTAACTTTAACTGCATGATTCAGCCTACCAACTGACACTGTAGCACCAGTGATATAGCTGAACGACCAGCGAAGTCGAGCCACAGATTAAAATACTGTCTAATTTGTTTCCCTGAAATGTCTTCTCCAATAATAATATCTGCCTCACTACATGCTGTAAAATATTCGGATTTTTTGTTCGTACTCCCCGTGTCGCCTCGAATACCAAATAAAGTTAAGTAATTCGTTCTTCGCGATGTGACAGCTGGCACCGACTCCAAAAATAACTGATTAATGTAAAAAATTCAATAACAGTAATGTAAAATATTGTCCATTTAGATTTATAGGTATAAAGTTATTTTAAGATTTGTAGTGTGCTTTTTTTTGAAGGCGGTTTTTATGCTTTTTAAAACAATTATTTTATGCTGAGTTTGACTTCTTCCGGGTAGGAAAGTTGTGAAGCTGTTGCCATCTGCCTGCAAAACGTGTATGTTCTGTGTGCGTCAAGTGTATTTTTGTTTGTGTAATGTTTAGTTTTTGAAGCTGAAATTTGGGACAGCCCCGGTATTCGCCTTTGGTGATTGCGGAAAACCACCTAAAAGCCGCTGGTATGTGGGTTTGCCTGGAGTGATTTGGGAAACCATGGAAAATGCCTCAAAGAACAGCAATAGTGAATGTGGGATGTACGACAGATGCGTCCGTGAGGACAATACAGCGAAATTTGGCGTTGTCGGGATATGTTAGCAGAAGGCCTACGGGAGTGCCTCTGCTAAGGGAGCGTCCATAAACCACATAGCTCCATTTTGGCCGACTGTGAACCCCCCTCTACCCTCCTCGTAGCCCAACGTGGCTTTTGTCTCAATCCCCCCCCCACCCCTTCCGCGTGGCACGTACATTTTTTTCTTTAGATTCGAGAAGGCATTTTGTGCCGTTTTCTCTTGTCAGTCTATCGTAAATTACATACGGAGATAATTAACATCTACATCTACATCCATACTCTGCAAATCACAAACATTGTGGGTGGCAGAGGGTGCTAAGCACCAATCCTAAACCCGCCCATTCCAATCCCGAATAGTGCGAGGAAAGAAGGAATACATACACTCCTGGAAATTGAAATAAGAACACCGTGAATTCATTGTCACAGGAATGGGAAACTTTATATACACATTCCTGGGGTCAGATACAATACATGATCACACAGACAGAACCATAGGCACATAGACACAGGCAACAGAGCATGCAAAATGTCGGCACTAGTACCGTGTATATCCTCCTTTCGCAGCAATGCAGGCTACAATTCTCCCATGGAGACGATCTTAGAGGTGCTGGATGTAGTCCTGTGGAACGGCATGCCAAGCCATTTCCACCTGGCGCCTCAGCTGGACCAGCGTTCGTGCTGGACGTGCAGACCGCGTGAGACGACGTTTCATCCAGTCCCAAACATGCTCAATGGGGGACAGATCCGGAAATCTCGCTGGCCAGGGTAGTTGACTTACACCTTCTAGAGCATGTTGGGTGGCACGGGATACATGTGGACGTGCATTGTCCTGTTGGAACAGCATGTTCCCTTGCCGGTCTAGGAATGGTAGAACGATGGGTTCGATGACGGTTTGAATGTACCGTGCACTGATCAGTGTCCCCTCGACGATCACCAGAGGTGTACGGCCAGTGTAGGAGACCGCTCCCCACACCATGATGCCGGGTGTTGGCCCTGTGTGACTCGGTGTGTGACTCGGTCGTATGCAGTTCTGATTGTGGCGCTCACCTGCACGGCGCCAAACACGCATACGACCATCATTGGCACCAAGGCAGAAGCGACTCTCATCACTGAAGACGACACGTCTCCATTCGTCCCTCCATACACGCCTGTCGCTACACCACTGGAGGCGGGCAGCACGATGTTGGGGCGTGAGCGGAAGACGACCTAACGGTGCGCGGGACCGTAGCCCAGCTTTATGGAGACGGTTGCGAATGGTCCTCTCTGATACCCCAGGAGCAACAGTGTCCCTAATTTGCCGGGAAGTGGCGGTGCGGTCCCCTACGGCACTGCGTAGGATGCGACGGTCTTGGCGTGCGTCCGTGCGTCGCTGCTGCCCGGACCCAGGTCGACGGGCACGTGCACCTTCCACCGACAACTGGCGACAACATCGATGTACTGTGGAGACCTCGCGCCCCACATGTTGAGCAATTCGGCGGTACCTCCACCCGGCCTCCCGCATGCCCACTATACGCCCTCACTCAAAGTCCGTCAACTGCACATACGGTTCACGTACACGCTGTCGCGGCATGCTACCAGTGTTAAAGACTGAGATGGAGCTCCGTATGCCACGGCAAACTGGCTGACACTGACTGCAGCGGTGCACAACCGCTGCGCAGCTAGCGCCCTTCGACGGCCAACACTGGTGTTCCTGGTGTGTCCGCTGTGCCGTGCGTTTGATCATTGCTTGTACAGCCCTCTCGTAGTGTCCGGAGCAAGTATGGTGGGTCTTACACACCGGCGTCAATGTGTTCTTATTTCAATTTCCAGGAGTGTATAAGTATCAGTACGGCATCTTATTTCTCTAATCTTATCCCTCCGGTCATTGCGACCTAAATAGGTTGGCGGAAGAAGTATTTCATTGCACTCGAAATTTAAATTTTTCGCATATTCTCCAATAAATTCGAACGCAAGCTACGTCGTCTGTCTTCCAAACTATCCCAGCCCAATCTATGTATCAATTCTGTGACGCTTTCATAAGGGCTGTAACAACAAGTCACGAATCTAGCGACTCTCCTCTGCACCCTCTCAACTGAGTCAATCAGAACCTTGCGATACGGATCCCAAACTCCACAACAGTAATCCAGATGCGGACGCACTAGTGTTTTATACGCTATCTCCTTTGTTTGAGCATTCCAATTCCTCAAAATACGACCTATGAATCGTAATTTAGAATTAGCCTTGCCTACGACGGAAGTTATGTGCATGTCCCATTTCATGTTGCTTTGTACTATCACCCCCAGATACTTCACGGAATCAACCGTGTCAACAGCTGAATTGTTTATTTTGTACTCGTGAACAAATTGATTCTTCTTGTTACTTATCCGCATTGCCTTGCACTTTTTGCAGTTAAGTGTAAGCTGCCATTTACGGCACCAATCGGAAATAGCATCCAAATCACGCCGAATTTCTAAGCAATCGTCAGAGCACCATATTTCCCTATAGATAACCGCATCGTCGGCAAACAATCGCAACCAGCATTTGACGTTGTCACCTAGATCGTTTATAAATATTAAGAAAAGAAGTGGACCTATTACACTTCCTTGAGGAACGCCCGAAGTAACATTTATCTTAGAAGAGGCTTCCCCGTCAACAACGACATATTGTGATCGACCAGTTAGAAAATCACGTATCCACTCGCAAACCTGAGCCGAAATAACCGTAAGCTCGAATCTTCGCTAAAAGTCGGTTGTGTGGCACAGAGTCAAAAGCTTTCTGAAAATCCAAAAAAACTGCATCAACTTTCGAACCTGCATCGATAACTTTCATTATGTCGTGGGAAAATAGGGCCAATTGTGTTTCACACGATCTCTTCTTCCGAAATCCGTGTTGAAATGGTGTAAGTAACTCGTTCTCATCTAGAAACTTCATTATGTTCGAGCATATGACATGTTCCAGAATTCTGCTGCAGACCGATGTTAGAGATATGGGTGATAATTCCTAGGATCACTCCGATCTCCTTTCTTAAAAACGGGATTTACCTGGGCTATTTTCCAGCTAGAAGGTACTTTTCTCTCTTCTAGTGATTTACGGAATATATCTGACAGAAATGGTTCAATATCCTCCGCGTATTCAGAAAATACTCTTACCGGTATACCATCGGGACCCGCCGCTTTACCCCACTTTAGGAGTTTTAATTGCTTTACAATTCCTACGCTATCAATTTCTATCGGATCCATCTCTAATTCCACACGATGTGGTAAAGTGGGGATGTTTTCCATGTTTCCATGTTAAATGACGGAAATAAATATTCACTCGCTGTTCGGTGCTCTGTACCTTATTTTAACTGTGACAAATAATATGAATGAAAAGCTACGTGGCTTGGCTCGGAACCCCCTCCCACCTCCCCCACGCAGCCCAGCTTAGCTTTCCAGCCAACTCCTCCCCTCCCCCTAGACCGAGCCGCGTAGTTTATGGACGCTCCCTAACTAACACCATTGGTTTCAGCGCCTTTACTGGACTCGTCAACATATCGGTTGGACGCTAGATAACTAGACATAGGTAAGATAAGTGATGATTCCAGTTGGTAAGAGGTGAAGATGTGGTTCGAATGTGGCACAGATCCCATGAGGTTAAGGACCCAAGTTGTTAGGAAGGTACTGTTCAAGTTGGTGATGTCTCCATCCTAACATACCCTATATTTTCATGACAGACTGGGGAGTCTTGTCCTACTGACCAACCACTGACGGGAAATGGTTGTGTTCAGCTACTTGGGGACCATTTGCAGCCCTTCATGGGATGCATCTTCCCAAACAACGATGAACTTTTTCCAGAACAACAGTGCTTCAAGTCACCGGGAAAAAATTGTTTACGACTGTTTTGAGGATATTTCTGGACACTTACAGCGAAATATTTGACCACCTAGATCGCCAGACATGAATCAATTAGAACACGTCTAGGACATGATCTATAGGTCATTTCGTGCATTACGTCATGCACCGGCTACACTGTCACAATAAAGGCCAGCTGTAAAGGAAGAATAGCTAAATATTTCTTCAGGGGACTTCCGACGACTTGTAAAGTAAATGCCACGTCAGGTTGCTGCAATTCGACGGGCGTTATGGTTTCCCACAGGATTTTAAAAAGGTTTTTCATGACCAAGCTTGTACGGTTTGCGTCAAGATGGCAGTACAGTACTTTCCTCCTTTAGTACGTCAGTTTTTCTATCTGCGGTCTAAATGCCCAAAATTCCGATTAGCAGCGTCCTGCTTAGGGACCGTGCACAAACTACGTGGCTCGGTCCAGGGGGGGGAAAGGGTTGTCTGAAAGGCTACGTTGAGCTACATGGGGGGAGGTTCCGAGCCAGGCCACGTAGCTTTCCTTTCATAACATTTTTCACAGTTAAAATGAGGAATAGAACTCACAACAGCATGTGAATACTTATTTCCCTCAGTTAATTATGTCTGTACGTAATTTAAAATAGTCTGACAAGAGAAAACAGTACAAAATGTCTTCTGGAATCAAAAGGGAAAAAAGCTACGTGCTACGTGGGAGGGGGGGAGAGAGGTAGAGGCAAAAGCCACGCAGGGCTACGTGGGGGGGGGGAGGGGGGTTTACAGTAGGCCGAAATGGAGCTACGTGGTTTATGCACGCTCCCTTATGAGTGAGAGCACTCGGCCAAAACGCAGCAGTTGCTACGTAAGAAATATTGAAGGAACTGCATTGGACAACTTGAGATTATACAACCAACGGTCCAGATTTGTCACCAGTGACTATCATTTGGTTGCACCTTCTAAAACGATTTAGGTGGTAATAAATAATCCAACGACAAAAAAGTACGAGCCTTCGTGCACAATTCGTAATTAATGCACGTTGGAAAAATATGTAGAAGATTCTGGAGCTGATCTAAAAAAATAGTTTTGTATTTTTTCTGTTACGTTAATCCAGTGAATAATTTTACAAAAGAATCACCTTAATGATCTCCTACCCAGAAAAGTTTCCCTGTCCGTAATAGCTTCCCAGTTCCAGCCTCTATGTCATCCTTCAGTCAGGGCCTGCGCTAGGAATTTCGGGCTCGGGGTAAAATGGGAGATTTTTTTTTTTTTGCCCCACAAACTGACCGGGCGACAATGGGCGGATTCTTGGCTTCGAGGCCTGGGGTCCCTGCAGCCGGTGATCGCCCCCCCCCCCCAAATCAGTCGGCGGGCCCGGGTACATTTGACCCGCTTACCACCCCCTAACGCTGGCCCTGCCTTCAGTTGGTCTATCCACCTTCTTCTTGGTCTTCCCACTGGTCTTTTTTCCAAATAAGTTTTGGTAGTCTTGTGCTACTGATTTTCTTAACATGCCCAAACCATTTAAGTCTTCCATGGTTTCCCTTAACTCTAGGTCATCATTCTTTATATGATCAAGCCTCCTTTTCTGGAGGGTGGTCTAAGAAACTTCATTTGACAGGCTTCAATCTTACTAAGGTCCTTTGATGTTAGTGTGTATGTTTCCAAAGCATATGAGAGAATAGGAATGAGATATGAGTTGTACAAGACAATTTTTGTTCTTCTGGGAACCATCATGTTCCATAGCACGCTCCTCATGGTACTTTAGAAGTTGGCTCCTTTGGTTCTCTATTCATTATTTCGTTTTTTTACTTAAGTATGGCTTTACGCCACGTCGATGGCTATGGTCATTAGAGGCGGGATGGAACTGGGGACAAGGAACGGGAAGGAATTCGACCATGGCCTTTTTGAAGGAAGCATCCCGGCATTCGCCTGGAGTGATTTGGGGAAACCATAGAAAACCCAAATCTGGATGCCCAGACGGGGATTCGAACCCGCGTTCTCCCGAATGCGAGGTCAGAACGTTAACCGTTCACCCACCACGCTTGGTCATCATTACCCGTCAAGCGAATGTAGTTAAGAGCATATAAAACTACATCAAAATCAAAATTTCATGTTTGTTAAAATAGAGACCCTCCTCGTCACGGAGGTCACGGAAGTGCAGTAATTGGAATTGGCGCCCAATTTGCGGTCGGTTTGTTCCAGGCCGCTTTCCGGTTACATAACCACTACAAGTCAGATGGTCATGCAAAACCCCTAATCGCTGCATTGTGTTCCAAACCTCTGTGCAGCATGTATCGGGTACGGAGCCAGGTGAATGAGGGCTCTTTCAAAAAGCCATGATCGACTTCCTTCTCGTTTCCCGATTCTAATGCTTCACATCCTTAAGGAAAATATTAAAAATAAAGAAAACTCAGTGTGGCCGTACTGAGGAGGTATATCGGGCCCATGTTCAAATCCAGAGTCCGCCGTACCGTCCGTGCAGATTGCTTTTCAGGCAGTTTCACGTAGCCACCTAGATAACTGCTAGTGTAGTCCCCAATCTCCACCTCACGGACAACACGTTTCACAAACAGATGGAGGCACTTCGTTTCCTCTACTAAGATAGTAGTCGTGGCAAAGGGAAGACGTGGGCACTCAAACCACTGCGCGTCGAATGGGGCCACCTGATTTCTTTCTGAAGAGTAGTCCTGAATGAGCCAGCACAGCGGCTCTACTTTTTTCATATCTATGTAACAATAATAATTACAGTGATCAACACTCAGAATCCCCGTTTCCCGCCACAGAGATTCCGTATGTCGCAAAGAATTACCATACAGAGCACAGATTGCTCATTTTAGGCATCACTTAAGCTCCACCATTTCATCAAAAACAGACATGCCTATTATAGTATAACCAGAGCTTTCTTAGCTATATTGCGTTGATGTGTTTTTACAGCTTGTCCAATGAATTGGAGAAGAAGTCACGCGAAGAAATTAGGCCATGTCCTTTCATGGGACCAAACCAACATTCACCTGGAGTAATTTCAGGAATCCTTGAAAAATTGAAATCTGGATTGCCGGATGGAGATTCAAACCCGCGTCTTCCAGAACGCCCGGCCTTTGCGTCGACCTCTCACTTACCAGGCTAAGTATATAGAGAGAAAGTCCGACAGTGAGGAACAGCGAGAAAACGCTACGAAGCTGCTCCGCCTATATTCTTTTTAAGTAAAACCCTTCGAGCTAATCTCGGTGCACAACGTATACATTTTACATCAAGAAACCATTTAGTAAAAAATTGGTCACGGCCATAACTATCAATTTTTCTGAGAACAGTTGGATGTACTACGAGAAAATGCTGGCAAAAGTAGCAACAGAAAAGACCGGACCAGCAGGTCTGGAATTTCACAGTTTTTTTCATATTCTTTTGTAATATGGCTTTACGCCTCGTCAACGTAATTAGAGGCAGAGTCATATTCGAACCACTGAAACTAGTTCCATTGTTTGTCTGAGATGAGCAAAATATGTCTCCATACAGAACAATTGTCAAACCGAGAGTTAAAAAGCCAACTCGTGGCACTGTACGTTGTTTGTAACTAAAAATTTACAAGTCAGACTTTTAACGGTTTTTCTATGAAGTGAAATTATTTTATAACACGCTTGAATCTACTAATATGAGCTGTAGTTAGCAAAATTCGATTGCCCTTGCCAAAAGTCTGTATCAAGTCATTCTTGAGAAAGGAAATCCAGCATTTCACTGTGCTGTAGCTACAGGAATACTGCATTTAGCGATCCTTGATCCATATTTACCGCGACTATTCGGATTGTCTATACCGTGCATTATTTTTCGTTCCTTGTAAGCCTTATTTCTTTCTCCTCATGATTCAAATGATCACGTCGTGTCATTTTACTCTGATGTTTGGTTGTAGTTTCTCATAGAGTTGCGAAAAATTTCGAAATTTTGTCTTTTTTTTATTATGTCCTACGCCAGGGATGGCGAACCAATGGCACGCGTGCCAATGATGGCACGCGGCCAAATAATTTGGGCACGGCAGTAATTAAGTAGGAACCGAATTGATATAAGTAATTTATTTTTTCGTTTATATTATTTAAGATCATAGTAACAAAGTTCATCGTGAACGAAACTACTGGTGCCAAAACGACTACACATTGCGCAAAAGAGGTAGATTTCGAGCGAATTTCTGACCAAACGAACAGAGTGAGCAAACACAGGCGGCGCGGCAGTTGGAGGGGCGCTAAGCTGACTTGCTCACTTGTTTGTTTATATTGACGTCGTTGACTGCTTTTACCAATTACGCTTAGTTCTTGCATTTTTCAAACTAATTTCCTTAACACAGTACCTTGCTTAAGTTTGTTTGAGTTAAGGTCGGGCCACACTATAGTGCGCGTCACGAACGATGGCGGCCCAGTTTAGCGAGGGCCTGAGCATGTACGTCATCACTCTGCCAGTAGCCAATCACATTCAGTAACAATCCAGAGCCTGTCGTGTTAACACGTGTGTTGAATGCTATATGTTTGTGAATTGTACAGCTGTAAATCAGTGAGCATTGCAATAATTCCTATTCTAAATAATGTAAGATGAACAACATAAGCGTAGTCAAAGCAGAAAACAAGATTTGAAAGTATATAAGCATTTTAAGCGCGAAACAGACGCGAGAGGGCCGATCTGCGACGTTGCCAAACCTCACTAAAGCGTATGATACTAGCCTTAGAACTGTACTGCGAATAGTTAAACGCGGCAACGTCGTATTTTCTATGTCAACCCTATTTCTCTCTCTCTCTGCGCGACCCGCCATCGTTCCTGACGCGCACTATAGACCGCACCGACAGCGCACCGCGTCCGAGCCAACACTCGGTCGTGTGTCGGCTCGCCCCCCTCGCGTCCACACTGGTCCGTAGCACGGCCGTGTGACGGACGGGTCCCTACTCGGTCTCCTTTAACGTATACACTTGGTTGTTTCACGAAATTAATTTAAAAAAATTACCTTAAGAGTGATTTGGGGATCGTAGATGCGGCTACCACCCGTATATTATTATAGAGTACTGTACTTAATAATCTACGAACGTAATAAAGTATGTTAATCTTTTTTTTTTTGCCTGACTCCTGTTATCTTCACTGTTTGATCTCTAATGCACAAAAATAGTATCCCAGCGCAATTTAAAAAAATGATCGACACACTGTATTGAATTGAAAGATTCTCTTGTATCTCTACATAGTCACAAAGAAATGTCAAGCGTCTCTCACTTCACATTTAACATTTTTATTTTGTCCGAGGCTATATTCGATTCACTCAATATTTTTTTAACAAAAAAGAATAAGATTATTATACATTTTAATTTAAATAAATAATGCAAAGATTTTGTAAAATAATAATAGTTTCATGGTATATAAAAATTCAAGTCACAGAGTTTCTTATCGGCCGCGCAGTACACCTCTATTGTTCTCACTTAATTTGTAAAGGAGACCTATAGATTAACGAGAAATTCGAACAACCGAGCGTCCTAGCATCTTGGCATTAACAAATCAAAGCTTTGCCAAAGGTCAGTTTTAAGACCCATAAAAATTACAGCTGAGACAGGGATTTGAACCAGGGACTTTCAGTTCCCCAATCGTACGCCGTAACGTCGGAAGACAAATCTGGATGTAATCAAAAATTATTATTCAATCATAATAAAATAAACGAACTTTTATTCTATATAATTTATTTTACTATCCCAAAACAAAAATGTACTTTTATTTGATTCAATAAATATTTTCCAGTACTTATAGATTCAGATGCTTGTGGAGAGTGATTTGGGTACGGAAGGTCCCCGGTTCAAAATCCGGATATCTTATGCAATTTTTACTGGCCTTAAAATCAACTTTCACCACCGGCAAAGATTTGATTTGTTAATGCGAACATGCAAGGGCTCTACCTACATTTTAGGAATATCTGATGAACCTGAAGTGAGGCTGAAAAAAAAGGACACACTTCTAAAGCAATCAGTAACGTTAAAACAATATTTAGTCGTAAAGGACCGGAAATTTCCGAACTCTTTCTATACAGTTCTCCATATCGACCAGCCCGACAGCAGACCGATACCGGGCCGCACCGTCAAAATATAAACCAAATTTTCATCCGGGCCAACACACGGCCGTGTGTCGGTCGACACGTGGTGTCCTTTGAACTCACTTCAATCGAGTAAGCGACAACAATAAGAAAAGTGACGGTGCGGTGCGGCTTATGTGCGGCGCGGTCAAGTGTGGCTGACCTTTATATGTACAACTATTCAAAATGGCTAATTTGGTAAAAAAAGAAAAAAAAAAGTGCTAGATAAATACAATAGAGAAGTTCAACCTTGGTGGACTGAGCAATATGGCATGATTAATATAGCGGTGTGTGCTTTATGTTCTGGATCAGTGTGCAGAATATCATCCGTAAAACGGCAATATAAAATAAATCACAAATATCTTTGTCAAATAAAGCGAACCAGAATAATTTTAAAGACTCACTTTGAACCCGCTTGTCAGATGACTCTACTTCAGGTTGCATGCTGCTAAAAAAACAAAGTATGAACCTAATATAAGTTATTTGGCATCTAATTTTCAACAACAGAAGTTGCACTAGTTTCATTTTATTACTTTTCCCATTAATTACTAAGTCATGATTGTTTGATGGCACGTTATGGCTTCATTCAACACTTCTTTAGAAAAAATGGCACGTAGAACAATAAAGGTTCGCCATCCCTGTCCTACGCAATCGACAGTCATGATAGAATCAGAAAATACAGGGATTTGGGGGGTTGCTGACGCTGTAGGGCCATAACTGCAAACAACCTTTCATATTTGCTCTATCCAGCGACACCAAAGCGACCCAGATCGAAATTTGACTTAGAAATTTCTGCAAAACACAGACTTATTGTTTTCGAAATAGTCAAATTTTCGGTATCGACCTTAAAGACGTATCCACGTCAAACACGCACACTATTAGCGTGAAAAAGACTAAATAATGTTTGATTACACTGCAATTCGTCAGTAAAACATCTGCAATAAATGTTTTTACAAGTTTTCGACAAATCCTTTGTTCATGTCCACTCCTATCTCCCCAGTCATTTGCCTCTAATCCTCTGTTTTTAACATCTTCCTTTAGTTGTGTTATGGGTTCTTTTCTGAGTCTTCCACTAATTCGTATAAAACAAAGCGTCCGACATGTTATTAAATATTCACCAACATGTCTTTATTTCTTCATTTTTCGTTCTAATTATGCTCATTATTCTTTTTATTTTGGCATCTCACGTACTTCTTAATCTGTACACTTACGCTTTAAGGAAAATTCATCACTACCGTTTACAGTCTTCAACGGTGCAATGAAATCTGACAGACCATACGCCATAACTAATTTCGGAAAAGCAGACGGACAAAAAGCGAATCTGGATAGCCAGGAAAAAATTTGAAATGGGATTCTCCTGAAAGCAGTCCAGTGTCAGCATCTAAGTTCTCAAAACCATCAACACCACTACTATGAAACTTGTTTACTTATTTGGTAATAAAATTCCTTTACAGTGGAATTTAGTTATTATGATTGAACAAAGTATTCCAAGCATCTGAATATTTTTAAAATGCATCCATAACATCTCTGTATTCAGTTACGTCAGACATTGGACCATTGTTTTCCGCAACAAATGTTTAGCAACAACCGCTTAGAGACAGTAAATCACATGACTCTTCAGGCAACGCGATTCCCATAGCGCATTACACTGTATGCCGTAGGAAATGTGTGGGTACCAGTGTCTAGAAAGAAGACGCCGTTCATGATTTTGAAACCAGTCCCACAATGATTTTTCTCCTGCATTTCACCACTGCCTTGCACGACAAATCACAAGTTTAATCTCTTTTATCGCTCATCGTCATTCGATTTAAGCTTTGTAAGAAAGTGAACTTCGCTGTATACGAAAACACCGTAAGCTTCTCTACTAAATTTTATTGTTATTACGTTTGTGAAATATGTACTTTTGATTCGAAAATAAGATACTACCTCATTATATTTCAAAATGATTAAAACTCCAATATTAGGACGACATATACGCGAGCGGAATAATTGTTCAGTACGACGCCGTATTAAAGTATTCAGCGAAAATGCTCGATTTTTTCCCCTTTTTTTTCCTTTTGACTGTATACCTCAATGAAATCATTGGAGCTGGGAAATGCCTTGGAAAGGAAACTCGAAGGAATTCAGGCGAAGCCTTTTGAAAGAACCATGTTGGCATTAGCCTGGAGTGATTTCGTGGAACCGTGGGAAAAAATCTAATGGGGGAATGGGAATTCAAATCCTCGTCTTCCCGAAAGCTATGCCCAAGCGTTACAGCACATCCACCAGGCTCAGTGTTATAGTTTTGCAATCGAGTGGTATTTCTACATACCGTTCTCTTCAAATATAAAATGACAGCCAGTCAAGTAAATTAAATATGAGGTAACCAGCTGCAGGATTTTGTAACCTGTAATATATTTCATTCGCAATGTTTCCATAAACGCAGTGCACAATACTAAAAGAAAATCTTCATTGCCTCGTAGTTGTGGGGTAGATATGGAGATGCTGCTTTGATTTAAATTGACTGATTTTTAATTTAATGACAGGAAGAAAGAAATATTAAGACTCTGACCTTCAAGAGGCTTGAAATTGGCTGTTCCGAGTGCAACGAGGAAAAACATGGCACTGGTTAGCAGGTAGTTAAGAACTGAACGAGCTAATGAACGAGTCATGGGCGCTGTAGGAAGCTGCACGACTTTCTCAAACTATCAAAAAATAATATTAACCTCTTAGAATGTTGATTAATTGGTTAGATGATGTCTTCTTCATATTCTCCACTCGCATTTTAAGGAAACGTCTGCACAAATTCAATTAAAAATACCGAAATGTGAGATGGCTGCTCATCTAAAAAAATGGTACCAACACTGCAAAAATAAGAATGTAGGAAAAATGTGCACAGGGAAATTATCACACAAGCAAATTCGCGTAAACAGAGCACGCTGTTATGCTTGTCCTCTGAAACTGCTTGCAGTCGAGGACAAATGCCAAGAAAAATCCTTCCCAGAGCATCCAACACAGCTCACCGCTTGTTACTTTTGTGCAATTCCCCCCTCCCCCCCTTTTTTTGTTGTCATCAGTCTCTCGACTGGTTTGATGCAATCTTCCATCCCTTTCTTCTTGTGCTAACCTCGTCATCTCAGCAATTATCTGTTTCAGTATTTGGGTGACAGAGTTTCACTCGGCGTCTTTCAATTTCTATTCAATATGCAAGATTTTATCAAAATCGTTAGAGACGTTTGTGAGAAACTGATTTTGCGTATATACAAGAGTTGCTCGTGCAGCAGTATTAGATAGATTAGATATATAGACAATACATTTGTACAGGGTCCGGCAATAAAACCTCCCACATTTCACGTAGCCGGCGTGCGGGTTGTAGTGAGGATACTGATGTGGAATGTGTTTTGTTTTAAAGAGGTGTACCTGCCATTTTCAGTGTGCGCTATGTCATGGCTTGGTGAGCATCGTGCGTTTGTTGTGGACGAATTTATTCGTAACAGTTGTTCTCAGATTTTCGGAGACGATTTGAACTTGGCCTACATGATCGTGTCCCGGATAGAAAAACTATTCAACTGTGGGTGTCAAACTTTAGAAAGACAGGTTCAGCACTAAAAAAAAAAAAAACCTACAGGCCGTCCTCGGAACGCCGGAAAATTTGGCGCGTGTGAGTGTGTCTATGCAACATTCACCAATCTTTGGGGACACTTAAAGCCTATAGTGTACAAAACATCGTCCCACAACACTGCAAGCACTTAAAGAGGCCATTACCCAAGAATTGGCAGCCATTCCAAGAGAAATGACGCGAAAATGTATGGAGAACTTTCTGGATAGACTTTGTCAATGTGTCAACAATGGGGGGCAGATATAATTTTTAAAACCAAATAATTAAAAATGGCAAAGTATTTATTTTTCATAAATAAAAGTAATTATTCTCTATCATATTTAGTTTTATGTGACAACACATTAAAATGAGGGAGGTTTTATTGCCGGATCCTGTATATTCACTATATTTCATACCTACATACATAAGAACTGCAGTCCTTAGATATAAGATTCATGAGTGAACGCAGTTTAACATCTCATTGCAAATGCAGGTCTTATTGCAAAATTTTGTCGCTGCATGGTACATCTGAGTTGATCTGGTGAATCAAGAGTGATTCTAGGTATATGTACTTCTTTGCCGGATTGTTCACCAGTAACGATTATTGCCTTTATTATATTATGACAAAGACTTGTCACAATGAGTCTTACACCGTTATACATGGTCCTTCTGATACATCCAATTTATGCAACATCATTATAAAAACACATTTACTAGATTTAAATTCGTGTGGTGGCAAGTCTGAACTGTTGACAGCATTAATAAATTCTGTTTGTAAATTCGAATATACCTTTAGGTTGGTCTTTCACTGAATCATAACTATAGTAGATTTTGTACTCTTCGGAAAGTGTCACCGTTAATTCTGTCAGCATCTTCATTGAGTGGCGCGAGTATTGCTCTCTCTTTCAATCGCTCATAATTTTCATCACAAAGCAGTTACCAAACACTTCATCAATTATATTGTAGTTTGAAATGATGTTTTGTGTCAATTCGATTTTGAAATGCACAGTTCTTTGCTCTAACCAAAGTAAAACTTAACTAACATTGATTTATAATTTTAAGACATGTTCATTGTTGGCACTTGATATAGCTTAGAGGTACCAGTAGACTTATAGGTACTGTACCTCAAAATTCTACGAGATGGCGTTACGTTAAAAGTATTTTATCTGTAAAACTGATTAGTTTTTTACATGGAAGACACTTCCCTTATTAAATTTGGAAAGTAAAAAACTATCTGAATATAAAACCGCTTCAGGCTTACTGGTACCTCAAACTTCTACGAGATGGCGTTATAAAACAACGTTGAAAACAATATACTTTTGTAAAATTGCGTTTTATTAGGTAAGGCACCTATTTAAATAAAATTGAAAAGCAAAACGTTACCTAAATGAAAAATTTCATCCAAGTAGATTTGTATGATATTATATATATATATATATATATATATATATATATATATATATACACAATTGCTCGTTTGAAGTTATAATATATATTCTAATCTCTGTATTACTTTAAAAAATTTACCTTCGACAGTTACATCCACTATCAAACTATCCCACATGCCTTAGAATATGACTCACCATCTCTTCTTTCTGTAAGACTCTTCCACAAACTTGTTTCCTCACCCATCATTTCCAGGACAAGTTCATTTTGTACTTTATTCACCCATTTAATTTTCAGCATTCTTCTATAGCATCACATTTCAAATGCTTCAATTTTCCTTCTTTCTGGTATTCCTAAAGTCCATGCTCCTCTACCATTAAGTGCTGTGATCCACACAGAGTTTTAAAAGTTATTTCTGAGTACTAGATAAACATATGAAATTAAAAGATTTCTCTTTTTCAAGAAGACTCTTTTCATTAGTGCTATTCTGCTTTTAACATCATTCCTGCTTCTGCCATAAGTTTTAATTTTACTTCCTAAGTAGAACAATTCACTTACTTCTCCTATGCATCCGATCGTTTTTTATATTTAATCTACTCTTGTTGCTATCATTTCTGCTACGTTTCATCACTTTTGTCTTGCTTTGATTTATATTTAGTCCAAAATCTTTCTCCAGTAGTTTGTCCATGCCATTCAGAAACTACTCATGGTCCTCAGTCAGTTCTGGTAACAGAAGAATGTCCCGTTAGGCATATACCTACTTCAGTTACAAGCTTTCTCGTTCCTGTTGCTTTCGTCCCGTAGGCTGACTTATTTCTGCTCGTCTCCCCAGTGAAATTTTTTTTTTTTTTTTTTTTAGTGCAGTTTATTGGTAGCAGATCGAATTGAGCTATACAGTTCGACTGTAAAAGTGTCTGTAGTCTGTCGCTATGAAATTTCTGACAACTAATAAGAGGAAACCTGCAGTATATTATAATGGCTAAGCTTATCGGGAATACAGAGGCCAATGAATTAGCGGTAACGCGGGTCACAATTCTCGTCTGGTCATCCAGATTTCGGATTTCCGTGGTTTCCCGAAATCACTTGAGGCGAATGCCCCGATGGTTCCTTTTGAAAGGATATGTTCGAATTCCTTCCCGTTCCTTGTTCCCAATCTTCTACATTACGGCAAAGTCAGAATTATAGGTTGGATAGACGTCGTTGAATGCTCAAGATGGGAAATTCGGTAGTTTTGTATGGGACTGAACATTCATGTGAAGCAACGGTCACAACCCGGTTAGAAGTTGCGGAAAAAATCAATAATAGGAAGAGGAGAGCCAGAGAAGAAGAAATATATAATCTTGAAATTTACGTACAATAATTGGGAGATCCACACAGTAAAGGCGCCGATTTTGTAGCGAAAATAACACAAGAGGTGACTACCAAGAGGACCTTGTGTCGACAGAGAAGCAAAGTTCGTTGAACCGAGATGAATTCCTCCGAGATAATGAAAAACTTCAAATGCAAGATGGTACTAGTTTTCTTTTGAAAGGTGTTAGCTCAGGGGCCGAATGATTAATTCTTAGCTCGCAGAAACATTTTTTTTTTTTACTTACGGCTTTACGCATCAGCGACGTCGAGATCATTAGAGGCGGGATGGGACTGGAGACAAGGAACGGGAAGGAATTCGGCCATGGCCTTTTGAAGGAAGCATCCCGGCATTTGCCTGGAGTGATTTTGGAGAAACCATGGAAAACCCAAATCTGGATGCCCGGACGGGGATTTGAACCGGCGTCCTCCCGAATGCGACGCCAGAGCGTTAATCGCTCACCCACCGCGCTCGGTGTGCAGAAACAAAGACAATGCTTCAAGACCAAATAATTTTTTTTACAGTTTTAGCAATATCCCACATATATAGTAATTCCAGTCTGGAAACAAAAAAGTCAACATTGATTACAAGGAAAATGTAATATCTGTGCTCATAGATTTTTTTTTCCATGAGATTGAGCTGGGCTATGAATACCGGGAAAACAAAGAAATTAAACTGCACATCAGGATCAGTGCTGAAGACGTCTTTGATGACTGGATCTAAATAGAGTCAGAAGATCCCAAAATCCGAAATTGTCTTGGCTCTTATATTATTTCGTCGAGCAATATTTGAAAAATGAAGAAATTGCTCGTAAACTGTTGATTTGCTACGGTAGGTGACATCGCACGCTGTGAAAGATTTGATCAACAAAATCAGCAACCGTCTTGGCCGAACAAACCCATAGATCACAGAAGTGATAATTTTGTTTGAAGAGTGAAGCAGGAAGGAACTGAATGTAGGTAGCAAATGGAGGAAAAACACCTTCGTAAAATTAAATATATGATTGAAAGCAATAGTGAGAAAATATGAGGTCTTACTGAAATTTGCCTAGAAAACATGTGAAGGGAATGGGTTGTTACAATGCGTTTATAAATATTAGAAAATTAATATATATTCTTTAGAACATTTATGACTTCTAAAACCCTCTAGAAGTTATGAGGGCTTGACTGTACATTTCATCTGGCGACACATACCTTCGAAGAAGGTAGAGGATTTTAGGACTCTTCATGACCGCAACTATGCGCATTCTTCCCTGGGTGCTTTTCGGCGGCCACAAGAAAGAACACAAATAATGCCCGTGAAATAGTCATATCAACCTAAACTGTATTGTTTGATTGTGGTTAGGTTGAAATAAAGACTGCACCAGAAGAATAATTTCATCAAAACCATACGTAAATTTCATTCTACGGCGTTCGTCTCGAAATGTGGTGTTTGTTTACGAGTGCAATCCATTCCCACTATTGACCCCAACTCGGCGGTCATAGCTGATAGAAGGCACCTACGAATATTTACTATTAGTAAATGTCACATGACGTTTTACAATGAAGAGACGCTGAAATAAATAAATAAAACATTAAATTGAACGAATTAAATGACAGATTTTGATTAATTTCGCATTGCTGGTGGAGTCTGCTATAAACTGCGCGACACTCTCATATTTCTGCAAATTTAATTTAATTTGTGGCAAATTTTCTGTAAAATATTAGTGGGGAACCTGAAGAAGACATGACATTGAAGCAGTTAATCCAAATTTCAAGAGGGTAGTACCATTTTTTGATAGATGGAGAAAGTCGTGAAGTCCTCACACTGCAATTTTGTAACGTCTCGTATGAATAAACATAGATATTGGATTAACCAATATGTTGTTTTAGGTATTATATTATTCGAATTTCTTTCTTTATCAGCTTATGTTAGTAATTGTTTGGTTTTTCCTCGAGTTCTTTGTAAATTTTAGCCGCAATCCAGCTAGAATGAAGAATAGAAGTGATTATAGAGCAGATATAAGGTTTCAGAAATATTTCAGAAAGTGTAATAAGTACCAGTCATTGGAATGACGTAACCAGTTATACTAATTTAATTCTTGTCTCAATTTCAGTCAACAATGCACAAACGCGACGCGCTGAACAATGAAATGTTTCCATAAAGATAGTTACTCCCGCAGCCTGTTTCACAATCAATCTTTAAAAGCGATTGTGTTTTGGCTGTAAAGCGGCCTGGACGTCACCATTATGAAGGAACACCACACCGTTTTCGGTAGTGAACGGTTCAAAACAAGACTTCAGCATATCTTCTACTATCCCAGCTTTCGCCTGGAGTGATTTCGGGAAACCATGGTAAACCGAAATCTGGATTGTTGACCGGGATTTGGATCGCGTTCTCTCAAAAGCCAGAACCGAGCATTACCACTTACTTCAGCTTATCAATGTTTTCCTAAATCACTTCATGCTAACATTAGGTCAGTTTATTACTACACTCCTTCCGATGTTTTTCTGTCTGCTTCAAAATAATCCGAATAGCAATATTAGATCCTCAAACGAAAACCCATCAATTCAGACATTAAATTTTCTGAATTATTTTTGATATGTGTTGTGCAGCTATAGGCTAGCGTTCTTTCGCTGGTGCGCAAAAACAGCGGACTTCAATGATCCTTTATGTAGAAACCAGATTCGAGAAGTTTCTTACCTCTGAACTCCGGTGTTTCTTGTAGCTCGCCTACAGTGATGGCGTGGACTCGCTCCTCCACGACTTCCTCCATGGCCAGCCACCGCGCAACTGACAGCTGTGGTCAGACACAAAGTTGGCATTCTCGCCGCCAGGCGTCGGCGAGACCACTTGGGAGCCAAGGTCGCCCACTCTCGTCTCATCACAAACACTCAACGTCCGACGTGTCATAGAGCAAGCAGGTCACAGGCTACTTGACACCTAACTCACTTGACCCAATCGGGATTTTTTCACCTTCTTAGATATACATAAAAATATCTTCTCAAGAATGATAAAACCGCACAAAACGTGATCTCGTTTATTTCGGATTGTGGGAGCAAGTAATAACGAATTTTCGGTCTTCCTACGAATACATTAACAAAGTATCTATTATCAATCACCAAATTGTTATTGTTGCCACCTTTCAGTACTTCTCTCTTCTTCGGATGTTTGTTAAAATACTGAGATATTATTCACATGCCTCTCCAAAATACACTTCATACATAAAATGTAACGACCACATTCTTAACTAAACGACTGACAAATAGGAATACGGATGGGACGGATAAATGAATCTCGTCACTCAAGTAGGCTTCCTCTACATATTTTAAGATTGTAAAGATTTGATGTTCATACAGCTGGTATTACATGTGCGCAGTGTAGTTGTCAAACAGACTTCGTGGCAAACTGCGAATAGAACTTTTCGTACTCTAATGACTTTCAGGTCAGATGGCAGTCGCTTGGTGCAAAAATCAATGCCTGTTATATTTTCAGCATAATAGTCACTCCTCTCCCTGGTGCTTCTGCGCCGCGTCACATTTCCACTCAGGCAGTTAATGCCGTCGTTACTTTTCATCCAAGACGGCCCTGGTAGAAAAGAGACTGGTCTCATAAAGCACGGATCTCCGATTTGATTCCGAATTTGGGTATGGTTGGTTTTAATTAAGTGTGGTTCAGGGGCGCCGACTCTGTGGGTGCTCGGTGGTTCCTGCACCCACGAGAGGTAAACAGTGGGTGCGGAAAACCCATGAGCTTTGACACCAAATCTAATCTCATCAGTAATCGACTTTGGGCGATACCAGTATTACCCACCTCCAACGCCGCGTGGTAAGGCAAGACGTCTCGACGAGATCGCGCTTGCTTACAATGCGAGCGTGTGAGACTGCGCGTCCAGGGATAAAATAAACATTACGTTATGTCATGTGTATCACCCATGGAGGAAGGAATATATGGAGACGAGGCACTGGAGTGAAGCCGGGGAGAGAGAAGTGGGTTGGAGAGATCGCTATATTGGTCGGCTGTAGGCACAAAAACCTTAAGGGAATCATACGACAACCGTGGCACCGTAAATTGATGAAGGATTATTATGTAACTCGACGATAAAAACCAAAAATTAAGATTTTTATATATATATATATTTATTTCCCGAGATATGCTGTCTCAAATATGAGGTGTTATGGGTTGAAATTCAGAACAAACATTTCCCCAAGGTCAAATTTGGTGTTAGATTCTTATGTAACACAACGAGACAAATCGAAAAAAAAGAATAAAATTGTTCGAAATCTCGCTTAGTTCTCAAGATATACTGTCTCAAAAGTGAGGTGTTTTAGGTTGAAATTCAGAAGAAAAATATCCCCTAAGTCAAATTTGATAATAGATTCTTATGAACACGACTAAAGAAATTGAAAGTAAACATTAAAAAATTTCGATATCTGGTTTAGTTCTCGTGATATGCTGTCTCCAAAAGTCAGAAACTTAAATGGGAGTAGTATACATTGCGATATGCAATACACGTTGTGTCACTAACATGGTGCTTATGAAATTACTAACCACTAATAATAAATTGTTTGTCCCTTCTGGTACAGGATGCATTTCAACCTACCCACATTTCCATTAATATTGTCGCTACAAAATCAAACTATGTACACACACCTATCCATATGAAATGCATCGCGAACTAAATTTCGGATAACAACAACGCTTACTTCATCACGTTTCATAGTTCGCACAACACAAATCATTACAATTAATTTCATCGTACACTTTCAGTGAACTGGACTAAGGCATGTAGAATACCATATTCATTGTATCGCGATGTAAACTTGACCCGTTTAAATTATACTATCAACACTTGTTTACAATAAGGCGAGCCTTTTATGTGCAAAGTATTAACATATGCTGATTGTCTACACTACACCAACAAATATTTGAGAACGACACTAACCTATTGAGAGCAATGAATAAATTTATAACGATGGGCCTTAATGATGCAGTTAACCAGTTACTTATCAGAAACTTTAAGAACAATAATTACAATGTGACTTAATTATGAAACGTTATTCCAGGTTGTTTCCTATCTTTTCTGTTTGTGAAACAGTACGCAACACAACTTGGCATTATAGAAAACTTTAGAATATTAGAAAATGAAATATTCTCAGCAGCAGACACAGTGCAAACCACGGAGTAAAGAAATATTCTTTCCTCCATGGTGCAAACAGCCCAATGTTTTGGGGTTATTCCTATGGCCGCCGCGCATGCGCAGTAGGAGACGAGTTTTTGTATGAGGTTACACAGATTTAGGGCTATTTCGTCTTCTCTACCTTCCTTCCTTCATGGTATCACGATCTAGTGTTCAATAAATAAGCGTTGGTTTGATCTGTTAAGAGCATACACAGAAGCAAGTCAAACAAATCACCCTGTGCGCAAGTATCGGCAATATTATACTTGAGTGATTAAAAGCGGCCGGCTTTTTATTTTTATTTTTTATTTTTTTTTATTTTATTTATTGGCCTTTGGTCTGCGACCATTTAGCCATCTTGCAACTACAACAGTTTACATTAACTATGTTACAATAACAATTTTACAATGGCAACATGGTAATAAGACCTTTATAATAACATTGCAATAAAAACATTGTAACAATAGTGCGATAACATTATAATAGCAACATTACAAAGGTAACTTTACAGGACATCATTGAGGTAACAAATTTCTTATACATTACATTTTATGGGCTTTAGATATTTATGTTTGTGTCTTGCAAGAAGCGGATGATTGCATTGTAGACCTGTATATTTTTTGATTGTAGAATGGTAATTAGGTTCGCTGGGAAACTAACCGATAGCTGTTGTAATTGTATGTATAGTCGCTTACGTTGAGCTTGGTATTGCGAACATGAAAGTATGATGTGGTTAAGATCTGAGGTCTCTTGATCAAAAGTGCATGTCGGGGAGTTAATTATTCGGAGGCGGCATAAATGTTGTGGATAGCACCCGTGTCCTAATCTCATTCTAATGATTGTTGTTATGTGTCTTCTTGCTATATTGAATTTTTTAAACCACGGTGTCCTTGGTATTATTGGTTGAACTGCTGCATAATGTTTCCCTTTTAGTAGCTGTGTCTGGGCCCAGTCTTCATTCCACTTACTGTATGCCTTCCTGGTAACGAGTTGTATAAAATCGGTCCAAGGTAACTGAATGCCTAAGAAGTTCCCCTCATTAATACTCTGTTTCGCCAGTTGATCGACGGCTTCGTTGTACAGTATTCCTGTGTGACCTTTGATCCAAAGGAAATGGACTTGTATACTTGTTGAATATGCTTCTGAGACGAGTTTGATAATTTCATATAGGTACTGGTGCATCTTCGTATTGCGTACTGGGTTTTGTAATTTTTGGAGCTCACTCTTGGCGTCAGTGAGTATTAGGATTCTAGCAAATTGTTTGTCTAACCCATACTTGATTGCTGCGCAGATTGCTAGGGTTTCTGCTGTGAATATTGACGTCTCTGCAGGTAATGCTGTTTGTCGGTAGTCATTGGTGGAAGGACAATAATAGCCGTATCCAACTCCTTCCATGGTTTTAGATCCATCAGTGTATGTGTGGGTGTAATTAGGCCAGGTTACTTTTAGGAAGTGTGAAAGTGCTGTATTAATGTTTTTATTCCGGATGATATATTCTGGCAAGTAATATATATGAAGTTTTATAAACATAAACTCGTATGGATTTAGGAAGCCTGGGATGATGCGGCTTTTTAGTATCAGTGGTCTGATCTTTTCATATTCCTTATGCCCTTCTGCTAATAGGGGTATTCTCCTCACTAAAGATGGACCATTATCTTTATTTCCGCTGTACACTTGTGACAGCTTCTTTTGTACTGGATGTTCCTTTAGAGTACTTGTACGGATAAGGTATTTGCTTGTAAGGAATTCTCGGCGAAGGTGGAGGGGCATTTCTTTTGCTTCTACCAGAAGTGCGTTTGTCGGGCTTGACATCATTGTTCCTAGACATAATCTTATAGCTCTGAATTGTACTCTATCCAGTTTTTCTAGACCATATTTTGGCGCATTCCCAAATAAAATACTTCCATAGTCTAGTACTGGGCGTATTAGGGAGCGATATAAGGTCAGTAAAGTTGTGGGATCTGCTCCCCACCACGTTCGAGTGATAGATCGCATTATGTTTAGTGCTTTCCCCACTTTCATTAGAATGTAATTTATGTGACGGCTCCATGTTAATTTGCTGTCCAAATAAAGACCGAGTATTTTGGCTGAAGCTTCAATGTGGAAGGTATACGGTCCCAGGCGAATGACTGGTTCCTCGGGAGCATACCGTTTCTTTTTGAATACCACCACTGACGATTTGGCTAGTGAGAGCTTAAGTCCGTGTTCGGATATCCAGTTGGATAACGCTGTTGCCACCTCATTTAACCAACGAAACGTTAATTGCAGCGAAGGCGACATGGTGTATTGCACTATTTTAATGTGAATGCCAAAGATTTTTTCAAGATAAGCGGTGTATATGGCGTATAACAGCGGGCTGAGAATAGATCCTTGAGGTATTCCTTTAGTTTGTTTCCTAGGCCCGAAAAGGGTATTATCTTGTTTTCGTATAAATATCGTGCGTTGACGGAGCATGTTGTAGATACTTTGACAGTATAATGTGGGAATTCCCAATTCCTGCAGCTTTTTGAGCAGTATTGTTGGGGTTACATTATCGTACGCACCTGATATATCTAGGAATATAGCTGTTAAATATCCTTTTCCTGTGAAAGCCTTTTCTATGTCTGTGGTTAGGAGGGTAAGGTTATCTAATGTGCAATATCCCTTACGGAAACCAAATTGTGTCTTAGGTAGCAGATTATTGTGTTCCAGCCACCATTCTAGTCGTTGTTTTACTATGCGTTCAAACGTTTTGGCGACACAGGATGTTAGAGTTATAGGACTATATGACGTAGCCTCATTGGGTTTTTTCCCCCGCTTTAAAATGGGTACAATAATATGCGTAGTCCAATCTTCGGGAATATTTCCTGACATCCCAATTGTGTTAAAGAGCTGGAGGAGCAGTTGTTTCGGATTACATGGCAAATTTGCAATCATACTATAGTGGATTCCGTCGTACCCTGGTGCTGTATTTGTTGATTTTTTGAGGGCAATTTCTAATTCGTTTGCTTTGAAGGGTAGCAGGAAGCATGGAGGAAGCGCTCCAGTGAAAGGCTCTTGTAGTGGCGCTGGAGGCGATGCTACCGAAGGTGGAGCAATAATATCTGCAAATTCTTCGGTCCAGCAATATAGGGAGTGTGTCAGAATTTGTTTCTTTTTAAATTTGTTTATGGTTGCCCATACTTTTGATAGTGGCGTTTCTTTTGAGATTTTGGAACAGTAATTTTTCCAACTTTCCTTTTTCTGGTGTTTTAATGTCCGTTTTACAGCAGCGTCGACCTTTTTGTAACCAATAAAATTTTCCCAGGTTGGAGACTGCTTATAATATTTCAACGCCAGTTTTCGCTTTGCTATCATCCTTCCACATTCAGGGATCCACCATGGAACTATTATTCCTCTTGGGTGATTTACATCTTTCTTTTGCGGGATGGCGAGATGGGCAGCTTTATTGATGCAATTAATGAAAGTGTTATATTTCTCTATTTCTGGCAGAGAGCTTGGAATATCATTAGTTTCCTTTTCCACGATTTCCTTGTATCTGCTCCAATCCACTTTATTTAAGTTCCATTTGGAGCAAGGTTTGTATGGCGGAAGGTTAGTTGGGTTTATGGCAGATATCTCTATGGGAAAATGGTTGGAACCCAATGTGCATGAAAGAACTCGCCAGCTGAACTCCGAGGAAAGTGAAGATGAGCAGAGGGTAAGGTCTATAGCAGACTTACGTTTGTCCTGGCAGCGGGAGTACCGTTGCCGATCCGTCGTTTAGGATAAATAGCTCTTGTTCTTCTATTAGGTCCAATAGAATCCTTCCTTGGTATCTGTTATCTCGCAGCACCATACTGTATTGTGCGCATTAAAATCGCCGCAGATTATTAGCGGGTACTCCAGCTGTTGCATAAGGTTGCGCCATTCGTGCTCTGGAATGTTGTTCCTTGGTGGACAGTACAGTGAGACTATGGTAATTTACTTCCGGTTTATCTTCACTCTGGCTGCTATTGCTTGAAAAGCTTCTATATGGGTGTGATCTATGCTGATCGCTGTATGAGGTATTGAGTTCCCTATTAGGATCGCGACACGTCCCCAGCCATCTTCGCGGTCATTGCGGTATAAGGTATATGATGGGAAGGAAATATTCCTGTCCATCTTCAGCCAAGTCTCTGATAAAGTTGCAACCGATATGTTTCGTGTACTCAGTGTTCTCATAAATGATTCTTGATTTGCAGTGAGGGAGCGTGAATTCCACTGTAATATAGTATTCGCTTTCTTCCTTAATTAAAGTTGGGTTTAAAGTTAGGAAGATTAGGCTTTACTAATGTCTCAATAGATTTTCTAATTTTATCTAATTGTAAGTCCTCAGTTCCACTCTCTTTCATGTATCTCGCCACTGTTAGTATTAGATTGAAAATTTCTTCTACTATCCTGTTTTTCCCATTTACCATAAGGGTAGGGTTCACTAGGTTTTGTGCTTTAGGAGTATAGGGTTGTGGCCAATTGGTGTTGTCGACATTTGTGTTGGATAATACCAATGTTGTCGATAGTCGTTTGTCCTACTACGTTGCTGAGTTACGCTGCGTTTCTGCCTGTTCACCGTTATCCCACGGTTGTTGTTGTGTATCGCAGTGACCGCAATGTTCTGTGTTGGATGAGGTGGTTGCTCTCTGTTATTTGACAGTATTTCGGTCGGACCTTCCTGTATCTCTTCCTGGAATGCTTTTGCAGAATTTTGATTTAGAGAGTGGCTATGTTGTTGATCTACGTTTTTGTCTACTGGCGTATTCCTTTTATACAGTGGTGGGAATTCCATTCTACTTTGTAGTAATGGTATATAGGGTGGCTGTCGGGGATGACTGGGGGAAACTTGCGATACACAGTTTGCATAAGACATTTTCTTTAGTTGGCCTTTGGCTTCTTTAAGGGACATGTTGTGAAATGTAGCCATTTCGTGTACCTTTCTTCTAAATAAATATTCTGGACAGGTCCGATCTGTGGTCTCGTGTTGACCCTTACAGTTAACACATACTATTTCATTGGATTCACACTGTTGCACGGAATGTGGACCTCCGCATCTACCACAGCGTTGCCCGCTTCTACACTGGGTACTTATGTGATTGAATCTTAAGCATTTATACCATTGTTTGACCGCTGGGACGTATGGGCTTACTTCACATCTCGTGCCGTATAGGTATACGTATTGCAGTATTTTTTTACTATCAAATGTTAATATGCATGTCTGTAATTTCACAATTGATAATGAGTCGTTTCGTACATCGCGCTTTGTTATTCTTTTAACACTGGTTACTTTTACTGGGGATTCAATGTCTGCCATAATCTCTGCTTCGTTTAGAGTCATTTCTACTCCTCGGATAACACCCTGCTTTTTGACTAGAAATGTGGGGATATATGCTTCTAGGTTTCTATTTTTAAATACTGCCGACTGAACTAACTTATTGGCTACTGAGTAGTCATCTACTTCGATTTTAATTCTATTCTTCCCTGACGGGGTAATGTTTACAACATGCCCTTTGCTTCCGGAATGTTGGTATGCACCAGCTTGCCAATACTCATTGGGTGTAGCTTGCCTAAATTACGATCTTTACTTTCGACATACAGGTCATAAGGACCCGGATCGGAAGGCTTGAAATAATTTACTGATTTAGAAATAACTGGAGGCTTACTCGTGTCATGTGTTGATTCCGTCTGGCTGGTTGATGCTTGATGGGAGGCTGCATTGATCAGGGGAGGTGCTGTCATCTCCATATCTACGATGGTCCGGTTGGCCTCTTCTTCTACTGCAAATCTTTTCTCTGCTGCTTCGGACGTGGATTCGCAAGCTCGCTTCCTGGGAGTTCTTGTAGCCTCATCCTCTTCCAATCTGCCATCCTCTGCGATGTCCATGACTACCGTTTCATCCATCAGCTGATTTGTTTTAACTACAGTTGCTTCTGCTCTACCTGTCGTCTGGTGGGTGTTTATACCGGGAGTCGTTGTGGGGTCGAGCGGCGAAGTACTACACGGCCCCTCGCCCGTCTCCGGTATCTGATGTTGCTGGTGTTGCTGCTGCTGCGTTTGTTGTTGATGTTGTTGCTGCTGCTGTTGTTGCTGCTGTTGTTGTTGCAGATGCTGTATGTATTGCTGTTGTATGTGCTGTTGCTGGGGTTGCTGTTGTTGCTCCTTCGCTATGGTGACTGGGGTATGTATTAGCTCCCTCATGCTGTTGCCTGCCTGAAACTGTGTTACTTCGTTGGTAGTAAGATTCACCGGTTGCGTTTGCAAGGTTACGTTACTGGAATATATTGTCTCTAAGGCTGTCTTAATTGTCTGCCCCGTGTCTAGCGAGACAGACATTTTCGGTTGCACCACTGATTTGTCTATTTGTTTTCTGTTAGGTTTCTCGTTAGATTCTAAAATATAACTGTTTCACTCCGGGATTCACACTCCTCGTAGACTCACTAAGTAAACAACTCTACTAGCAATCGCACTCGCGGGCCGCTGTTTGAGGAAGTTGCTTCCTCGTCGGCCGCCTTTACATTATTCACTAGTGTTCGGGTATAACATTCCCGATCACCTGGCAGGTAAAACGTCTCACCATAATGACTTTTCAGAAATATTTTTTTCAGAGTGTAAATATTATTCTTTGCGACCTCAGTATGCCTAAAATATATTTTTTCGATTTTTATGAAACACGATTAGATTTTTTTCTCTCTCTTTGAATTAATAATTCGGCTCTGCCCCCATTCCCATCAGCCAGATCTTCGATTTTGTGCATTACAAAAGAATTGTTATATAAATTTTCACGGTGCCTCAAATATGTACCCAAAAATGTTGACCAGCTCTTCTACTATATGACTCAGCAAAGACTAAATAATCACATGGTATTGCGCGTAAACTGAGAAAACCTCGAAGAAATCGGTAATATATTTTTAAATAGAGCTGTAGATCGCCCTGAGAAAAACTTGATATCATTATATAGTTTATTAAATTAAATATTCCTTCTTAAAAAGATTTATTAATGTTGATTAGTTGATCATGCACTTAATAGAACAATTATGTACATTAAGTAAGTACTAATAAATATCTCCTGCTAGTAAAAATAATGTCATGTTAATAAAGTTATGTTAATAATATAATGGTTTCATTTTTATATTTTTATTATTATGATAAGTATACGTTCTTTATTGTTTAATCTAGCATGTTTTACCGATCTTTTCCTCCCTCTCCTCCGGACGTCTATATTCGTTACCTACTTCGATCACGATGCCGATCCTCGCGGACGCAAATCAAATGCAATAATAATATTTTGAGTTTCATTAGGAGTACAAACATCATTAGTTTTCTTTATTATTGTAAACTTGAAATTCTGTAAGTTTATTACTCAAACACGTTAAAAACTCTGAACCAATTTTAATGAGAATAAGTAAGATTTTGGTCTGGAATGGAATTTAGAAAATGCTAAATCTTTCTGTTTTCTCTGCCTGCCTGTTCACTTTAAACTGAATTTTCACGATTATGTAGGACTAGCTGGTCGCTGCGACTTGGTGTTTGTAAAGATTTTTTTTTGTGTGTATGCATGGAACATTAAATATTTTCAGGGTAAAAAGTAGCCTATGTTACTATCAGCCAAATCAGTAACCATCCAGTAAAACTCCTGTCAAAATAACTTCACACACGTCGCATTTATTATTATTATTATTATTATTTTTAAAAAAAGTCATCAAATGTGTCTGAGCACCCACGAGGTTTTCTATAAGCCGGCGCCCCTGGTGTGGTTTCCATCTTGTGTTGTTTGTACGTAGCTAAAGCAATGGACTGTAGAAATTGAACGTGTGGCCTAGTAGCAAAATTCCATTAAAAAAAATTTAATGTAATTTATTGTACGAGCAGCTATTGCAGGAATCAGTGTACCATGCACTATGAATTAAGACCACGTTCAGTGGTATGTTTCTTATAGATGACAAAATTACGCGAAAAAAAGTTTTCCTGTTCTGTTAGCAATTTATAAACTATATAACACATCAGAATTTCTTGATGAAATACAGAGAATGGTCAATTTTGGAATAAATTTCAAGCTGCTGGGTAGTAGTGTTTGTGTGATAGATCATGTAACAAGAATGGCCTAAACTTAGTAAATTTGACGGCAGCTGTCTTTATTTTCTACAGATTTTTTTAAAAGAAATATGTTAGTTCTGTATTGTAAGAAAGAATGAAAAGAAATGTTTTATTCGTCAACGAAATACACAGGCAAACTTGAAGTCTGAAACATATTCAGTTCTTGAGATCCACAGGCCTGTGCTTATTTAGGCCCAGCTGAGCTACATGAATAGGGCTCCAGTTTCCTTTTGATACTCAGCCTTACTTATATTTACTGTATAAATCATTAACTTTTTTTTTAATCGGGTTATCAACCATTTAAATTTTGAGTTTTATAATTTAAAGCAAGTGACAGAATTTTATGGTGAAATTCACATAGCTGCTTATTTCACTGTGCGTTTTTTAAATTTATATTGTATCGTGGAGGTGACGCCTAATGTGCACAGGCATGGCAGTCTAGTTTATGTGCAGTAAAAGTGCTTCCTACAGTCTCATTTATTTCTTTATCGGAGGATTATCTGAGCTTGTGTGTTGGAAGTGCTGTACGGTTCAGAGGCGGCCCTACCAAGTTTTTGAGGTGGTGTGAGATCTCATTGTGGCGCCTCAAATGTGCAGTCGCTTATTCGTGATCTAGGTGTCCCTATAGACAGACTGAAGGTAACATACATTTTTTACATCCTACTAATATTATACATGTAAATGTTTGTATGCTTGAATGTTTTTACTGGTTTACGTCGAAACGGCTGAACGGCTTAGGATAATATTTGGAATAATGTATTGACTATCTACTTTTATCCCAATCAAAAAAGTAGTTCCTTTGGGATTCAAATACGAATACATGTATGAATGCGTTATGAATTTCACTCGAGAAAAATCGCTGGCAGAAAATAGTCTTCATATATTAACAATAACTCAAACCTCGGAAAGATTACTATAGAATAGCAGCGGTATGAATGAGAAACAACAACTATAAAATAGAAACACTACATGTTTCAAAAGGTTTATTTAAGCTGCTATGGCGTACACAAAGTTCACATCACGTATCCGTCAATTTCATATAAATTTTTTAACAAACAAATGAAGAAATAAAATCATAACTAAAAGGCCTAGATGTTCCTCGCCTTTGTACTTAAGCAATATTATTTTCTATAGATAAAATTGCAAGATCTGACAGTCTATCTAGAGTCTGCGTTTACCGTAAATAAATGTTTATGTGTTTTAATTTTCTGAAACTTCGTTCTCCTTTAGCGACAGTTACAGGTGTGGTTGGCAAAATTCAAAGTGCTGTACACATGTTCAGAAATATATCCTGCCAACCATTTTGTGTCATAAGATGAACTTTTATTGGTTCTGCTTATTCAAGTCCCATCAACAATAGTTTCAATTAGAAAGTTCCTCAGTCAATTCACAAATAGATAGATATGTCACATTTTTTCTCCATCAGTTAAACTTACTTATAAATCTGCACAGTATCATTCCAATTCAGACTTTCCAGAAATTCTTTTGATAATTTGTAAGAACGACACTGTATCATTAAATTTGAATAGTTGTGTAAACTGAGTGAACAACGCATTCTCAATTATATCGGTCATGTGCCAAAACACGTTCGTTGTAAACAATTCTTTTGGATCTATCTCATCTATGGCCTCACACTAAAAAAAAAAAATCTCTGCTTCCTTCGGTAACTGACTGGCTTAATAATAGGATATTTCCTAGTCTGAGAAGCAATTTCTCTAGCTGTTATCAGAGCAGACGAATAACCCTGGTACTCTTTCTCTCAAATTCCGAGTTGTTTTCAAGCAATTGTGAAGCGTTTCATGAATCCACTTTCAGCCTGCATAGCCTTGCGTAGAATATTTACTGGAAACAATGTATTATACCAAGAGTTGGAATGGCATTCATTGGAAGACAGGAGGAGTGTGAAGAGGGTCATGGGAGTGTACAAGGCTTATATTTGTGATGAGACGTGGAAAGGTATTGGTGTAATGATGAAAAGTAATGCATGGAAGGCCAAAGACTACCATGACCACAAGCTGGAACTCGATTTCAGGTACACGTTTGTGGAAAGATTTTATTTCGTAGGTAAGGGGGTCACGGATTGGAATAATTTTCCTGGAGAATTGATGAATAATTTACCAAAAACATAGAAATAATTTAAAGTTGAAATTTGTAGAAGGCAAATGTAGGTGGGTGTAGAAAAGGGGAAAATTGGGTATGTTGGGAAATTGCCACCGGAGTCCGCGCTCCATTACAATTAAATTAAAATTAAAAAAATTGAAATTCCCCATTGCAACTATGAACTCGAATTCCATCATGATATGGCTCGGGGACAAGGCCTCTGTTGCTGAAACTGAATAATTCGTCTCCAGAAGGGCGTCGTGAACTGAAGAGTACTGATAACGAACTACAGCAAAGCTAGAAACTCAATTTTCAAAACAAGTTTCGTTTTTGGCGGTAGTCCTAAGTGCTTGGGTACCACTTTCCATCGCTTTGTTGATCGAGAGAAAAAATATTTTTAAAAGAAATCTGGACAAACAAAACCAATTTAATTGATGTTTTGGCGGTACCTGTTATTGCCAAATTTAATGACAGCTACATAGATTAAAAAATTCTATAAGATATTGGTTCGGAATTCTGCTTACCCCAATCAAACTTTTGCAAAGTATCCTCGATGCACAGGTCAGTGAGTCTAGCTCCCGAAGAATCACTTTCCAGCTTGTAAGGAGGCGTCCAATAATTACGTGAGGTGAAATAGTGGGGAGGGGGGGGGCCGTTCGGCGAAATCTCATCAATTTTCTTCAAGGGCGAGGGAGTTCGACAGAAATCTGACGCGAGGTTTTGAAATTCTTTAAGGACAGTAGACCTAAAAAACCAGTATACAAAAAAAAAAAAAAAGCTACGAGGACGATTATCGCGGAGGGGGGTCTCATCAGAATGTCACGTCATTTTAGGGGGAGAGGGTGTCCGGAAATCCGGAAAAACACCTCACGTCAATAATGTTAAAGATAATTGTTCGACACGACTGATGTCAGGAGTTCAATTCAGTATGATGGAAAAATATTTAGATGACTTATCTATTTATATAAAGATGAATGTTTGTATGATTGTTTGTTTATTCTTCATACAAATCCACAGTTTTCATCCGATCTCAATGAAACTTTGCACATTTATCCTCTGAAACAAGGAGAAAAATACTGTCTACATTTGGTTGAAAAATTATCTGTATGAATAATAAATGTAGTCTTATAATTTCGAAATATTACTGAACGGCGATAGACAGATGGGTTGGATATGGAGGTCTCTGTAGTGTTTTTCCGTATAGCTGTCAGCTGGATCAGTGGTTCACCAGTTCGCATCGAGCCGCCGTCGCGTGCGGTTGTTCGATATTTCCTCAAGCGAGGTTCAGTGAGTGTATCAGTGAAAACTTAGCTTGTGGTTTAAGATAGTGAAAATGGAATCGACGATACGGAAGAATACACTGAAATTTGCGTTCGACGCGAAGAAGACAAGACCACGTGCATATGACTTCCATGAATGGCTGTATGAAAAATTCAACTTGACAGACGCTGATGTATACGGAATCCAAATGGACTTCTTGACTTATGCAGTATACGTTAAAATGACAAATGACAACTTGTGCAATACTATCGTAGAGAAAACTGGAGGGAAAGCCGACTACCAGAACACAGATGGAACCGTAAGTACCGTATATATAAGCCACGCAGGGCTGGGGCTACGATCAGTAAGAGTTTTTAATGTACCATTTGAAATTAGTAATGCTAGTGTAACGGCAGCAATCCGAAACTATGGTGAAATAATAACGGCGACCGACGAAAAATGGAGCCCTAAGTTCAGATTCCAAGCAAACAACGGCATACGGTGTGTGAAAATTGATTTAAAAAAACATATACCTTCCTATATAATGATACAGGGCTTCAAAGCATTAATAATATATGAGGGACAACCGCGCACATGCTCTGTTTGCAATGAACCAGGACATCTAAGATCTGAGTGTACAAAACGCCGACCATTACAACTTCCAAGAGTAAAATTGTCAACATCAGAATCTATAACAGCAAATGCTATAATCGCGGAAGCGAGTAAGGAAAGTAGCAACACAGCGTCTTATGCAGAAGCCACGGCACAAGTCAACAGTGTAAACATAGGCCACACTGTAACATCAGCATGTGAGCCACACACAGAAACGTTGGAAAACACGGAAAACATGGAGATCGATGAAGAGGACAACTCGGAACAGCACGGCGGTAAACAGGAAACACAAGCCGAAAAATCTGGACAAGAAGAAAATGGTGAAAACATCAAGGACGGAAGAGATATAATTAAAGAAATTACCACGCATTATAAAAATATTTTTAAGTCAACTCCAACTAGTACGGCGGCAATCGCCGATTTAATATCCAACTCAAGTAACACAGCAAGTGTGGAAGAATCGGCAACTCTAACAAGAATTTTTGACCAGGATGAAATTCATACATCGATAAACAAAGCAGCAAGAGGGAAATCCCCAGGACCGGATGGGTTACCCATAGAATTTTATATTTATTACTGGCCCATGCTAAGAAATAAGTTAACAGAGATTCTAAACGACTTATGGACAGAGGATAATCTTCCCACTGCCTTCACAGAGGGCATCATAGTGCTAGTACCCAAAGGCAACCAGATCAAAAAAATCAATGAAATACGACCAATAACTTTGTTAAATTCAGACTTTAAAATACTAACGAGAATCCTCAAAACTAGACTGGAACCCCTCATGGAGAAAATCTTAGGACCTCATCAAACCAGTGCTATACCCGGACGTAGCATCTTAAATACTGTGTGCGAATACCGTGATATTATCAGCATAAACGCAGAAAAACAAACGCCATCAGCTCTACTATTCCTCGATTTTGAAAAAGCTTTTGACCGAATTGAACATAATTACCTCTTAAAAATCATGGAACATAAAGGATTTGGCCCCCCATTCGTGGAAGTAATAAAGAAAATAATTACAAACACACATTCAAAACTTCTTATAAACGGGCACCTGTCAGCGCCCGTCAAGATAGAAAGATCGATAAGACAAGGATGCCCGCTATCAATGATCCTGTACGCACTGGCAACGGAACCCCTGCTTGAGAAATGTCACCAAAATTTAACAGGCATTAATCTAAACGGATACAAATTTACATACAGAGGATACGCAGACGACATTTGTATAGCCGAAACTTCAGCGGAGGACATCCAAAAAACGCGGGAAATAATCACAACGTTCACGGAAGCAACAGGCGCAAAACTTAACCCAAAGAAAACTGCACTGCTCCAAATAAGTGGAGCAGAGATCCCACCTCCAACAGACATCTGGTACGAGCAAGTAGAAGAACATAAGACATTAGGTATTATTTTTCAAAAGAACATTATGAAAACAATAACTAAAAACTGGCTCATAACACTACCAAAAATTAGGGCTGTTATAAACATGCACTGTGATAGAGATCTGGATGCAGTACAGAAGGCTAAAATCGCACAAGTATCTTTATTGAGTAAAATGGTCTACATCGCCCAAGTACTGCCGATACCCGACACAATTGCAGATCGGATACAGAATCTGCTCGGGTGGTTTGCAAGCAGGGGTAAGATCTTCAAAACAGCGTTCAAAACAATGACTCTACCCCTAGGTAAAGGAGGCATAGGAATGATAAGCGTACGCGAAAGATGCTGCGCATTATTCCTCAAAAGAACCATAACGACAGCGGAAAATGACCCAAACGGCCCAACAAATAACTTGATTAAAGAAACAAAACCAGTCACTGAGGAAATACCTTTCAACATGGCCGCGATAAAGTTCACCTTACCACATATGAGAAAATTTCACCTAGAAACAACTTATGCAAAAACCAAAGGATGCACCCTGTACAACAAGACAACAAAAGAAATCTACAAAATAATCAACACATCTAACCACAGAAATAAAATCGAAATTAAAAATCCACAATACAACTGGAGCAACATCTGGAAAAATATAACGAATAAAACTCTAAACACTAAAACACAATCCTTGTGGTATGACGTCGTAAATGAAAAAATCTCAACCAACAGAAGACTTTACGAAATACATCTATCCCCGAATGACAGATGCAGAAATTGCGGAAATACTGACACCCTGATACACAGAATAACGTGTAACCAAAACCAGAAAATATGGAATTGGGCAAGAAGAAGAATATCCTTCCTTGACAGAACATCACCTTTAACCGTGAGCATCCAGGAAATACTGAAACCTGAGAAAATGAGATATCCTGAAACGAAACACAACACGGTTCAATGGATACTAGGCTATACCCTAACTTATATGCTACAAACGGAAAAGAGTACTTACGACGAATATATAGCATATATGAATACTGTATATTACGAAATTATCCAAACTCAAAATTATAAAAAGGACTTCGCACGGATGCTCGATATAATAATGACAGAATCATTCCAATGATCACAATTTAACCAAATAAAACTGTTTATAAACCCCGCCTAGACCCAAAGAGAGACTTTTGAATCAAATGCACGAGGGGAACCTAACTGTACCAAATATTCAAATCATAAATAACATAAAAAAAACATAACATCCAACTGATGGAAAATACCACTAATAAATACAAATCAGGAAAAGAGAACGTTGAAACCCAAATTTTATTGTAAAAAGGTTTAGAGCCAGGCAAAGAGCCAACCACTGGCGAGCGAAAGGCAGGGCTGAAGGGGAGGAAGGAGGCCCAAAAAAAAAAAAAAGTGGTTAAAGCGCTTGATTAATAATGTTTGGGCCGTGGTCTCGGATTCAAATCCCCATGGAGACTAAGATTTTTGAAAATTGTTTTTGATCGTAAGAGTCACACCTGGGCTGTCGGTTATTCGGATTGAATGTTAAACTGTAGATATCACAAAGTTATGGATGCAATCCGAGACAAATCGCAGGTAGTCTTACAATACTGTAGATGTATACTTTTTTACGTTATATTGATCCATCAAGGGTGATTCGTAGTAATTGTAGGTGTGATCTGCAGAAGTAATACTATAAATGCGGAAATACGTATGTCTTAGGTTAGGTTTTGACAACTAAATGCCTATACCGATATTGACTGAATTTGACTAGAAAATCTGTAGGGAGGGCACAGGACATTTTTTTTTTGGGTCACGAAATTTTTAGAACTTATCGAATAGTGACAGAGAGACGGATGTGTGTGTTAGGGGGTTATTTCGCTTGCTCAAGCTATTCTTCTCGTGCATTATGTTAGTGTACAATTTGTTAATAAATTTCGATTAGAGAAAAAACGTATTATTTAGTACAGATGTCGATTTTTTCAGTCTTATTACTTTGTGTCTGCTTAAATGTTTCTGGCACCAATTTATTTTGCCTTCTTTTTTGACATGGCTTGCGGGCGTAAACTGGCCCAAGTTGTAGCTCTAGCAGAACACGAGCAGCTTAAGTTATTAGAACCCAAGAATCGGATGCTTATGCTGAAGAATAGTCCAAGCTGAAATAAAGCTGCCCTTAGTTCATACTCCCCCTCCCCCCACATCCACTCACATTCGTTTGTTTCTCTGTTTTTAAATATGTTGGAAATTAATTCTCTTCAAGAGACAGGTTCGATGGTAGAATGAAATAGTGATGGGTTTCCGGTCATATTATGCCGACTCGGTGTTGTTTGGGACCAATCCTTCGCTACCAAAAAACTTTTTATAATCAATTGTGGCAAAGAAATTCTTAATCCACGCGTACGAAGTCGCGGGTATCAGCATATCTTTATATATAAAGATGAATGTATGTTTGTTTGTTCTTCATACAAATCCACAGTTTTCATCCGATCTCGATTAAACTTTGCACACTTATCTTTTGAAACATGGAGAAAAATACTGTCTACATTTGGTTGAAAAATTATCCGTATAAATAACACATGTTGTCTCATAACTTCGAAATACGGCGATAGACAGCCACGTTGTATATGGACGTCTCCGTACGGTGTTTCAGTGTAGTGGACTGGCAGTTCAGTGGTTAAAGCGCTTGCTTACGAACGTCGTGGTGTCCGGTTCAAATCTTCGTGGAGGCTAAGATTTTAATTTTTTTTTTTTTTTTCATCGTAAGAGTCAGGCCAGGGCCGTAGGTTATTCGGATTGAATGTTAAACTGTAGATATTAGAAAGTTAGGGGTGCAATGCGAGGTAAATCGTAGGTAGTGTTGCAATGTTGTAGGTGAACACTTTTTTACGTTATAATGATGCCTCAGGTGTTGTTCGCAGTCAGTGTGTGAGTGTGAACCACAGTAATATTATTATAAATACGGAAGTAAGTATCTGTCTTTTTGTTACGTTTTGACGACTAAATGGCTATATCGTTGTGATGCAATTTTATAAGGAAATCTATATGAAGGGCACAGGATATTTTTTCCAGTATGATTAACAGTTGTATTCACGAAATTTTGAGACCTTATGGAATGGTGACAGAAATATGTTGGAAATTGATTCTCTTCAAGAGACAGGTTAGACGGTACAATTAAATAGTGTTAGCTTTCCTGTGATATTATTCCGACTCGACATTGTTTGGGACCAATCATTCGTTACCAACAACTTTCTATATTTAATTCTGGCAAAAAAATTCTTAATCCACGCGTACGAAGTCGCGGGTACGAGCTAGTATATTTATGAAGATGAATGTTTGTTTGTTTGTTCTTCATATAAATCCACAGTTTTCATCCGACCTCGATGAAACTTTGCATATTTATCCTTTGACATAAGGAGAAAAATACTGTCTCTATTTGGTTGAAAAATTATCTGATTAAATAATACATGTTGTCTTATAATTTCGAAAAATTACGAACGGCGATAGACAGACGTGTTGAATTTCTAGGTCTCTGTATTTACTTTCCGAACAGCGTCGGGTAGCTCTGTGGTTTAAGTGCTTGTTTGCTGATGTTTGGATCGTGGTCTGCGGTTCAAATCTCCGTGGAGGCAAAAAAATTTAAAAATTGTTTTAGATCGTAAGTGTCACGGCCGGACCGTTAGTTGTTCGGATTGAATGTGAAACTGTACATATAACACATTTAGGGGTGCAATGCGAGGCAAATCGTAGGTAATCCTGAAATGTTGTAGGCGTACACTTTTTTTACGTTATATTGATCGGTCAAGGGTGATTTGCTGTCAGTGTGTGTGTGATCTGCAGTATTAATACTATAAATGCGGAATTAAGTCTCTGTCTTTTTGTTACATTTTGACGACTATGTGCCTTTACGGATATTCACGGAATTTGACAATAAAATCTGTAGGGAGGGAACAGGACTTTTTTTTCGGTGTGATTAACTGTTGTAGATACGAAATTTTGAGAAATTATCGGATGGTGAATGGTCATTTAGTACGCGTGTAGGCTATATTGTACTACTTCGTACGCGTCGATTAAGAATTTCTTTGCCAGAATTGAATATAGAAATTTGTTGGTAACAAGGGATTGGTCCCAAACAACACCGAGTCGGCATAAAATGACAGGAAAGCCATCACTCCTTACCGTGGAATCTGTCTCAACATATTTAAAAACAGAAAAACAAACGTAGGTGAGTGGATGTGGGGGGGGGGGGGGAGGAGGGTTATTGACTAAGAGGAACTTTATTTCGGCTTGGTCTTTTCTTCTTTCTTCTGCATGACCATTCGATTCTTGGGTTCTAATAACTTTAGCTGCTCGTGCTCTGCTAGAGCTACAACTTAGGCCAGTTTACGCCCACAAGGCATGTCAAAAAAGAAGGCAAAATAAACTGGTGCCAGAAACATTTAAGCAGACACAAAGTAATAGGCAGAGAAAATCGACATCTATACTAAATAATAAGTTTTTTTCTCTAAACTAAATTTATTAACAAATTATACACTAACATAATGCGCGAGAAGCACAGCTTGTGCAACCGACGCAACATTATAGACTAACACACATCCGTTTCTCTGTAAACATTCAATAAGTTCTCAAAATTTTGTGACTACAACTGATAATCGTACGGAAAAAAAGTGTCCTGTGTCCTCTCTACAGATTTTCTTGTCAAATTTCGTCAATATTGGTATAGGCATTTAGTTATCAAAACGTAACAAAAAGACTTAATTCCGCATTTGTAGTATTATTACTGCAGGTCACACACAGACTGTTGCAAATCACCCATGAGGGATCAATTCAACCAAAAAAATGTACAACTACAGCATTGCAAGGCTACCTACGATTTGCCTCGCATTGCACCCCTAAATTTGTGATATCTACAGTTTAACATTCAATCCGAATAACCGACGGTCCAGGCGTGACTCTGACGATGAAAAACAATTTTTCAAAATCTTTGCCTCCACGGAGATTTGAACCGGAGACCACGATCCAAACATCAGCAAACAAGCACTTTAACCACAGAGCTACCCGACCGCTGTATGGAAAGGCAATACAGAGACCTAGAAATTCAACACGTCTGTCTATTGCCGTTCGTAATTTTTCGAAATTATAAGACAACATGTATTATTTATTCAGATAATTCTTAAACCAAATGAAGACAGTATTTTTCTCCTTGTTTCAAAGGGTAAGTGTGCAATGTTTCATCGAGATTGGATGAAAACTGTGGATTTGTATGAAGAATAAACAAACAAACAAACAAATATACATACATTCAACTTTATATATATCGATACGGATTGTTAAATTACTGACCAAACACAAACATGCATTTATTTTTAACAATCACATCGCACCATCTATATATCTTAAATCCACTTTTTGACATTTAGATTATTTAGCAATCTAGTTCTGTCGGTGCGAAGTGTTGCTGATTTTACGGATTTGATGTTATTCCTATATAAATGCACATCCTTTTAATAACATCAAGTTGAATGTTTCGAATTAGTGGACGCACGTATGCACCATAAAATGGATACTAAGCTTTCAATGTTTCAATTGCCAGGCCCTAGGACATGTTGCCCGCCACTGCAACATGCCCTCAGTGTGTGTAAAGTGTGCTGGAGCACATTTATCAAATGACTGCACTCTTAAGAATGGGGAGGGCAGTCCCAAATGTGCAAACTGCGGTGGTCAGCACGTGGCCAGCTATAAAGGCTGCATGGTTTTCTTTTTTTTTACAGTTTAACGTCCCTTTTTAACAACGTGGTCTTTAGAGACGGGAAAGGATGGGGGCAAGGAATGGGAAGGAATTCGGCCATGGCCTTTTTTGAAGGAAGCATCCCGGCATTCACCTGGAGTGATTTGGGGAAACCATGGAAAACCCAAATCTGGATGCCCGGACGGGGATTCGAACCGCCGTCCTCCCGAATGCGAGGCCAGAACGCTATCCGTTACACCACCACGCTCGGTGCATGGTTTTCAAACGGTCCAGGGACCGGCAGCAAGGAATAACCTCTGTTCAATCCTCAAGAGAGAACAAGAAGACAGATGACAAGAAGACAGAGGACACAGCAGGCAAACAACCATCCGCCGCCGACAATTCCAGTCGACAGCAAGAGAGCAAGAACAAGCCCCCACCTAAACAGAATGAAAAAGAGACCTCAGAAAGCAGGCAAAGGACTGCAAAAAAAAAGTAATAAGAAGAGCACTGCTCAGCAGTCGGCAAATCACTCGGTGTCCACCACACATGCTGAAAAGACATCTGGGAAAACACCACCAAAAGGAACCACGCCAGTGGCAGCAGAGAAGGCAATCTCTCATGAAACCTGCCAGCAATGCCAACACTCGCCCTCATCCCAATCAGCAAATAACAGCGGCACGATGGACCAACTATTAACTATGGTAGGCAGCATACTCAACATGTTGACGTCTCTCCTCGCCAAGTTTGATCAGCTCACCACGGATGTCAATTCCGCAATTAAGACGGTTCCAGCAGCCGAACAGCCAGTGAAATCCCTGACTCACAATGAATAGGACGCACATTCATGGTTTGTCTTTGTGCGTTTGGAATGCCAATGGCATCCACCAACAACTCGGAGAGTTCAGGCAGTTTCTGCGTGATGAAGACATAGATATTTGTCTCGTCTCAGAAACCCACCTCAAACAGGGCCTTAAAGCCACGGTAGCCAACTACTGCTGCTATCGGCATGATAGGCAAACTGCAGGAGGTGGTGTGCCAATATATATAAAACGCGGTATCCCTCATCATGAGAGACTGTTGCCACAGACTAACCAGTTAGAAATTAGGGCCATCGAAGTGAAGACTACAACTGGGCTGGTCACATTAGTATCAGCATACAGACCACCACGGAGGCAGCCAATAGAAGAGGACTTCGATTGTCTCCTCTCTATCCGAGGAAAACTGATCATCGGAGGAGATCTAAATTCTAAACATCCCGAATGTAACTCGAGAATAACAAACACAGCAGGAAAAATGCTCCACAGGCTTACAGTCAGACGCAACTTGCAAATCTGGGGACCGGAAGAGCCAACACACCACCCCTGGATTGGCAACCGCCCAGACGTTCTG
>CM061921.1:308132335-308166730 GCA_031002005.1 Vandiemenella viatica | reverse complement strand
AACGTTCGATTATATAAAAATTCATTTGTTGAGCGGAAAACAGTTACCATTTCCCTCGAAATTTTACATTTCAAACATTAAATGACATACAAGCAAAAAAAATTGACATTAACAAAAATAACTAAATCATTTAAGTATAAGTAGATTTTATAATTGTTGTGTGGATACAAGCAACCATACTATCACCACGTATCTATCTTGAAATGATACGACATAATTTATCCCGTACCAGTGATAACAGCTTTAGCCGAAAGAATAATGAATGCAAAATGGCGGAAAGGAAGTAAAAGAGCTTCCTTAAAAATAAATGCAAATGTTTTGTACATTTATTAATAACTCTAACTTTAGGATGTAGTATCAGCTAAAAAAATTTCAATTAAACAAAAAATTAATAGCTAGTCTGATAAGAACAATAGTAAAATGTACGTATTTAAGGGAATAAACATTAAAATTAAAAAAAATTCTTTATACCGTATACTTTTATTTTACTCTTCGAAAGACAAACATACTTTATGTTTTGTAAAGAAGTTGCCAACCCTATCAGGGTATATTTTAAATGATATCAAAATGAATAGCTAGTACTGTAATGCCGAAAATATTTGTATTTAATTCAATACATACATGAGGTTAAAAAATTCTATAATTTCTATACTTTTTATTTTACTCTTCCAAACATACATTATTGCTTCTACATACGTTGGCACATCTATCAGGGTGTACTTGAAATGGAATCAAAAATAAACAGCTGGTCCCATAAGAACGAAGATACATGGATTTAATTCAATAAATTAAAAAAACTTTATTTCATATACTTTTCATGTTACTCATCCAAAGACAAACATACTTGATTTTTTCTAAATAAGTTCGCAATCCTATCATTGCTCTTTACACGACTCCAAATCCAGAAGGCGCCGCTTTAAGAAGCGCGGCCACATATGCAAATAGCCTACGATTGCTTAGAGACGCGATAACAATGGGTGGTCGTTCCCTAGCAACAGTCATTCCCGTCAGCCCCAGCTGGCCAGACTAGCGGTAACCTGTCCCGCTATTCATGACCAACATGTTAACTGGATATATTGCTGAGGCGTTGGCTGTCTCTATGATTTCCATCTACACCTACAAATACTGGCCCAAGCTCAAGCGTCTCTTCTGCCCCAGAAACGAGGATGTTAACATGAATGTGCAAATCGGAAAGAAGAAAAGGGAGATGGAACGGGAAGACTACATGAGGTATTATGAATTTGGGCAGGAAGAAGATAATGAACCATGCTACTGTGACATATGCAAGACATAGGAAACATAAAGGGCTGCACAAAATAGCTGGGAACCGTCTGCTCATCATCCTGTATCATACACCTGCGGCGAAGATGCACAAGTATGGATTTACGACACTGCTGGTGTTTGCCTCCAATAAGAACGGACATTCACATACACCTTATCTTCACACTAACGGTTCATTAACAGTAGCCGGTAAGATGTTAAAAAAATAAAAGATTTTTCATTTACATAATGTTTCTAATGTTATTTCCTTACCGTTCAAGGCATTTTTTTAATGAAAAACCTATGGAATAATGAAGTATGTAGCAAAGTGCCAATAGGGTATTTCATTGTATTGAAAATATATTACAAAATGTTGTTTGGCGCACAGATTGCTGCTTAATGAATTAATCTTATAATTTAATAGAAAATGTGTAATATTTTTACAAAAGACATAAAATTAAATTAATTTATTTCTTACCTTTGGTCACGTGACAGAAAACGCACTACGATTCATGGTCGCTTTAGTGACGTCACGTTCCAGTAAACACTGTGTGTGTTATGTTTCCTATTATATAAGTTTTCAGCTATTTTTTGTTATTTGTCACTTGCTATTTATGGTTAATATTAGAATTTCGTTTTGAATCCTAAATGGAGAAGAATTCTGTAGAAGCCTGCAACGGAAAAAATGGAAAAGAAGCTTTATTTGATGGGATTACTATAGAAAAAAAGCCTGAATTTTGTCCTGCGAATCTTAAATATACAACAGTTTCAATTTGAGAATTATTTATATTTAAATTGAAGTTACGTGATTAACGGAAATGGTTCAGAATAACCAAAACTATAAATAGAATTACTTGTTTATGGTATGTTGATGTGAAAGTGCAAGCTATAATGCAGGAAAATAGTCAGGCACAACAATTTTGAGTAATTTTATCGCAATTGCAGCTAAAAAATTATAAATAAAACTAAATTTAGTATTTGTTTGTTTATTTACCGACTGCGTTTAGTTTGGTCTAAACAGAAAAAAAAGTGATCTTTTAAGTCTTTAGTATTAACGCGCAAAGAAGCAACTAATTCTATCTGGGTGGCGTGGTTTATGATTGCTGTTGGATTTCTTGGAATCCAGATGGTATTAGATTTGAACCTTGGTTGAGATAGTGTTCATTTCCTTTCGTTTCTGTTTGCTGTATTACGTAATCATTTAAAAAAATACATCAAAACCTAAATCTTTTTTACTGGAAGAATTCACAATTTTTGTTTGATATGTGTCACGCCAAGGTTTGCAACATAAATTTGCTGCCTTACAAGGAAACTTTTATGAAAAGACTTTTTTCTTTTATAACTTTGTCATTTTAGAAGTGAATAAGCATCTTTCATTTAAGTTTCTAAATTATCCTTTTTCATAGTTGAAAGATTGCTGAGATACGTTTATCACGCGATAAATACAGACGCACAGCCGTGAGTAATGGATTTTAACATGACTTGTAGGAACTTCAAGCTAATCTCCCAGCAGATCTGAAAGGAATTTAATTCCTGTTTTGTGAATTTTTACGTGATAATACAATTGTTAGTCACCTTTCTTTCATAAATGCGTCTACTTAGTCGGTTTTACTTTTAATGTGCAAATGGTTTTAAGCTTCCAAACTACTTCGTGCAAGTACACTCCAAATCTTTATTTATTTATAGTACCTGCTCATGAGTGGAGTATTGATTAATGCATAGCCCTTGCCTTCAAAGCCAAACACAGTACGTTTGAATTTGATTTGATACTGTAACGTAATAAATTTAAGATACTATTGGTCGTATTTTATGGGGTTCTCATTTATGTACAGTACATGGCAACGTGAATATGATAGGGTACGTTTCAGTTTGATGTGCCTTCTGAAATAATCGAAATTTATCATATTCATATCAATTTTGTTGAACGCTATTCGTGCAAAAACTACTGAGCTTATTTTGATAGGGCTTTGATTAAGGTATAGCTAGTGCTCTAGCTGGTAAAGTAGGATATTTTTCATTTGATCCTGCGTGCTATGAATGAGAAATTTATGATATTTTTCCGTTTTATGTTGGTCATCCAAAAAGTCCTTGTCGGGTTTTGATTAAGGTACAGCCAATGGTTCCGAGGGTAGAACAGACTAAGCCTCATTTTATAGTGTGTCGTAAGACTGAGGAATTATAGTAAAAGAATAATTACTTAGTATTGATTTATGGGTAATTTACCTCTTGCAGTCTAAATGTTTATCGTGTTTTCATAGTACCAACGACATCATATTATTCGGAGTAATGGAGTTACAGTTCGTCGTGGAGACGGATCATGAAGGAAGAGTTTGCGTTCACTGATTCACAGGTGCGGCGGATGATGTAGTACTGGATCATGTTGGTTTAAGATATTAGAGTGTACAATAACAGAGCAACCTAACAAAGTTGGGGGCAGCTGTTAATAATTAATGTGTCAAAGTTTTATTACACCCTTATGATTCACCGACTAATAGAAATTAAAACGAATGAAATATCAACGATACAACGTGAAAATCCAAATATTCTAAATTAAATGGAAGAAATTAATAAATTATTCAAATTACAAGTAAAATTATTGAATTAGAAGTTTAATCATTTTCGTCTTTACACCGGAAATCAATAACATCAATAATTAATTATAAAAGTCAATCGCGACATAGACTTCTATTTTTACTTGTTTTAAGCACCTCATCAGAAAGAATGTCATATTGTCGCAAAATGTCAATGATAATACCCCAGGAATAAGAATAATACTGCGGAACGAACATTAAGCTAGAAATTTGGTTCCTCCATCAATAAAAATATGAGCATGTACTGTAAATAAAGATTTGGGGTGTACTTGCACAAATTTTTTTTTTTTTTTTTTTTTTTTACTTTTACAGGAATTTTAATCTTTATATAAAAAGATGAATGTATGGGGATTACTGGAGATCGCGATTCCGCCAGTTGTTGTCATCATTACACTAGTGTGTTCAAACGCAAGACTCCACTAGAAATTCTTTCCGAAATACATTTAACGGTTTCATGCTGGTCCAGGCTGTATTACAACCTAATTTCTGCTTGAAAATAATGGTCCAGGCTGTATTATAACGGAATAATTGCCTTATAATAATATGTCTTGCGACTGACTACAGCAGTATTCCAACGATATTACTGAATTTTGTTGTAGCGGAATCGCGATCTCCAGTAGACCCAATGTATGTTTGTTTGTTTGTTGGTTTGTTTGTTCTTCATACAAATCCACAGTTTTCATCCGATCTCGATGAAACTTTGCACACTTATCCTTTGAAACAAGGAGAAAAATACTGTCTACATTTGGTTGAAAATTTATCTGTATAAATAACACATTTTGTCTCATAAATACGGCGATAGACAGACACGTTGGATGTGGACGTCTTCAGGCCGTGTTTCCGTGTAGTGAACTGGCAGCTCAGTGGCTAAAGAGCTTGCTTACGAACATCGTAGTCTCCGGTTCAAGTCCCCGTGCAGGCTAAAATTTTTAAAAATTGTTTTTCATCGTATGAGTTAGGCCTGGGCCGTCGGTTATTCGGATTGAATTTTAAACTGTAGATATCACAAAGGTAGGGCCTGCAATCTGAGGCAATTCGTAGGTAGTCTTGCAATACAGTAGATGTACACATTTTTTACGTTATATTGATCCATCAGGGGTGATTCGTAGTCAGTGTGTGTGTATCTGCAGTAGGAATACTATAAATGCGGAAGTAAGTCTCTGTCTTATGTTACGTTTTGACAATTAAATGCCTATACCGTTATTGACGAGAAAATGTGTATGGAGGGAACTGGACTTTGTTTGTTCTTTATACAAATCAACTGTTTTCATCCTATCTCGATGAAACTTTGCACACTTATCCTTTGAAACAAGGAGATAAATACCGTCTACATTTGGTTGAAAAATTATCTGTATAAATAATACATGTTGTCTCATAATTGAAAAATTTCCCGTCGAATCGAAGCTGTCCGGTTCAAATAGTGCAATTAGGATCAGAGATATTCGTAATTAAAATGAAAGAAATGATGCTGAAATAATCGTAACTTGAATTGTGTCAATACTCTGCAGTATTCCACGATAATCGGCAATACTCCGAGCGCCCCAGCGGACATGTCTCTACTCCGGCCGAGCGGAGCTCAGCCCATATAGCTCTCTAGCCGCTTCGCCAAGCAGTTGGCGCTTTAGCTCAGCGGTACCGCGCTTTCCTGTCAAGCGTGCAGCTCGGGTTCGAATCTTCGTCCCCGCAACTACGATTACTGAAGTCACTTTTCTTCAACTTTCCAGTGTGTTCTGGACCTTCTATCTATTCTTTGGTAAAACAAGAATAATTTCGAATATTCTAGCAGAGTGTTCTAGAAGATTCCATTCATACCCGCCTTCATCCTTTCCCTTGCGAGAGGGTATATATTAGCGGGTCCATTGGAGCTCGCGTCAGTTAACAGTAACGCACAGATCATATCACTGCAACGGAATCGGAGAAAACACAAACAATGCCACCGAAAAAAAAAAGGAAATCAATAGGACAAGTAAATCCGAAAGTTAAACAAAACGGATTCGGGCATCTGAAACACCTGAACAGCGCGATGCTCGCCTTGAACAAGTTCGGATCAGGACTTCCACGTCCCGTGCTGTTGAAACGACAGAACAAAGAGAAGCTCGCGTCGAACAAGAGCGAATTAGAGTTTCCACAGCGAGGGCTGCGGAAACACCTGAGCAAAGGGAAGCTCGTTTCGAACAAGAGCGAATTAGAGTTTCCACATTTCCACAGCGAGGGCAGCGGAAACACTTGAGCAAAAGGAAGCTCGCGTTGAACAAGAGCGAATTAGAGTTTCCACAGCGAGGGCTGCGGAAACACCTGAGCAAAGGGAAGCTCGCGTCGAACAAGAGCGAATTAGAGTTTCCACAGTGAGGGCTGCGGAAACACTTGAGCAAAGGAATGCTGGCGTTGAACAAGAGCGAATTAGAGTTTCCACAGCGAGGGCTGCGGAAACACCTGAACAAAGGGAAGCTCGCGTCGAACAAGAGCGAATTAGAGTTTCTACAGCGAGGGCTGCGGAAACACCGGAGCAAAGGGAAGTTTGCGTCGAGGAATCTTGAGTGAGGATAAATCAGGCGAGAGAGAGACTCCGACAGGGTAACCTGCGACTGGGGGTGTTTAATTATGATCGTCAGTGCGGTTACCATACACATCCAAATGTTCTAATTGGGAAGATGGACGTAGTATGCGGTTATTGTCAAGCAAAAAAATTCCGAGGTGAACCAGCTGGAATGTGTTGCTCGAACGGGAGAGTCAATTTGACACCTCTTCAAGAGCAACCTCCTCCACTTGAGTTCGTACATTTCTGGAAATAACCCCGAATCGAAGCATTTTTTGAAAAACATCCGGAAGTACAACTCTGCCTTCCAGATGACTTCGTTTGGGGCAATCGTAATCGTCGGAGATGGATTACATGCCCACATTCAAGGTGCAGGGCCAAATTTACCATCGTGTAGGCTCTGTTCTTCCACTTCCCGATGAAGACCCAAAATTCTTGCAAATTTATTTCATGGGCGATGAAGAATCGCAAGCTGATCGACGGTGTGAAACGATACCCGAAACTCGACGAGAGATTGTTTTAAATCTGCAAAGACTGTTGCATTCACGGAATTACTTAGTTAGGCTGTTCAAGACAGCTTTGGAGAGGATGCCTACGGATGAATACAAGGTGGTGATAAGAGCTGACACACGTCCGCGAGGAGAACATGAACGGCGGTTTAATGCGCCCACAATCAACGAAGTCGCCATTGTCATTTCCAGACAAGACTGTGATAGGCGAGATATCGTCTTACAGAGGAGGAGCGAAGGTTTACATCGGATATCTGAAACGCACCGTTCATATGACGCTTTACAGTACCCGCTAATATTTTGGGAAGGAGAGGATGGCTACCATTTCAACGTCATGCAAACAGATCCCTGCACTGGACAAACCACTCAGAAGAAAGTATCGTCGATGGATTTCTACGCTTATCGCATCATGATACGCGACAATTCTTCAAACCACATACTCAAGTACCGAGATCTTTTTCATCAATTTGTGGTCGACATGTACGCAAAAGTGGAAAGTGAGTGCCTTCTCTTTATCAGGCTAAATCAGAAACAGCTTCGAGCTGACGACTATATTCATCTGCGAGACGCAATCGCCAGTGACAGAAACGTTGCAGACATTGGCAGAATGTTTATACTGCCAGCGACGTTTACCGGGAGTCCAAGGCATATGCACGAGTATGTACAAGACGCAATGGCATATGTACGAACACACGGCCGTCCGGATCTATTTATCACATTTACATGTAATTCAGCGTGGGAGGACATCACTGAAAACCTGTTCCCCGGCCAAAGTGCAACTGACCGACATGACATCATAGCAAGAGTGTTCAAACAGAAACTGGCAAAACTTATTGATGTCATTAAAAATTGTCATATTTTTGGGGAAGTTATATGTTGGATGTATTCTGTCGAGTGGCAGAAAAGAGGGCTTCCCCACGCGAACATCTTAGTTTGGCTTAAGGAGAAAATTCGACCTATCGTCATCGACATGGTCATATCAGCGGAGCTACCTGACCCTGACAAAGATCCTTTACTCTTCGACGTTGTATCGAAAAATATGATTCATGGACCATGTGGGCCGTTCAATTCTCATTCCCCGTGCATGAAAGACGGAAAATGCACGAAAAGGTACCCGCGGCCGTTTGTGAATGAAACACAAACCGGGAATGACGGTTACCCTCTGTACAGACGACGCAGCCCCGACAACATAGGATTAAAAACAAAAGTCATGGTTAAGGTCGATAATCGGTTCACTGAAGTTGAAATAGACAATAGGTGGGTGGTACCGTACTCCCCAATCCTGTCAACAATGTTTCAGGCCCACATAAATGTAGAATACTGCAGCTCGGTGAAATCCATAAAATACATTTGTAAGTACGTCAACAAGGGCAGTGACATGGCTGTTTTTGGCCTCGAGGATCCCAATGCGAGGGACGAGGTAATGCAATATCTATTGGGAAGGTACATTAACAGCAATGAAGCTATCTGACGAATTCTCAATTTCCCAATCCACGAACGCTATCCGACGGTCTTCCACCTAAGTGTTCATCTAGAAAAATGGACAACGAGTTTATTTCACCGAAGCTACTGCACGCGAAACAGCACTGCAGCCGCAAAACACAACCTTAACAGCATTCTTCAAACTCTGCGAAGAAGATCCCTTTGCCGAAACGTTATTATACGCGGAGGTGCCGAAATACTACACCTGGCAAACATCCACAAGAACATTCTGCAGACGAAAACGGGGTGCGCGAATGACCGAAAATCCAGGCGTATTTGTGACTGACGCGATTGGACGTGTATACACCGTCCATCCCACCAACGCGGAATGTTACTTCTTGCGAATGCTCTTGCACACTGTCCGAGGACAGAAATCGTTCGCAGATTTGAAAACTGTCAACGGCGAAATCTGCGAAACGTACCGTGAGGCGTGTCAAAGGAGAGGTCTATTGGAAGATGACCAGCACTGGGATACTACGTTAGCCGAGGCATCCATCAATACCTTTCCGCAGCAGCTGAGAGATCTTTTCGCCATAATCATAACGACCTGCGCTCCATCTAATCCAAGAAATCTATGGGAAAAATACAAGTGTTTTGATCGCAGTGAAAACCCTTATTCAGCTTGGCCTTGACGCGCCCGATCGCGATGGTAAAGAAGTGCTTGATAGAGATGTTTGGAGAGAAAATAACAACGATACCGTTGAACTCCAAACGTTCGTTGAGCAGAACAAGGCCCGCTTAGTTCATGATCAACGACAGGCTTTTGATGCAATCATACGTCTTATTGACAGCCAAGAAGGAGGTATGTTTTTCTTAGATGCACCAGGAGGGACAGGAAAAACGTTTCTCATCAACTTGCTACTCGCAGAAGTTCTTCGGCGGGGTGAAATCGCTTTGGCGTTAGCTTCATCCGGGATAGCATCCACGTTGTTGGTTGGTGGACGGACGGCACATTCTGCTCTTAAGCTGCCATTAGATCTTCATCACATCGAGACCCCAATTTGCAATATCAGTAAGTCCTCAGGTCAAGGCCATTTATTAAAACGTTGCAAGCTCATCGTGTGGGATGAGTGTACAATGGCTCACAAACGCGCTCTGGAGGCGTTGGATCGGACGATGCGTGACATCAGGGCAAACAATCAGCTCATGGGGGTAGCAACGGTAGTGCTTGCTGGAGACTTCCGCCAGACACTACCAGTCATTCCTCGATCAACACCAGCAGATGAACTCAATGCTTGCATCAAGGCGTCATCGCTTTGGCGAAACGTCCAAACTAAAATCCTGAAAACAAACATGCGAGTCCATTTGCAAGGAGACATAGGTGCCGAGGTATTCGCACATAAGCTGCTTCTACTAGGAGAGGGCAACTTTCCAGAGGATCCATCTACGGGACTCATTTCGTTTCCGCCGGATTTCTGCACAGTTTTGCCATCAGTGGACGACCTGATTGACACAGTTTTCTCAAACATAGGTGAAACCTTCAAAGACCATCAGTGGCTTTGTGAGAGAGCGATTCTTGCCCCGAAAAACGACAGTGTCAACAAAGTGAACGACATCATTCAGGCAAAGGTTCCAGGATCAATCGTAACCTACACCTACATCGACAACGTGGTGGACATTGAACAAGCTGTATTTTACCCCACGGAATTTCTGAATTCATTGGAACCGCCTGGAATGCCTCCACACAAACTACATTTGAAAATTGGCTCCCCAATAATTCTTTTGCGCAACATTGGCCCTCCCAGGCTGTGCAATGGGACGAGACTTTCCGTTAAAACATTGCTTCCGAATGTCATTGAAGCAATAATAATTACCGGAAACGCTAAGGGAGATGTCGTTTTTACACCACGTGTTACAATAATACCCGGCACCAATGATTTGCCCTGTGATTTTAAAAGATTGCAATTCCCCGTTCGACTTGCTTTTGCCATGGCTATCAATAAGGCTCAGGGACAATCGCTAAACGTCGTCGGCATAAACTTGAATACACCGTGCTTTTCACATGGTCAACTATACGTAGCCTGCTCAAGGGTTGGGACGCCAAGTCAACTTTGGATTTACGCACCACAGGGAAAAACTAAAAATGTCGTGTATCAGCAAGCTTTTACACGTGTTATATATACCGTAACATCCGAGATCAGGCTAACCGACATATTGTGATGACAAGGCACATGCACTCTTTATCGCGGATTATACGAAATGTAAGGGCCAAAGAATTTACAGCCCTTTGAAAGGCTACCTGCGCCACCCTGTTCTAAACTCGACTCTCGGGTCAAAAACCCTTCGCGGGGGTCACCCTCGCTCTCGGCGACAAAATCACCACCAAACAACCAATGGAAGGGTAGCTAATTTTCTGATTCTTTGTTCCCGCATAAAAAAACATTTCGTCTGGTTTAAATAAGAGACCCTGCTTTTCCTTCCTAACCAAAATCACTCAGCATACGGATATGCTTCGCTCCCTGCTGCGCTGCCTTCGCCTTGAAAAAGATATTCCCATCCTCAGTACTTTTGAACTTAAAGGAATATTTTCGCTTTTCTGGGATTGGATCGAACTTTGCAGAATTGTGTATAAGTATCTACACAGTTCAACAAGGTTCCAGAAAGTTTACAGTTAGACAATTTTGTACAAATTATGGAGCTTTCTGCCACATTCTACAAATTATATTCGGATTTCTTTACGTCACTACGACCGAGCGTGGTGGTGTAACGGATAGCGTTCTGGCCTCGCATTCGGGAGGACGGCGGTTCGAATCCCCGTCCGGGCATCCAGATTTGGGTTTTCCATGGTTTCCCCAAATCACTCCAGGTGAATGCCGGGATGCTTCCTTCAAAAAGGCCATGGCCGAATTCCTTCCCATTCCTTGCCCCCATCCTTTCCCGTCTCTAAAGACCACGTTGTTAAAAAGGGACGTTAAACTGTTAAAAAAAAAAAAAAGAAAACGTCACTACGCCAGCGCTGTGGATATTTCGTAGGCAAGCCTCGATTTCCAAGCGGCTGGGATGGCTATTCACGAACCAGTCTTATTTCTTGCAAATTTAACCCTACACACCTTCTAAAAAATAAAAACTTATATAATATTTCATTCACGTGACCAAAATCTGGCGAAGCCCGCTAAGCTAGCGGGCAAATCAGCTAGTAATTTAATAAGTACTGCATGTATTAGGTTCCTACTTAAATTAATAGAGGGTAGGATTGTTGTACAGAAAAGGGAAGAGACTGATCACGGTAGGTATTGAAGCAAATCACAAGCATCTTTTTTTTTAATCACATTTGACCGTTTTAGGCCATGTTGCCAGCTACTGCGTTGTTTATATTCTTTTCATCCAGGTAATGTTCTCAGCATGGACGACACAAGACATAAAATGGTAGTAAATAAGGTTAAAACTATTGGAGTGGATGAAAAAGTGATTTGCTGCGTAGAAGTATTTTTGAAAGGTAGAAAACAGAAAGTTAGGGTAGGAAATGTAGTATCAAAAGAAGTGGAAGTAAAAATGGGAGTGCCGCAGGATAGTGTATTGGGACCATTACTATTCATTATTCTAATGAATAATTGTGTTGATTGTTTACTATCTGAAATTAGATTGTTTGCAGATGACATAATGCTATATAAAAGAATCAAAACGATAGAGGATTGTAAACAGTTGCTGGGTGATCTGGACAGGATATATAATTGGGTTGGTAAACATGGGTTGAAGATAAATGCAAAGTCAGCTTATTAGATACACAAATAAAAAATAAAAGGTTAATTATCAATATAAGGTGGGGAAAGAATTGCTTGCTGAAGACTTGAAATGTAAATATCTTGGCATTACATTTGATAACAAGCTTAACTGGGTAGGACACATTGGACAGGTGGTAGGGAAAGGTTTCAAAATTCTGCACATGTTGGAAAGAGTGATGAGGGGATGTACGAGATGAGGGAGTTGAGTTACAAAACTTTGGTCAGACAATTGCTGGAATATGGTAGTGTAGTATGGGACCCTCATTTTACGTATCGAATACAGGAGTTGGAGATGGTGCAAAAAAGGGCTGCTAAATTTGTTTCTGGAAATTATCGCAGAATGCAATCAGTGACGGATATTTTAAAGGAGCTGAAATGGGATTCATTGCAAGACAGGAGGAGGATGAGGAGGGTCTTGGGAGTGTACAGGGCTTATACTGGCGATGAGGCATGGAAACATATTGGAGTAGGTATGAAAAGTAGTGCATGGAAGGGAAAAGATGACCATGACCACAACCTGGCACTCGACTTTAGGCACAAGGGTGTGGAAAGATTCTCTTTTTAAGTAAGGGTGTCAGGGATTGGAATGAGTTACCAAGAGAAATGATGAATAATTTACCGAAAACGTGAAAGAATTTAAAGAAAAAAATTGTAGAGGGCAAATGTAGGTAGCTGCAGGACAGGGGAAGGATGGGGGTGTAGGGAAATTGCCACCGGAGCCTGTGCTCCATTGCAATTAAATTAACTTTAAAAAAATATATATAACTGAAATCAACAATACACTCGGGCTACTCAAACAATTGATCCTCCGGACTTAAGCTCCCAAGCCACTGCTAAACAAGCATGTAAACTGGAGGAATTTGGAAAAGTAACGAAAACTGAACCCTAAATGGCAGGACCGGTATTCTAATGCTGGACTTCCATATTTCAAAGGGCACACGCAGAGCTAGCAGTGCAGTCTGCGTATTTATTAATGGTGCTAGATACCAACTTATAGTAAGTACTGTGTAATGAGGAAATTGATATTATGGTGGTCGGAACATACATTATGGGATATAATATTCTGTGTTGTAATAAAAAAAATATATTTCAACCAATAGCCATAAAATTTATATTTGCAACTAACAATGTTTAACAACAATTCATGAAACTGAACAACTCGTGGTTGCCAATAGAATGGCAAACTGTTGCCGAGGCCAAAAACATTTCTGTGCTATAGAATCATAATTTTCACTCACTCTACTGACTCGAGAGTGCCAGGTGCGTCTTAAATTCTACTTCAGCCGAAATAGGTTTGTTATAAAATGCAATCATTGATTCAATTGATGATTTCATTGACTCAAGAGTAGAAGGATTTCTTGTATTCCATGTTTCACTTTGCTAATACATTTCCGGTAAAAAAAAAAAGTGACGCACACAGAAGGGGAGGAAACAGTGAAATGAATCTTCATGGGTTGAGAATGTAAGTGATGTTATTTTAATGATCAAAAATTCGAGTAATGTTTACAAAGGGTTTGGCATTATGAGCCCACTAATCAGAATGACGTTTCCCACCCTCTGCACTGATTCTGTTGGCAAGGGTGTCATAAAAGTGTTGTATCCTCTCCTGAGGCATGTCAGCCCACAACTGTTTTAACTGGTCCTAGATATCCTGGAAACAGTCACAGGAACATAGTTGATATCCGATGTGGTCCAACATATGTTTTAACGGGGCCAGATCTGTTGATCACGCAAGCCATGGGAGTACCTCAACATCACGCATGCCTTCGGAGTGTGGACAAGCAGCACGATACTGTCGCACTAAGAGCACATACATGAGGACGCACTATATCCGTGACGTACAATTGTGCCATCACATTTCTCTCAATCAATACCCATCCGTCGTCTGAAGTCATATCCAATGGTTCCCCACAACATGACACCAGGAGTAATTTCCAAATCAATGGAAAGAACTGGTCCTATGCCAAGGTCACCGGCATACTCACCGACGATGTTCATCCGAGGCAGTGAAGATCCGTGATTCATCAGTGAACACAATGCGACGTCATTCATTCTGTTGTGGGGCAGCTTGCCTGAGGAGAGGATGTGACGGCTTTATGGCAGCCTTCCCAACTGACTGTATGAGAAGAGATCCTCGAAATAAATTCTTTGTGAAAAGAAGTGTCAGTGCTGTGAGTTTTACTATGGCAGCAACTGACGCTGGACTGGAATGACAATGAATATCAAGTTTCAATAATTTTCAGAACCACCACTATGTAAAGTTATTTATTTTTTGGTCTTAGTGAAGGGCCTACCAAGGCAATCTGATAAAATAAATTCCTGTATAGAACATAGTGTCAGTTCTTCATTAAAACATTTTAATTGATATATGCTAAAATAAATGCATTTATTCAGTTAAAAACTGATCCTATTTCCCCCGAAATATTACAATGCTAAGATTAAATGACATAAAAGTTTTGTTATTAACAAAAAGAACTAAATTATTTAATTATAAGAAGATTTTACAATTACGTGGGTACAAGAAACTGTACCATAACAACACTTGCTCCAAAAGATACAACGTAATATATCAAATACAAGAATTATTGTTCATAGATTCTGCCGTAGTAATCATAAAAGCTTTCTCCTAAATAATCAAGATTGCAAATAGGGGTAAAGGAAGAAACAGAGCGACCTTTAATTTAACCACAATTGAATTGTTCATTTATTTATACTTTTAAATTTAGGATGTGGTACATGCTATAAAATATGAAACAAAACCAAAAATATATAGCTAGTCCTGTAAGGATAAGAATATGTGTTTTTAAGGCAGTAAATACCAACTTATTAAAACTTATTTATTTAACATTCTTTTTATTTTACCCTTTCAAAGAATAAAATAATTGTTTTTTTTTTTTAAATAAAAACCGCCTTCAAAAAAAGCACAATAAATATTTTAAAATAACATTGTACCTTGCTAGAAGAAAGTAAATCAAAATGGAGAATATTTACATTGCTGTTATTGAAATTTTTACATCAATCAGTTATTTTTAGAGTCGGAGCCAGCTGTCACGTCGCGAAGAACGAATTACTGAACTTTATTTGATGTTCGAGGTGACACGGAGAGTATGAACCAAAATTCTGAATATTTTACAGCATGTAGTGAGGCAGCTATTGTTTTTGCGGAAGAATATATCTGTTTGCTATGGAATCACACATAAAATATAGAATTATAATTGGTTTTCGCAACGTGAAAGCTTGGGGTTCAAGTTGAAATCTGGGGTACATGTTGAGACATTAGGACACATTTATTTTATAAATATTCTGCAATGATTTAAAAATAGCTTAATTAATTTTGACGGGATTTAAAACTGTGGATTTTTGTAAAGAACATTGGAAATTAAAAGGGCTAGGTGTAAAGGGGAAGAGGGATTGGGCTTTTGTATACCAAACGTAGACTGTTCTTTTCTGTTTGATTTAAAGTATACTTGTGTAAATTTCTATTGATATCAGATAAAAACTGAAGGTATATATAAAGAAATAATTAAGGGTTGTATAGGCGAAGAGTAGTTTGGTTTTTGTAAGTTGGTGTGCACGGTATTTTTCTCTTTATTTTAAAGTATACATCGAAACCAGATAAAAACTGTAGCTTTGTGTAAAGAACATTTGCAAAACTTATATGGGTTAAGAGAATGAGCGATTGGGTTTTGTAAAGGGAATGTAGACACTATTTTTCTCTTTGTTTTTAAGTATACATGTGCAGTGTTCCATCGAAATCTGATAAAAACGGTGGGTATATTAAAGAACCTTGGAAATGAGGAAGGGTGGGGGTAGAAGGGAAGAGGGTTTGGGCTTCTGGAAATAAATTTAAATACAATTCTTCTGTATATTTTAAAGTTTACGTTGGAATTGAATGTGTTGCATTGTGTAGATTAAGGGGAAGGAATGGGGGATAAGGCTTTGACTTCTCTAAACCAAATGGAGACAGTATTTTTCTGTTTGTTTTGAAGTATACATGTGCATAGTACTTCCTTCAAAATCAGGTAGAAAATGCAGCTTTATATAAAGAACATTGACAGTAATGAAAGGGGTAGAAACGGGGATAGGGTTTTTGAAAATGTTATATGGACAGAATTTTTATTTTTCTGTTTGTTTTAAAGTATGCGATGTTCCACCGAAATCGGATTAAAATGTGGGTTTCTAGAAAAATGAAGGGGTGTAAATGGGGAGCAAGGGTAGTTTTGGTCAGAAATCTTCTCCATAAAAAATACATTTATGTGCCAACTTTCATCAAGATCGGTCAAATGGTGTAGACTGTTACTATTTTAAAAAAAAAAATTGACAAAAATCAAGGGGGTGCAAACGGGGAGAGGTGTTCAGTTTTTGCAAACCAAAAGTTAACATATTTTTTTTCTTTTTTTTTATAGTAAAAGTGTGCTAAGTTCAATGTAAACTGGATAAAAACTGTGGGTTTGTATAAAAGTTAAGCGGTTTATTGGGGAGAGGGGGTTGTTTTTGGATATTTTTGTCAGAAACCTTCCTCGTGAAAAAATACATATAAGCGCATACTTTCATGGTAATCGGTTAAACGGTGTCAACTGTAGCTTTTAAAATTAAAGGGGTGGAAGGAGGGAGAGACGTTGAGCTTTGGCAAACCAAATGTTGACAGGATTTTTTTCTTTATTTTCAAGAACAATGTGCAAAGTTCAATCAAAATCAGATAAGAAATGTAGGTTTGTATAAAATTAAGGGGTGTAAAGGGGAGAAGGGGAGGTTTTTTATTTTTAATTTTTTTGGTCGGAAACCTTCTGCATGAAAAATTACATCTACATCCCAACTATAATGGAGATCAGTTAAATGGTGTCGACTGTAGCATTCTATAAAGAACATCGACAAAAATTATGGGGGTGGATAGGGGGAGAGGGGTTCAGATGTTTTCAGACCAAAAGTTGACAGTATTTTTTCTCTTTGTTTTAAAGTAAACGTGTGCAAAGTTCTACCAAATGGGATAAAAAATGTTGATTTGTGAAATAATTAAGGGGTGTAAAGTTGGAGAGGGTTGGTTTTTTTTTTAAATTTTTTGGTCAGAAACGTTCTCTATGAAAAAATACACGTATTCGCCACCTTTCATGGAGATCAGTTAAATGCGTTTGACTGTAGCTTTGTATAAAGTACATTGACAATTAAGGGGGTGAAAGTTGGAAAATGGGTTGGGTTTCCTTACACCAAATGTTGACAGTATTTTTCTCTTAATTTTTGACTATAAATGTCCAAAGTTCTATAGAAATCGGATAAAAAATGAGGGTTTGTATAAAATTAGGGGGTGTAAAGGGGTAGAATGGGTAGTTTCACTATGAAATTCATATGGGACCACTTTGGAGGTATACCCCACCCATTAAAAAAAATTCATTTAATTCGATTCAATATTGGCGAAGATATCGCTGAGCATACATAAAAAAGAAGATACATATGAATTGACAACCTCCTCCTTTCTTTGAAGTCGGTTAAAACCATACATTATTTTTTTCTAAAAACTTTGGAAACCGTATCAGAGTACGTTTGAAATGAAATAAAACATTAATAAGTAGTCCTGTATTACGAAAATACTAGACGACCCGTGCTAAATTTTCGAGAATAAAATACGTTGAATAGGGAGGTTGAATGCTTGTAATATAATGAAAAGTAGAACCCCACTTTTGCAGCAAATATTTATTTGTTTAGTGTAATAGGTACGCATCAAAATGCTTACAACGTATTACGAAGCAGAAAAAATTTAAAACAAACTGTATGTACGACAAACTGTCACTGACCTTAACAGAGTACAACCAACCTGAACAAAATGCACACAGCATATCAACATCTCTGTGAGATGTCTTGCTGTGCGAATAAAATGTTTACATTGGAAGTGTATAGAAAAACAACGATGTTTCCGTAACAGAAAAAAATATCCAAAATGCCACTTATTGTATAAAAAACAGTTTAGTGACATATCTGTGGTATCTGCTGATGCAATCTAGGGACTTGGCTCTGAACTGTCTGATATGCGCTACCACTTTAAGCAACAAATTCCGAAAAAAATCTTAATTTATGATTTTACCTAACTGGAGACCTTAATATTTAAAACGAAATGTTATTAATCGATTTCGGTTAGGTATCGAAGGAGATAAATGGCTTGTCATAAACAAAATATACACGCTGTAGAAATAATATTGATAATTTTGTCCTTCAAGGGTCGAATACCAAACAATTCCTTTTATAAAATATGTTGTGACCAAAACAGAACCCTTGATTTTAAAATGATACCTCATTTATCGATTTCGGTTAGGCATCAAGCGAGGTAAATTTTTTTTTTAGAAGGGTTGAATTTGGAGAAAGTTCTTTCTTAAAATATGATATGACCAAAGCGGAACTTAAATATTTAAAACGATACTCCATTTAACGGGAGAGATAAATAGTTCGTAACACAAAAAAATGTGTAGAAATATTAATAAGTTTCCCCTTCCAGGGTCGAATTTTGGAAAATTTGTTTCTTAAAATATGGTGTAACAGAACCGAAGTCCTTACGAAGACCTCAGTCTTTAAAATGATATGTCGTTTATGAATTTTGTTTAATTAACAAGGGAAATAAATGAGTCGAGAGACACAAAACCCATTTTAGAAATATTGATATTTTTGCCCTTCAGGGGTTACATTCAGAAAAATTCCTTTCTTATAATGTGATGTGGCCACAGCGGAAACCTTAATTTTTAGAATGACACATCATTTATAGTTTTCAGTTAGATATTAATGGAGATGAGCGCCTAGTGGCAAAAGAATACGCTGTAGAATCATTGATATTATTTTCCTATAAGGATTGAAATCCAAAAAATATTTTTAATATATGGTGTCACCAAAGGTCAGACATTACTCTTCATAATCCTGCTTCATTTATCGATTTCGGTTAGATATCCAGGGAGATTAATGGCTCTAGACACAAAAAACGTATTTTAGAAATATTAACATTATTGCCCTTTACGGGTAGAATTACGAAAAATTCCTTTATGTGACCACGGCGGGGACCTTAATCTTTAATATGATATCTCATTTATGTATATCGGTTAGATATCAAGGGAGGTAAATGGCTCGTGCCACAAAAATGCGTTGTAGAACCATTTATAATTTTTCCTTTAAGGGTTGTATTCCAAAAAATTCTTTCTTAATATATGATGTCACCAAAGCTGAGACATAACTCTTCATAACCCTACTTCATTTATAGATTTCGGTTAGATATCCAGGGAGAAAAATGGCTCGAGGTACAAAAAAAACGGATTTTTGAAATATTAACATTTTTGCCCTTTAAGGGTAGAATTACGAAAAACTCCTTTCTTAAAATATAATGTGACCACGGCGGGGACCTTAATATTTAATATGATATCTCATTTATGTATATCGGTTATATATCAAGGGAGGTAAATGGCTCGTGACACAAAAATTCGTTGTAGAACCGTTTATACTTTTTTCCCATTAAGGGTTGTATTCAAAAAAAAAAAAAAAAAAATCTTAATATATGATGTCACCAAAGCTGAGATATACCTCTTCGTAATCCTACTTCATTTATAGATTTCGGTTAGATATCCAGGGAGATAAATGGCTCGAGACACAAAAAAAACGTATTTTAAAAATATTAACATTTTTTTCCTTTAAGGGTAGAATTACGAAAAACTCCTTTCTTAAAATATAATGTGACCACGGCGGGGACCTTAATCTTTGATATGATATCTCATTTGTGTATATCGGTTAGATATGAAGGGAGGTAAATGGCTCGTGACACAAAAATACGTTGTAGAACCATTTATACTTTATCCTTTAAGGGTTGTATTCCAAAAACATTCTTTCTTAATACGTGATGTCACCAACGCTGAGACATAACGTTTCATAACCCTACTTCGTTTATCGATTTCGGTTAGATATCCAGGGAGATAAATGGCCTGAGACACAAAAAACGTATTTTAGAAATATTGACATGTTTGCCCTTTAAGGGTAGAATTACGAAAAATTCCTTTCTTAAAATATAATGTAACCACGGAGGGGACCTTAAGCTTTAATATGACATCTCATTTATGTATATCGGTTAGATATCGAGGGAGGTAAATGGCTCGTGACACAAAAAACTAGTTCCAGAAACATTGAAATTTTGGCCCTTTAAGGGTCGAATTCTGAAAGATTCCTATCTTAATATATATCACCGAATCGGAGATCTTAATCTTTAAAATGATACTTCATTAAACGATTTCAGTTACGTATCCATGGAGATAAATTACTCGTAACACAAAAAAACAGCATTTTAGACATATTGACATTTTTGCCCTTTAAGGGTCGAATTCCGAAGAATTTCTATCTTAAAATATGATGTGACCAAAGTGGAGCCCATAAGCTTTAAAATGACACCTCATTCATTGATTTCGGTTACATATGAAGGGAAATAAGGATTTGTGACAAAAAATACCTTATAGAAATAATGTATACAAGTCTTTAAATATGAAAATTAAAAAATAAAAAGAACTCTTTTTTCCATATACTTTTTATTTTACTCTTCTAGAGAGAGGTCTGTTTTCTTTAAATACGTATGCAACCATACTAGTGCGTGTTGTACCTCTCTGAATCCGCCCGGGCACACAGGCTTAGAGACACGATAACAATGGGATGTCGTTCCCTAGCAACAGTCGACATCTACAGCCCCGACTGGCGAGACAAGCGGTAACCCTGCCCACGGTCCATCTCCAAATATGATTAAGGGGTATTTCTTGAGGGGCTGCTAGTATCGGTGGTATCAGTCTACACCTACAAATATTGGAGAAATATCAAGCGACTCCTGTGCCTTAAAAATGATCACGGCAAGTCCAGTGGTAGGATGGAAAAGGAAGAGAGGAATTTTGAACCGGTCGACTCGCAGTTCTATAACAGTGGGCAGGAAAATCTTGAAGATCCATGCTACTGCGACATATGCGAGACTTTGGAGCAAAAAGAGGCCAAGTAAAATAAATGTGATCCGGTTGATGACCACCGTGCACCCGGATATCATTGTGCTCCACGTACAATTAGACCATCATCAGCCAGCTCCGGGAGGCTGCACCGATTCTCGAGCTACGACTTCTGCTGGTGTTTGCCTCAGAGAGTCACATACATCTTCTCTCCGCATTGAGGTATCAATATAATTAACCGGTAAGATGTTGAAAAAACGAAAATAAAACAAGTTTCACACAAATAATGTTTCTAATGTTATTTCCTTACCGTTCGAAAAAATTTTTAATGTAAAATATATGGAATAATAACGCACGTAGCAAAGTTTGGTCTTGACATGGTGTCTATAGCCTATTTGACTGTATTGAAAATGTATTACAAAACGTTGTAATGCGCATAGATTGCTGACTAAGGAGTTATTTTTTTAATAATTTTTTTGCTGATAATATGGATTAATTTCATTAAAAATATAAAATTACATTATTTTATTTCTTAGTTTTAGTCACGTGACAGAAAACGTTTGGTGTTCGCTTTAGTGACGTCACGTGCCTGCAAACGCTTCGGCTGCGTGTGGTGTGTTTCGGATGATTCAAGTTTTCAGCTTTTTTTATTGTTTGTTACTGGCTATTTCTTGTTACCAATAAGTTTTTCGTATTGAATACGAAATGGAGAACAATTTTGTGGAAACATACAGCGGAAAAATGCCAAAAATAAACGTCTTACTTGCCTTTTATTTTAATCTTTCAAAGAGAAACATTATTCATCTTTTATAAATAAGTTGGAAACTTGTGCATGGTGTGTTTGAAAAGAATATAAAAATGAATAGTTAATCCCGTAAGGAAGAAAATATATTAATCTAAGGCAACGAATACCTAATTTAAAAAAAAAAAATTAAAAATATTTCATGCTCTTTTTATTTTACTCTTCCAAAGAAAACCATACCTTATTTCCTAAATATGTTGGCAACCCTACAAGGGCGTTTTTTACCTCTCAGAATCCAGAAAGTGGTGCTTTAACGAACGCGGCCACATAGGCAGATAACCTACGATTTCTTAGAGACGCGATAACAATGGGTGGCCGTTCCCTAACAACCGATGATACCTTCATCTCCAGCTGGCCGGACTAGCAGCGATTCTGCCTACAGTCCATCAGCAATTATGTTTACCGGCTACTTGCTGGAAGCCTTGGTGGTATCGGTAGTTTCCATTTACGCTTACAAATATTTCGGTCGTATCAAGAGAATGCTCTATCACGTAAATGATCATGAAAAAAGTAATACGAGACTGCAAAAGGAAATGAATGATGGACCGGATGACCTCATGCAATACTTCGAAACTGAAGAGGAAAATTCTGAAGATATTTGTTTTTGCAGTAAATGTAAGAGTTTCGATAGGTAAGAGGCGAAGTACGCAAAAGTGGGAACTGGTTGCTGAACATCGCATGCCAAGATATCATGGTGTTCCACGTCGAGTTAGATCCAAGAAGTCATACATCAGTTAGTTGCAAGGAAGCTGCATGGAGTCTCGAGCAATGACAACTAGTGCTTCCGCCTCATAGAAACCTTTTCATTCCTTTTGTACTGAAAATTTAGCCGGTAAGAATCTGAACAAATTGAAATAAAATAATTTTCATCTAAATAATGTTTACAATTTTATTTCCTTAATGTTTCAAGCATTCTTTTATGCTAATTTATGGAATTATAACGCACATAGCTAAGCTAGATTTTGACATGGTGCTAATTACTTTATACTAGGTGGAGGTAGATCTGAATATTTTTCCGTTTTGTGTTGGCAAGAGGATACGACTTAGAGGTCAGCTCCTAGACCATCATCTGCCCTTCCTCCCGAATGCAATCATACAACCCTTTCGTACATTCATCTTCAAGGTTATATGGATTCGAACGTCGTTTTTCTATTATGTAAATAGTTTATCTACTGGTAAATCCATGAAAAACCCTGCTGAAGCTTCACTAATCGTTTTCTATGACGAATTTTATGACGCTACAAAATACCCAAATGCACCAAATTCCTATTTCCAAGTAAGCTTAATTCCTTCAGTTACTTGACGCCCACAAGGTTATCATCCAGCTTTATTAGGAAGATACTCAATATGTATTGTCCCCTAGCGTACTGCTCTACCTTTTGTGTAAGCCTACCTCCCCTTATAAAGGTATTTACAAATCTCTGTTCTATTATGTTATTAATCCTATTTCATACCCAGTTTACACCTGATAAATTTAAATCCTCACCCATAAAGATCATTCTTTTCTCACTTATGAAATATGAGTAAAAATTTAATTTCTCCCAAAGAGCCTCATCTTCATCAGTCATTTACCAACACGACATCAAGAATCCATGCAGAATTTTATGTAGTGAAAAACGATTCTAATGTATTAATAACAATAAATATTTAAAAATATTAAATCTAAAACTTGATAGTTAATTGAATTCTAGTAGCAAGGAATCAAATAAAATGGTGGTGTAGTTAAAAAAAATAGTATAATGAGAATCAGAAGGATGAAACTGGGAAAATTTTGCATTTTTGTCAAAAAGTAATCTGAACTTCATCATGTTAGATAAAAATTGTTCTATCTTTGAGAGGAGTACTACAGGTAACTAGGATAACGTTGGATAGAGGTTGATATCCCAGCTGTAAGTAGATTTGTACTATACTACCTACGATATGGTAACAGAATCAGAATAACCTCTGTTGCAATTCAGCACTTCGACTTTTGCATTCAGTCGTGCGGAGGAAGCTATTTCCACCACTCGGAATAAATGTTAGGAAGCTCCGCTTTCCAATGATGACAAGGAGCAAATAAAAACACTGTTTTGTTCTTAGGAGCCTCAATTTACCACAATCACGGCATTGAAATGATTCATTTGATTGAAATGCTTTTTTTTTTTTTTTTTAAGAAAATAAAAAGAATTATTTCACAGTGTGGTTTCCGCCATGGGTCGAAAACCATGCCCCACATTATTACCATGTCCTTTATTACCACTTTTCATTGACACAGTGTCTAGCTCAAAGTGTGTCTATTTAACGTTTTATTACTGCCTCTGGCATTTCCAAGAATTAAGTTTCATGAAAGATAATTGGAAAAAGGAAAGTTTTGGGTCCTTTTAGTTTGAACGCTCTTTTAGATTTAAAATAAGGAATGGTTTTCTTTCAACCAACGCTCCTTCTCAACATATTCCAACAATTGACTGCTCTGTTTGTAACCTTTTTAATTTTCGTCATCACAGTTTTACTAATATACAATAAAGCGATACGTGCCTGTATTATTACATTTTGCTAACAAATTTGAAGTCCTAGTTAACCATCTAATATATATACAATATTATCATGAGGTTGATACATAGGTTCGAGTATTTTTATTTTAGGATGGCAACATTATCATGTTGGGAGTTTAGGTATCGTTTGTCATTTCTAGTAACAACGTGTCAATACGTCGGAACTTCATTGTTTTGATGAAAGACTGTTCATGGACTAAAGAAGGTGGAGTGTCAAGTGTAATTCAAACGTTTTTGTTATATTATTTTAGTAGCTGTTTCCCACGACTTCTTTCGTGTTTGTCAAGAATGTAACCACCATAGTACACGGTGGGAGGCTCGAGGCTAATACCATACACAAACACCAGTGGTCTGCGCATGGTATTCATGGCTCCAAAGTGAAATATATGGACACAAATGTCTTTGGTCGAAATATGAAAGTACCCTCGGTCGACTACTTTCTACCTTCATATCTCCCACACTCCTACAGATATCGACATGCAACCACCATAGTCACGATGGGGGACTCGAGGCTACTACACACGCAGACATCAGAGGTCTGCGTTATGCTGTTGTGGCAGCAAAGAGAAATATAGTTACACACAATTGTTTGATCGAAATATGAAAATGTCTCCCATCGACCAATTTCAACCACCATATTTCCCACACCCCTACAGCTACCAGAATTCGGCTAACGTTGTGCACGATGGGACACTCCATGTTACTACCACACCCAAACACCAGAGTTCTGCGCTAGGTAATGGAGGCTGAGGATTGAAATATAGGGACACACACGTCTATTTATATATACAACTAGCTCGTACCCGCGACTTCGTACGCATGGATTAAGAATTTTTTTTGCCAGAATTAAATATAGAAAGTTGTTTTTAACGAAGGATTGGTCCCAAACAATATCGAGTCGGAATAATATGATAGGAAAGCTAACACTATATCATTGTACCGTCGAACCTGTTTCTTGAAGAGAATCAATTTCCAACATATTTGTGTCACCATTCGATAAGGTCTCAAAATTTCGTGACTACAACTATTAATCATACTGGAAAAAATATCCTGTGCCCTTCATACAGATTTCTTTATAAAATTCCATCACAACGATATAGCCATTTAGTCGTCAAAACGTAACAAAAAGACAGAGAGACCTACGATTTGCCTCGCATTGCACCCCTAACTTTCTAATATCTACTGTTTAACATTCAATCCGAATAACCTACGGCCCAGGCCTGACTCTTACGATGAAAAACAATTTTTAAAAACCTTAGCCTCAACGGAGATTTGAACCGGAGACCACAACGTTCGTAAGAATGCGCTTTAACCACTTAGCTGCCAGTCCACTACACGTAAACACGGTACGGAGACGTCCATATCCAACGTGTCTGTCTATCGCCGTATTTCGAAGTTATGAGACAACATGTGTTATTTATACAGATAATTTTTCAACCAAATGTAGACAGTATTTTTCTCCTTGTTTCAAAGGATAAGTGTGCAAAGTTTCATCGAGATCGGATGAAAACTGTGGATTTGTATGAGGAACAAACCAACAAACAAACAAACATACATTCATCTTTATATATAAAGATAATATATACATAAGATTTATGCTTAACTGGCGAGTCAAGCAATCTGAAGCGGCTCGAAACACTGGTAAGCTGTATTGAGAGAGTGATGGGAAAAGATTGTGTTTTTTGCTTTGAGCTGGGTGGTTATTAACGCTCAGGTAAAGCATAAGAGTTCGACTATGACCACTTAAACGTTTTTACCCATAGCTATCGCTGGCAGTAAACAGAGATGAAGCACGACCAGTCAATCATCAATATCTTCCTGCCGTTCCTCCACTCTTACCGCAAATTCAGTTGTGTGAATCTTCCAGATTGTTTGAGATCCTTTCGCCTGCGGGATGGGAAAACACAATATGCCTGTGAAACGTTTAATGTGTGTTCTGTATGCCAAATGTAGATTTTAGTGAAATGGGTAATTTTTTCTGTGGAAGGGGTTATTTGAGCGTTGTTATATATGTGTTGATAACTGTGGAGATGTTTCGTGTATCTTATCTTTCCGTGCGTTACATGTTTTCGAAACGAAAAGTGAATGAAACGTTAACAATACAACGAAGAGATCCAAAATTTCTATATTAAATGGGAGAAATAAATACTCTATTTTAATTACAAGTAAAATAATTTAATTAAATAATCATTTCTGTCTGTGCAACAGAAATATCTGACATCATCAATACTTCTATAAAGAAGTTTCTTGCCACACACACCTGTTTTTATTTGTTTTAAGAACCGCATCAGAACGGATGTCACAATGTCGCAAATTGTCAGTCACGACACCGTGATCGACCCCACGAACAAGACGAAGACTATGGAATTAACATTAAGCCAGAAATTTTGTTCCTCCATCGTTAAAAACATAAGCAGGTACTATAAATAAAGATTTCGAGTGTATTCAAACGGATTTCCTTTTTTTACTGTTAGTCAATTTGTGATGCAGTAAATAACGATGGTCGTTTTGTTGTTTCAGTTTGGGGTTACACCATACTAAAAACTACGTTAACAGGATGACTAATGCTTCTTTGCACGTGCGCGTCCAATTATCGATCGAGAAATATTGAGACATGAAAAGTGATTAATTAGTTGTTACTTCCTTTCCTCGAGGGCAAAGCTCGCCTCTTAGGGTGTTACGGCGGACTCTGTTCATCAGAAGTCCTAATTACCCGCGTCGCGTTGCGGCCTTCCTAAATTGAACCTTCTGCTCAAACGATTTACTTTCCTCTCTCACTACATTCTCTATACTATGTCTCCATAAAGTTATTCGCCCATAAACATTCCGTTAAATCATTGCTGCTTGAATCTGCTTTCTTTATGGATACGCTGACACCCTTGTACAACCAACTCTTACAACAGGTTTCAAGACGATACCTCTGCTACAAGATGGGCTATTCATATTGATGTATACCGTTCACTATCATTCAGGCTGCATTTAAAATGATTGTACGAATACTGAATGTTACGAAGTTTAAACTGGAAATGAGGCTCACATCTTTAAACATAGATTGATTTTAGTGATAAATTTCAGAGAATACGAATTGTATAAACATGCAAACTGACAATTATATTGCCGCAGCCTAGTGCTTAATTGAATGATTCAAAGCAATGGCATCAATTAAGTGTTGTGTGTGTCCTGTGAAGGTTAGTTGGACCCTCTCGAAGGAGATATACTTGGCCTGGTATCGTAAGTAAGGGGAGGGGGGAAAGTCAGTTGCTTTCCTGCTTACCTTAACCTAACCCGATAATCCAAGGGGACGTACAGTTTAACGTGGAAACCGAACAACGGGAGCGTTCTGGCGTACCTCACATAGACAAAGCAAGCTTTGTATGTGAAGAAGGACCACAAAAATTCCCGCCAATACAGGTTTTTTTTTTTTTTTTTTTTCTTTTTAACATCTAGGTCTTTAGAGACGGGAAAGGATGGGGGCAAGGAATGGGAAGGAATTCGGCCATGGCCTTTTGTAGGAAGCATCCCGGCATTTGCCTGGAGTGATTTGGGGAAACCATGGAAAACCCAAAACTGGATGCCCGGACGGGGACTCGAACCGCCGCCCTCCCGAATGCGAGGCGAGAACGCTAACCGTTACACCGCCCCGCTCGGTGCCAATACAGGGATTTCCAGTCAGGAGTGTAAACCATTGTACCACTAGACCACTCACATGCAAACTATTAGAGTTAATATTCATACAGATGATGATGATGATGATTATGATGGTGATCCAGGCTATTAGCTGTTCTGGAAGGAGTTACCCCTTCATGACAGCTTTTTGGGAAAAGTTAATCTTGCTATCATCATTTGTTGCCTCATCTAGAAACATAGAAACATGCATCAAACCTTTTTTTATACTATTCTTTTGTCCAGAACTTTTATTGCATGAGTATTACAAGGTACTGTAACGGATCTCATTCACATCATTTTGATGAAATTCTTATAACATGGAACAACACTGGATTAACTTTAAATCATTGCTGAGGACGAACAAATCAACGTAATCGGCAACGTTGGGTTCGCTGTAAATTTTTTTGCTTAGATTTTACGCCTTGTCGACGTCGAGGTGATTAGAGGTGGGAAAGGGCGGGGGGAAAGGAACTGAAAGCAATTCGGCCATGGAAGTTTGAAGGAACCATCGCGGCTTTCACCTGGAGCGATTTCTGGAAACAATGAAAAACTGAAATTTGGATGGTCAAATGGGGATTTTAAGCCCTTTCTTCCCAAATGCGATGCCAGAGCGCTCCGGCTAACCAACCTCGCTCGGTCCTTACATTCCTTCTTCAGTTGCATCGGAGCGAGTTTTCTTGAATTTGACAGTGCTATCCACAATGTAGTCACAGAACCGATTGCACTCACATAGACGTCAGTATCGTCAATTACTGCAAACAGTGTACACAGTCAACGCTTAAGTAATGAAGCCCTTATAACAATTAGCGAAATTTCTATGTGTGTTGAGAAAGGGCACTGCAAGAGTTCATCAAACTTAAAGATTATTCATAGAAAAGTCCTTCTGTGTGGTGAATTCCGCCAAATAATTTCTGTTATGAAAAAGACAAACTGTGCTGCTACAACTGAAATCTGTGTCCTAAGCTTATTGAGCGAACGCGGGGCTGGCATTCAGTATAAAGTGGGTTCGAATTTTTGTTCGGTCATCCAGATTTCGGTTATCCATGGTTTCCCGAAATCTTTCCACGATCCGGTCAATCTCCTTCCCATTCCTCGCCCCTAGTCCTTACCCGCCTCTGATGACGTCGAAAAGGCATTATCAAAAAGAAAAAAAAATATGCGTTTGGCGAGATTTCATACTCTTGAAATTGACTCAAAATATGAGGCTTTGCCATCAGAAGATGGTATAATTTATTTCTTCAAGAATATTCGTTACGGTAGTTATCCTATACAAATAGACTCGGAGAAGAACATAGTAGAACTATCAGGGAAATTATTGATGAAGGATCGCCTATCGAGGAAATCTGTGGTGACATTAACTACACATTTGGCCTCGACAAATGAAAGCTGCTACGATATTAATAATGTCGAGTCTACCAGGGGAAGCCCATACATACTTCAACGTCGACAAACAGATGATGCAGCGTTTACTAACAATTCTTATGAGAATTTCTTAACAGTGTAATTGTTTCTACCTAGCCTCCTAGACAGATAGTCTTCAAAGAGAAACCATTCGTAATTATTTTGATACGAAATTTTAACACAACACATCCACTTATCGACGATACAATGATAAGAAAAAAGCACTTGCAACAGCAGTCCATCAACTTCAACGTTTTGATTGGTACTCCTTCCTCGCATACATCTAAACCCATCTGGAATGTTTCTTCCATTTTAACACAACACATCCACTTATCGACGATACAATGATAAGAAAAAATCACTTGCAACAGCAGTCCATCAACTTCAACGTTTTGATTGGTACTCCTTCCTCGCATACATCTAAACCCATCTGGAATGTTTCTTCCATTTGTACTTCAACGAATACATTCCAAACTTTTATTACTTATTTATTTGTAGTATGGTAATTTAGACACTTTTATGATAAATTGGAATAAAATATACATATTGCAACTTTAAAAGATTACAGACATACATCTAATTTATTAATATAGTCTATCGAATCCTGACTTGCCTGCAGGAAGTCCACAGGATCACCATTGTAAGATCTTATCGCACATTCTTCAACCGTATGACCAATAGCCCGAATCCTTCCGCATTCGTATGAGGGGCATGGTTGATTGCCCCTCTTGAGCAGGGAGTGTGCGCATCTGTCGTGCTGATTTATGATCCTGTTGAGTGTGGACCATGTTTTACGTGGTAAGTCAAAACCTGGTGGCTTTGTGTAATACAAGGTATGCTGTTATTTTGGTGTATTCGTGGATCCAAGCTTTGTGTATGTTCAAGCCTTCGCGTGTAACATCAGTTGCCGATTCCATACGCGGTTTTCTAGATCGAATTATGTTGATGTTGGCATCCTCAATATCTTGGTGGATCGGTAAGGCTTTCCTGGCCATTACCCTCATTACTCGCGTGTAGGAGCATTCATCCGTCGCAGGTTAGGTGGTGGTATGTGGGGCTTAGTATCGAGAGCCATTTTGTGGGAGTTGTCTTGATCACGCCAGCAATCATTCGCATAAAGCTATTAAGTATAGTGTCCACTTTTTTCACGTGCGGGCTATTCAGCCAGATCGGGGCCCAATACTCGGCGGCCGAGAAGGCAAGACCTAGATCAGAGGTACCACATAGTTTTTAAATGATATTGTTTCTTGTTTTCAGCTTCTCAGTCGTTTTCGTTAGATGAACATTAAAGGATAATATTCCGTCAAGGGTAACACACAGATGCTTTAGTGTCTTATTGTGGGTAAATATGGTTTCTTCGAACCGTAGTTCCCTTCTAGTGAGTTTGCTATTTAGGTGGAATCAGGTAACCAATGATTTAGACGTATGGGGTTGGAGTCTCCACCTACGGAAATATTTTCCCATTGTTTCCAGGTCCTCTGTTAGGATTTCTTCAGACGTTTCGATTGACCTGCACCTCGTTGCGAGAACCCCGTTGTCGGTGTAGCCGAACTTTTTTGATCTTATTTTCGGCATGTCTGCAATATACAGGCTGAAAAGGAGTGCAGCGAGCACTGATCCGTGCGGTAGGCCGTTCTTAAGTTTCCTTTGGGAGCTGATGTCGGTGCCCATGACTTCATGGATCACCCGATAATTAAGCATGTCGTCTAACAGGAGTGCAATAAATGTGCAGGGAATTACACGAAGAAATTTATATATCATGCCCTCTCTCCACACTATGTCATAAGCCGCAGAGAGGTCTAGAATTCGATAAATGCAGTTGAAGTTTTTAGTTTCCTTTGGAATCCTGCTTCAATATAGGTAGTTAGCGATAGAACTTGATCTACTCAAGTTCGTCCTGGTTGGAAGCCTGCCTGTTCCACTGGAATCACTTCAAACACTCTCTGGCTGATTCTGTTATAGGTAAGTCTCTCCAGTAGTTTGTAGGTCACAGACAATACAGCAATTGGTGAGTAGTTTTTTGGGCAGTCTGCACGCTTACCTGGTTTTTGTATAGCTAATATTTAGGGCGTTTAAATTCCTGTGTTATGTTGCCAGACTGCATAATGTTTGTAAAGAATCGCGCCATCTATTTTTTTGTGTACTTGCCACAATATTTGAAGAATTCATGGTGTATGTTGTCAAACCCTGGGACTATTCTGGGTGAGGTTATCTTAAGGGCCTCCGAAATTTCTTCACTGGTAAAGGGGTGGGAGTACTCGGTTCTGTGGCTTCAGTTTTTAAGATTTTCAGTTCTATATTCAAAATCTTAAAAAAAAATGTAGCCACAGAACTTGTACCGTACTTTTGCCAGAGTTTTCCATGATCATGGACCATCAATGAGTTAATTTGTTATTTAACTACTGGTGCCAGTGTTTACTCAATTTCAGTCGAGCGAGGTCATTTTTAAGGACACCAAGGACAAAAAACATCTGAAGAGGGTTGATGGTACTTTTACTAGGAACATTATATTTTGAAAACTGTTACAATAATTGAATTTTTGAGAATTAATTGTATTTAATTCTTATTGTAATTACTAACTTGCAATTATATTGAGTGTAATTAGTTAAGTGTAATTGTATTAATTGCAATACATATTGTTTCGTATAGTAATTATTACCTCGCAGTTCATTTAGAACACTGATCATATTTAACAATTAACCCCTTAACGACTGCACTATTTTCACTATTTTTTTTTTTTTTTTTACGGCGTGATAGAGATCAATAGATTTTCACGTAATTTGTACTACTTCCTCCTTCAAACTGTGTCCATATACCTTCATCTGCAACTGCTAAATCAAATGCCAGAGTAATAGATGCCAAATTTTTTTTTATTAAAAAACTATCTGAAACAAATTCTAAAAATTAGAAGCTGAAAGTGTATGAAGCAAAATCACAGTTTGAGAGTAAATATAGACACAGCCCGAGAAACATTATTAAACACAGAAGGCTTTGTCGGTCACACACTAGGGAAAAGAATTAGGACAAGTTGTAGCTGGCTGAATGGAAGTTGAGGATATTAAAAAGTAAAAAAAAAAAAATCTCAGCTAAAGAAAGTCAAAGGCGTTTAACGAATTCCTTATTGATGGCCGTACTCTCTGAGCCCTATACAAAGTTGCTAGGTTTCAATCCCGGTTTCAGATATACTGCCTGAACAAAAAAGTGAGCATCCTGAAATGGAGAAGAAAACGAATTGAAACTTCACAGGTTAAGAAGGTACGTGATGTTATTTCGGTGATTATAAAATGGAGTCAAATTTACAAAGAACTTGTCAGTATGAGCCCAACTATCAGGATGACGTCTATTTGGATGCAGGCAATGATTCTGTTGTATCCTTTCGAGAGACAAGCTGACCCACAAATGTTGTAACTAGTACTTGCTATTCTGGTGGATGGAGTTGGTCGCACAAATGTTCTGCAAATCTTGCTGGCCACTGGAGTACCTCAGCATCAAGAAGACACGTGTCACGTGTGGACCAGCATTGTTCTGCGGGAAAATGTCATCACTATACTGTAGCGTGAGAGGTAACACCTGAGGATGAAAGATGTCTGTGACGTACCGTTGTGCCGTCAGAGTTCTCTCTATCACAACTAGCAGTGATCTGAAGTCATACCCGACAGTTATCCATACAATGATGCCAGGAATAACACCACTGTGCTTCTCCAAAACATGGGAAGAATTGGACCTACCCCTGTTCGCCTTCATAACTCTCTCATGAAGGTCATCCAAGGTATTCGAGAACCGCAATTCATCGCCAGATCAATGCGATACTATTCATCAGCATATATATATAAATGAAATTAATCGCAAGGTCGGTACCATTGTCTAACACAGCATTCTTTCAGCCTTTCTGCCTTGTACAAAAAATGAAATTCGAAGTTCATTCTTCTGTGCAATTTTTGTCAGCATGTTCATCGATAGAGAAGGAGGATTTACAGAGTAAATATTGTGCGTTGCATCTTTCGAATTAGACTAAAACAAATTTCGGCCTTAGAAATTAAAACGTCTATGTAGTATACATTGTTGTAATGATATATAGATATACAGGATCATTTAAGAAATTATCATATGTTTCTATAAGGTGAAGATTATAAAATATTAGTGAAATCTGATGTTGACCGAGAACCCAACCATTTCTGGTACTCATCACACCACATCGGACTGGGCAGGTCTACAGGGGCCAGCTTCGAATCCCAGCCTGGCATATCGGCCGTTTAATCGCCTACGCAAATACTATGATGGTATCCAATCTCCGTCTCAAAGACTACGGATTTCACAAACAAAAAGTACACTTATCAATTATAACACCGATTACACGTTTCAAAAACAGATGGCGACACTTTAGCTCCTCTACTAGCTCATGGCAGACAAAAAAAATCGAAGCTCTGCTACTAGGAGAAAAGAAGAACTGTTGCTGTAGCTGATTTAACGTTTGATTTAAATTTAGAAGATTCGTTGCTCTACGGTTAAAATAATGTATCCAGATTGTTGTAAGACAGTGCCCACAAAAATTCCGACCACCTTATTCGTCAAGGATCTCGAAGAGCCCTTGTAAATGCAACATCTAATGTCTAGACAAACCTACATGTGTAGAAAATCTTAGGGAGATAACTCCTTTAACTATTAAGTTTGGGCACTACTTTCTTCAGCATCGTAATTCGGGAATGCTGTAGTTGGTTTTGAAAAGGTGATTTTATTCAATCCGCTATGGTACTAGTCCATTTGCTCCAGTGTAAATCCACCATTGATGCACATCCCACAGTGCTCCGAACATCAGCTCTTGCATTGTGTTTTTCTGTTGCAGAATATGCCTGTCCTGTTTGGTACAAACATGTAGACTTGCCACTACGTGAATCCTGCAGGGTTATTACGGGTTGCCTCCGAGCCACACCAATTGATAAACTACATGGTATGGGT
>CM061921.1:308101737-308131335 GCA_031002005.1 Vandiemenella viatica | reverse complement strand
TCTCCAGGATATTCCGGGATGCATCAACTATCTCGACGACATAGTCGTCACGGGACCCTCCGCTGCCGAACACATGACCAACCTCCGCCTACTCTTCCTCCGCCTCCGTGCAGCAGGATTGAAAGCAACCTTTCAAGTGTCAATTTTTTCAACAATCCATTTCCTACCTGGGTCACATCATCGCTCAGGAAGGCATTTCCCCAGCATTTTCCTATGTGGACGCTATTTCCAACTTACCTCGGCCTCAGGATCTACATCAGTTGAAATCTTTTTTAGGCAAGATTTCATACTACAGAAAATTTATACCCTCAGCAGCACAAGTGGCAGCACCCCTGTACCACCTCTGTCGCAAGAATGTCCCGTTCCGTTGGACCCCAGCTTGCGAGACCGCATTCCACACCCTTAAACAGCAGCTCAAGTCCGCAGCATGCCTCATGCCATACACTCCAAACCTCCCCTTGATACTTGCCACAGATGCATCCGATTACGGTGTGGGGGCAGTTCTGTCTCATAAATTACCAGATGGCACGGAACGCCCCGTAGCTTACATCTCCAAAGCCCTATCGGCTGCTCAGCTTAAATATTCTCAAATCGAGAAAGAGGCGCTAGCTATTGTTTTTGCCTGCTCCAAATTCTTTTCCTTTTATATGGGATTTCTTTTCATCTCATTACCGACCACAAGCCACTCCTATCACTATTTGATCCGTCCACACGTCTGCCTACCAAAACATCCCATCGCATCCAGCGTTGGGCACTATTCCTGTCCCAGTTCAGATATACCATGCATTTCCGTACCACCTCCAGGCATGCCAATGCAGACGCCTTATCCAGACTACCGTAGGGACCAGACCTTGCCTTCGACAAGTCGGAACTTCTGGTGTTCCAGATCGACGATGACATACAAGAAGCACTGAAGACATTTCCAGTCACGGCCTCAAAAGTCGCGGCAGCCACAGGGGAGGACCCCCTCCTCCGTGTCATCCGACACCACATCCAACACGGGTGGCAAACACGTTCCCCTCCACGCCATCATCAAGACCTCAAGTTCTACTACTCCATCCGTCACCAGCTCTCAGTAGTAAAGGGAGTGCTCCTCCGCACAGAACCAAATTCCACCCCGAGGGTCGTCGTTCCGTGATCCCTACAACCGACAATCCTCCAAACTCTCCACCAAGGACACTGGGGAATTGCCCGCACCAAATCCCTTGCCAGACGCCATGTATTCTGGATCGGCCTTACCACGGATGTCACGGAGATGGTGCGGCGCTGTACCATCTGTGCCCAACAACTGCCCCGCCCCCCTCAAAAGTTCCTTTCCTGGCCGGCACCGTCCGGACCCTGGGAACGCATTCACCTCGACTTCGCTGGCCCATTCCTAGGCCACCAGTGGCTCCTAGTGACGGATGCCTTTTCCCACTTCCCATATGTCGTCCGTTGCTCCACAATCACCACAAAGGTCACCATTTCAGCCCTCACGAAGATCTTTTCCATCGAAGGATTACCATACGCTATCGTCACAGATAACGGACCGCAATTTCGAAGTCGGGAATTCCTATCCTTCTGTACCGCCAACAATATCCAACACCTCCTCACCCCGCCCTTCCACCCCCAATCTAACGGGGAGGCGGAACGGCTAGTCAGAACATTCAAAACCCAAATGACCAAATACACCACAAGTCACAAACTCGAAGAGGCATTGACACTCTTCCTCAGTTCCTATCGAACCACTCCAGTGGGGGTCAAAAGCCCGGCGGAATTGCTGCATGGCCGCCAACCTCGCACTCTCCACCATCTCCTCTTACCCCCGCCCAAAGTACAGGTACCTTCGGGCCCATTCCGTTTCACCCCGGGCTCCCTAGTCTGGGCCCGCGGGTTTGGCTCCCGGGCCGGTTGGCTTCCGGGGGTCATCCAGCGGCCCCGGGGCCGCCAACTGTTCGACGTCAGCCTGGATGGCCGGATAGTGCGACGCCATCGAAACCAACTACGTCCCCGCTACCCCACGGCACCGTCCTCTTCCACCACGGCACGGCCATCCACTTCTTCCTCTCCTTCCCTGCCACCTCCACCACTCCTGCCGTCTAACCGTTGCTCAGGGACAGTTACAGCGCCACCAACGACGCCACAACCTGTCGGTCGCTCCGACACCCTTCAGCCGCAGCCTCTCGACCACCTGCGGGGACCATCTTCAGCGCCCCCCGTACAGCCCCGGCCATCGACGCCGACGAAACCGATGCCGTTAGCTCCACAAGTACCTCCACCACAACCTGCACCACGACGCAGGTCGGCACGCATCGCCAGGGGAACAGCTCCGTACTCCCCTGGAGGTAGCCTTCATAGTCTGCTCCAGGGCGCCGCGGCAGACGACCTCGCAGACGTCGCAGACATCGCTTCCACCCCCCCCCCCGGGAGGGAGGTATGTTCAGTCTGCCAGTAAAGGCCCCTGCCAGGCAGACCTCACACACAACGCGCCTGCACGCCGGGATACATATACGACTCCAAACAGGCGCAGAGGCATCAAAACAAACCAGGAAAACAAATAGAATCATCTAGAAGCTAAGTGGGACTATTTCTTACAGAGGTCGCCGTACTACCACACAACGGAATTCCTGCGCCAGGCCGCCTATATAAGTGTAGCCGGCCGCTCCACCGCCAGTTCCAGCCTGACCGCTGAACCAGCGTCAACTACAGAAGACCACCGGAAGTTCGCGAGAAGTAGAAGCCGTCACTCTACCCCGGATCAGGACCAGGCTGAAATTCTCGACGGTCTTCTGATAAACTGTACCCACATTTGTTTATGGTTTACCTGTTGTATTGTGTACCCAGTAATAAACTTCAAGGAACCGTTAAGTGTAGTTCACTTCAGATCTGGCGATGAATTGCGGTTCTCGAATACCTTGGATGACCTTCATGAGAGAGTATGAAGGCGAACAGGGGTAGGTCCAATTCTTCCCATGTTTGGAGAAGCACAGTGGTGTTATTCCTGGCATCATTGTATGGATAACTCTCGGGTATGACTTCAGATCACTGCTAGTTGTGATAGAGAGAACTCTGACGGCACAACGGTACGTCACAGACATCTTTCATCCTCAGGTGTTACCTCTCACGCTACAGTATAGTGATGACATTTTCCCGCAGAACAATGCTGGTCCACACGTGACACGTGTCTTCTTGATGCTGAGGTACTCCAGTGGCCAGCAAGATTTGCAGAACATTTGTTCGACCAACTCCATCCACCAGAATAGCAAGTACTAGTTACAACATTTGTGGGTCAGCTAGTCTCTCGAAAGGATACAACAGAATCATTGCCTGCATCCAAAATAGACGTCATCCTGATAGTTGGGCTCATACTGACAAGTTCTTTGTAAATTTGACTCCATTTTATAATCACCGAAATAACATCACGTACCTTCTTAACCTGTGAAGTTTCAATTCGTTTTCTTCTCCATTTCAGGATGCTCACTTTTTTGTTCAGGCAGTATATCTGAAACCGGGATTGAAACCTAGCAACTTTGTATAGGGCTCAGAGAGTACGGCCATCAAATAAGGAATTCGTTAAACGCCTTTGACTTTCTTTAGCTGAGATTTTTTTTTTTTTTTTACTTTTTAATATCCTCAACTTCCATTCAGCCAGCTACAACTTGTCCTAATTCTTTTCCCTAGTGTGTGACCGACAAAGCCTTCTGTGTTAATAATGTTTCTCGGGCTGTGTCTATATTTACTCTCAAACTGTGATTTTGCTTCATACACTTTCAGCTTCTAATTTTTAGAATTTGTTTCAGATAGTTTTTTAATAAAAAAAATTTGGCATCTATTACTCTGGCATTTGATTTAGCAGTTGCAGATGAAGGTATATGGACACAGTTTGAAGGAGGAAGTAGTACAAATTACGTGAAAATCTATTGATCTCTATCACGCCGTAAAAAAAAAAAAAAAATAGTGAAAATAGTGCAGTCGTTAAGGGGTTAATTGTTAAATATGATCAGTGTTCTAAATGAACTGCGAGGTAATAATTACTATACGAAACAATATGTATTGCAATTAATACAGTTACACTTAACTAATTACACTCAATATAATTGCAAGTTAGTAATTACAATAAGAATTAAATACAATTAATTCTCAAAAATTCAATTATTGTAACAGTTTTCAAAATATAATGTTCCTAGTAAAAGTACCATCAACCCTCTTCAGATGTTTTTTGTCCTTGGTGTCCTTAAAATGACCTCGCTCGACTGGAATTGAGTAAACACTGGCACCAGTAGTTAAATAACAAATTAACTCATTGATGGTCCATGATCATGGAAAACTCTGGCAAAAGTACGGTACAAGTTCTGTGGCTACATTTTTTTTTAAGATTTTGAATATAGAACTGAAAATCTTAAAAACTGAAGCCACAGAAACCGAGTACTCCCACCCCTTTACCAGTGAAGAAATTTCGGAGGCCCTTAAGATAACCTCACTCAGAATAGTCCCAGGGTTTGACAACATACACCATGAATTCTTCAAATATTGTGGCAAGTACACAAAAAAATAGATGGCGCGATTCTTTACAAACATTATGCAGTCTGGCAACATTCCACAGGAATTTAAACGCCCTAAATATTAGCTATACAAAAACCAGGTAAGCGTGCAGACTGCCCAAAAAACTACTCACCAATTGCTGTATTGTCTGTGACCTACAAACTACTGGAGAGACTTACCTATAACAGAATCAGCCAGAGAGTGTTTGAAGTGATTCCAGTGGAACAGGCAGGCTTCCAACCAGGACGAACTTGAGTAGATCAAGTTCTATCGCTAACTACCTATATTGAAGCAGGATTCCAAAGGAAACTAAAAACTTCAACTGCATTTATCGAATTCTAGACCTCTCTGCGGCTTATGACATAGTGTGGAGAGAGGGCATGATATATAAATTTCTTCGTGTAATTCCCTGCACATTTATTGCACTCCTGTTAGACGACATGCTTAATTATCGGGTGATCCATGAAGTCATGGGCACCGACATCAGCTCCCAAAGGAAACTTAAGAACGGCCTACCGCACGGATCAGTGCTCGCTGCACTCCTTTTCAGCCTGTATATTGCAGACATGCCGAAAATAAGATCAAAAAAGTTCGGCTACACCGACAACGGGGTTCTCGCAACGAGGTGCAGGTCAATCGAAACGTCTGAAGAAATCCTAACAGAGGACCTGGAAACAATGGTAAATATTTCCGTAGGTGGAGACTCCAACCCCATACGTCTAAATCATTGGTTACCTGATTCCACCTAAATAGCAAACTCACTAGAAGGGAACTACGGTTCGAAGAAACCATATTTACCCACAATAAGACACTAAAGCATCTGTGTGTTACCCTTGACGGAATATTATCCTTTAATGTTCATCTAACGAAAACGACTGAGAAGCTGAAAACAAGAAACAATATCATTTAAAAACTATGTGGTACCTCTGATCTAGGTCTTGCCTTCTCGGCCGCCGAGTATTGGGCCCCGATCTGGCTGAATAGCCCGCACGTGAAAAAAGTGGACACTATACTTAATAACTTTATGCGAATGATTGCTGGCGTGATCAAGACAACTCCCACAAAATGGCTCTCGATACTAAGCCCCACATACCACCACCTAACCTGCGACGGATGAATGCTCCTACACGCGAGTAATGAGGGTAATGGCCAGGAAAGCCTTACCGATCTACCAAGATATTGAGGATGCCAACATCAACATAATTCGATCTAGAAAACCGCGTATGGAATCGGAAACTGATGTTACACGCGAAGGCTTGAACATACACAAAGCTTGGATCCACGAATACACCAAAATAACAGCATACCTTGTATTACACAAAAGCCACCAGGTTTTGACTTACCACGTAAAACATGGTCCACACTCAACAGGATCATAAATCAGCACGACAGATGCGCACACTCCCTGCTCAAGAGGGGCAATCAACCATGCCCCTCATACGAATGCGGAAGGATTCGGGCTATTGGTCATACTGTTGAAGAATGTCCGATAAGATCTTACAATGGTGATCCTGTGGACTTCCTGCAGGCAAGTCAGGATTCGATAGACTATATTAATAAATTAGATGTATGTCTGTAATCTTTTAAAGTTGCAATATGTATATTTTATTCCAATTTATCATAAAAGTGTCTAAATTACCATACTACAAATAAATAAGTAATAAAAGTTTGGAATGTATTCGTTGAAGTACAAATGGAAGAAACATTCCAGATGGGTTTAGATGTATGCGAGGAAGGAGTACCAATCAAAACGTTGAAGTTGATGGACTGCTGTTGCAAGTGCTTTTTTCTTATCATTGTATCGTCGATAAGTGGATGTGTTGTGTTAAAATGGAAGAAACATTCCAGATGGGTTTAGATGTATGCGAGGAAGGAGTACCAATCAAAACGTTGAAGTTGATGGACTCCTGTTGCAAGTGCTTTTTCTTATCATTGTATCGTCGATAAGTGGATGTGTTGTGTTAAAATGGAAGAAACATTCCAGATGGGTTTAGATGTATGCGAGGAAGGAGTACCAATCAAAACGTTGAAGTTGATGGACTCCTGTTGCAAGTGCTTTTTTCTTATCATTGTATCGTCGATAAGTGGATGTGTTGTGTTAAAATTTCGTATCAAAATAATTACGAATGGTTTCTCTTTGAAGACTATCTGTCTAGGAGGCTAGGTAGAAACAATTACACTGTTAAGAAATTCTCATAAGAATTGTTAGTAAACGCTGCATCATCTGTTTGTCGACGTTGAAGTATGTATGGGCTTCCCCTGGTAGACTCGACATTATTAATATCGTAGCAGCTTTCATTTGTCGAGGCCAAATGTGTAGTTAATGTCACCACAGATTTCCTCGATAGGCGATCCTTCACCAATAATTTCCCTGATAGTTCTACTATGTTCTTCTCCGAGTCTATTTGCATAGGATAACTACCGTAACGAATATTCTTGAAGAAATAAATTATACCATCTTCTGATGGCAAAGCCTCATATTTTGAGTCAATTTCAAGAGTATGAAATCTCGCCAAACGCATATTTTTTTTTCTTTTTTGATAATGCCTTTTCGACGTCATCAGAGGCGGGTAAGGACTAGGGCGAGGAATGGGAAGGAGATTGACCGGATCGTGGAAAGATTTCGGGAAACCATGGATAACCGAAATCTGGATGACCGAACAAAAATTCGAACCCACTTTATACTGAATGCCAGCCCCGCGTTCGCTCAATAAGCTTAGGACACAGATTTCAGTTGTAGCAGCACAGTTTGTCTTTTTCATAACATAAATTATTTGGCGGAATTCACCACACAGAAGGACTTTTCTATGAATAATCTTTAAGTTTGATGAACTCTTGCAGTGCCCTTTCTCAACACACATAGAAATTTCGCTAATTGTTATAAGGGCTTCATTACTTAAGCGTTGACCGTGTACACTGTTTGCAGTAATTGACGATACTGACGTCTATGTGAGTGCAATCGGTTCTGGGACTACATTGTGGATAGCACTGTCAAATTCAAGAAAACTCGCTCCGATGCAACTGAAGAAGGAATGTAAGGACCGAGCGTGGTTGGTTAGCCGGAGCGCTCTGGCATCGCATTCGGGAAGAAACGGCTTAAAATCCCCATTTGACCATCCAAATTTCAGTTTTTCATTGTTTCCAGAAATCGCTCCAGGTGAAAGCCGCGATGGTTCCTTCAAACTTCCATGGCCGAATTGCTTTCAGTTCCTTTCCCTCCGCCCTTTCCCACCTCTAATCACCTCGAAGTCGACAAGGCGTAAAATATAAGCAAAAAAATTTACAGCGAACCCAACGTTGCCGATTACGTTGATTTGTTCGTCCTCAGCAATGATTTAAAGTTAATCCAGTGTTGTTCCATGTTATAAGAATTTCATCAAAATGATGTGAATGAGATCCGTTACAGTACCTTGTAATACTCATGCAATAAAAGTTCTGGACAAAAGAATAGTATAAAAAAAGGTTTGATGCATGTTTCTATGTTTCTAGATGAGGCAACAAATGATGATAGCAAGATTAACTTTTCCCAAAAAGCTGTCATGAAGGGGTAACTCCTTCCAGAACAGCTAATAGCCTGGATCACCATCATAATCATCATCATCGTCATCTGTATGAATATTAACTCTAATAGTTTGCATGTGAATGGTCTAGTGGTACAATGGTTTACACTCCTGACTGGAAATCCCTGTATTGGCACCAAGCGGGGCGGTGTAACGGTTAGCGTTCTCGCCTCGCATTCGGGAGGGCGGCGGTTCGAGTCCCCGTCCGGGCATCCAGTTTTGGGTTTTCCATGGTTTCCCCAAATCACTCCAGGCAAATGCCGGGATGCTTCCTTCAAAAGGCCATGGCCGAATTCCTTCCCATTCCTTGCCCCCATCCTTTCCGTCTCTAAAGACCTAGATGTTAAAAAGAGACGTAAAGCAGTTACAAAAAAAAAAAAAAAAAAAAAAAAAAACCTGTATTGGCGGGAATTTTTGTGGTCCTTCTTCACATACAAAGCTTGCTTTGTCTATGTGAGGTACGCCAGAACGCTCCCGTTGTTCGGTTTCCACGTTAAACTGTACGTCCCCTTGGATTATCGGGTTAGGTTAAGGTAAGCAGGAAAGCAACTGACTTTCCCCCTCCCCTTACTTACGATACCAGGCCAAGTATATCTCCTTCGAGAGGGTCCAACTAACCTTCACAGGACACACACAACACTTAATTGATGCCATTGCTTTGAATCATCCAATTAAGCACTAGGCTGCGGCAATATAATTGTCATTTTGCATGTTTATACAATTCGTATTCTCTGAAATTTATCACTAAAATCAATCTATGTTTAAAGATGTGAGCCTCATTTCCAGTTTAAACTTCGTAACATTCAGTATTCGTACAATCATTTTAAATGCAGCCTGAATGATAGTGAACGGTATACATCAATATGAATAGCCCATCTTGTAGCAGAGGTATCGTCTTGAAACCTGTTGTAAGAGTTGGTTGTACAAGGGTGTCAGCGTATCCATAAAGAAAGCAGATTCAAGCAGCAATGATTTAACGGAATGTTTATGGGCGAATAACTTTATGGAGACATAGTATAGAGAATGTAGTGAGAGAGGAAAGTAAATCGTTTGAGCAGAAGGTTCAATTTAGGAAGGCCGCAACGCGACGCGGGTAATTAGGACTTCTGATGAACAGAGTCCGCCGTAACACCCTAAGAGGCGAGCTTTGCCCTCGAGGAAAGGAAGTAACAACTAATTAATCACTTTTCATGTCTCAATATTTCTCGATCGATAATTGGACGCGCACGTGCAAAGAAGCATTAGTCATCCTGTTAACGTAGTTTTAGTATGGTGTAACCCCAAACTGAAACAACAAAACGACCATCGTTATTTACTGCATCACAAATTGACTAAAAGTAAAAAAAGGAAATCCGTTTGAATACACTCGAAATCTTTATTTATAGTACCTGCTTATGTTTTTAACGATGGAGGAACAAAATTTCTGGCTTAATGTTAATTCCATAGTCTTCGTCTTGTTCGTGGGGTCGATCACGGTGTCGTGACTGACAATTTGCGACATTGTGACATCCGTTCTGATGCGGTTCTTAAAACAAATAAAAACAAGTGTGTGTGGCAAGAAACTTCTTTATAGAAGTATTGATGATGTCAGATATTTCTGTTGCACAGACAGAAATGATTATTTAATTAAATTATTTTACTTGTAATTAAAATAGAGTATTTATTTCTCCCATTTAATATAGAAATTTAGGATCTCTTCGTTGTATTGTTAACGTTTCATTCACTTTTCGTTTCGAAAACATGTAACGCACGGAAAGATAAGATACACGAAACATCTCCACAGTTATCAACACATATATAACAACGCTCAAATAACCCCTTCCACAGAAAAAATTACCCATTTCACTAAAATATACATTTGGCATACAGAACACACATTAAACGTTTCACAGGCATATTGTGTTTTCCCATCCCGCAGGCGAAAGGATCTCAAACAATCTGGAAGATTCACACAACTGAATTTGCGGTAAGAGTGGAGGAACGGCAGGAAGATATTGATGATTGACTGGTCGTGCTTCATCTCTGTTTACTGCCAGCGATAGCTATGGGTAAAAACGTTTAAGTGGTCATAGTCGAACTCTTATGCTTTACCTGAGCGTTAATAACCACCCAGCTCAAAGCAAAAAACACAATCTTTTCCCATCACTCTCTCAATACAGCTTACCAGTGTTTCGAGCCGCTTCAGATTGCTTGACTCGCCAGTTAAGCATAAATCTTATGTATATATTATCTTTATATATAAAGATGAATGTATGTTTGTTTGTTTGTTAGTTTGTTCCTCATACAAATCCACAGTTTTCATCCGATCTCGATGAAACTTTGCACACTTATCCTTTGAAACAAGGAGAAAAATACTGTCTACATTTGGTTGAAAATTATCTGTATAAATAACACATGTTGTCTCATAACTTCGAAATACGGCGATAGACAGACACGTTGGATATGGACGTCTCCGTACCGTGATTACGTGTAGTGGACTGGCAGCTAAGTGGTTAAAGCGCATTCTTACGAACGTTGTGGTCTCCGGTTCAAATCTCCGTTGAGGCTAAGGGTTTTTAAAAATTGTTTTTCATCGTAAGAGTCAGGCCTGGGCCGTAGGTTATTCGGATTGAATGTTAAACAGTAGATATTAGAAAGTTAGGGGTGCAATGCGAGGCAAATCGTAGGTCTCTCTGTCTTTTTGTTACGTTTTGACGACTAAATGGCTATATCGTTGTGATGGAATTTTATAAAGAAATCTGTATGAAGGGCACAGGATATTTTTTCCAGTATGATTAATAGTTGTAGTCACGAAATTTTGAGACCTTATCGAATGGTGACACAAATATGTTGGAAATTGATTCTCTTCAAGAAACAGGTTCGACGGTACAATGATATAGTGTTAGCTTTCCTATCATATTATTCCGACTCGATATTGTTTGGGACCAATCCTTCGTTAAAAACAACTTTCTATATTTAATTCTGGCAAAAAAAATTCTTAATCCATGCGTACGAAGTCGCGGGTACGAGCTAGTTGTATATATAAATAGACGTGTGTGTCCCTATATTTCAATCCTCAGCCTCCATTACCTAGCGCAGAACTCTGGTGTTTGGGTGTGGTAGTAACATGGAGTGTCCCATCGTGCACAACGTTAGCCGAATTCTGGTAGCTGTAGGGGTGTGGGAAATATGGTGGTTGAAATTGGTCGATGGGAGACATTTTCATATTTCGATCAAACAATTGTGTGTAACTATATTTCTCTTTGCTGCCACAACAGCATAACGCAGACCTCTGATGTCTGCGTGTGTAGTAGCCTCGAGTCCCCCATCGTGACTATGGTGGTTGCATGTCGATATCTGTAGAAGTGTGGGAGATATGAAGGTAGAAAGTAGTCGACCGAGGGTACTTTCATATTTCGACCAAAGACATTTGTGTCCATATATTTCACTTTGGAGCCATGAATACCATGCGCAGACCACTGGTGTTAGCCTCGAGCCTCCCACCGTGTACTATGGTGGTTACATTCTTGACAAACACGAACGAAGTCGTGGGAAACAGCTACTAAAATAATATAACAAAAACGTTTGAATTACACTTGGCACTCCACCTTCTTTAGTCCATGAACAGTCTTTCATCAAAACAATGAAGTTCCGACGTATTGACACGTTGTTACTAGAAATGACAAACGATACCTAAACTCCCAACATGATAATGTTGCCATCCTAAAATAAAAATATTCGAACCTATGTATCAACCTCATGATAATATTGTATATATATTAGATGGTTAACTAGGACTTCAAATTTGTTAGCAAAATGTAATAATACAGGCACGTATCGCTTTATTGTATATTAGTAAAACTGTGATGACGAAAATTAAAAAGGTTACAAACAGAGCAGTCAATTGTTGGAATATGTTGAGAAGGAGCGTTGGTTGAAAGAAAACCATTCCATATTTTAAATCTAAAAGAGCGTTCAAACTAAAAGGACCCAAAACTTTCATTTTTCCAATTATCTTTCATGAAACTTAATTCTTGGAATATGCCAGAGGCAGTAATAAAACGTTAAATAGACACACTTTGAGCTAGACACTGTGTCAATGAAAAGTGGTAATAAAGGACATGGTAATAATTTGGAGCATGGTTTTCGACCCATGGCGTAAACCACACTGTGAAATAATTCTTCTAATTTTCTTAAAAAAAGAAAAGAAAAGCATTCAATCAAATGAATCACTTCAATGCCGTGATTGTGGTAAGTTGAGGCTCATAAGAACAAAACAGTGTTTTTATTTGCTCCTTGTCATCATTGGAAAGCGGAGCTTCCTAACATTTATTCCGAGTGGTGGAAATAGCTTCCTCCTTACGACTGAATGCAAAAGTCGAAGTGCTGAATTGCAACAGAGGTTATTCTGATTCTGTTACCATATCGTAGGTAGTATAGTACAAATCTACTTACAGCCGGGATATCAACCTCTACCCAACGTTATCCTAGTTACCTGTAGTACTCCTCTCAAAGATAGAACAATTTTTATCTAACATGATGAAGTTCAGATTACTTTTTGACAAAAATGCAAAATTTTCCCAGTTTCATCCTTCTGATCCCCATTATACTATTTTTTTTAACTACACCACCATTTTATTTGATTCCTTGCTACTAGAATTCAATTAACTATCAAGTTTTAGATTTAATATTTTTAAATATTTATTGTTATTAATACATTAGAATCGTTTTTCACTACTTAAAATTCTGCATGAATATTTGATGTCGTGTTGGTAAATGACTGATGAAGATGAGGCTCTTTGGGAGAAATTAAATTTTTACTCATATTTCATAAGTGAGAAAAGAATGGTCTTTATGGGTGAGGATTTAAATTTATCAGGTGTAAACTGGGTATGAAATAGGATTAATAACATAATAGAACAGAGATTTGTAAATACCTTTATAAGGGGAGGTAGGCTTACACAAAAGGTAGAGCAGAACGCTAGGGGACAAAACATATTGAGTATCTTCCTAATAAAGCTGGATGATAACCTTGTGGGCGTCAAGTAACTGAAGGAATTAAGCTTACTTGGAAATAGGAATTTTGTGCATTTGGGTATTTTGTAGCGTCATAAAATTCGTCATAGAAAACGATTAGTGAAGCTTCAGCAGGGTTTTTCATGGATTTACCAGTAGATAAACTATTTACATAATAGAAAAACGACGTTCGAATCCATACAATCTTGAAGATAAATGTACGAAAGGGTTGTATGATTGCATTCGGGAGGAAGGGCAGATGATGGTCTAGGAGCTGACCTCTAAGTCGTATCCTCTTGCCAACACAAAACGGAAAAATATTCAGATCTACCTCCACCTCGTATAAAGTAATTAGCACCATGTCAAAATCAAGCTTAGCTATGTGCGTTATAATTCCATAAATTTGCATAAAAGAATGCTTGAAACATTAAGGAAATAAAATTGTAAACATTATTTAGATGAAAATTATTTTATTTTCATTTGTTCAGATTCTTACCGGCTAAATTTTCAGTACAAAAGGAATGAAAAGGTTTCTATGAGGCGGCAGCACTAGTTGTCATTGCTCGAGACTCCATGCAGCTTCCTCGCAACTAACTGATGTATGACGTCTTGGATCTAACTCGACGTGGAACACCATGATATCTTGGCATGCGATGTTCAGCAACCAGTTCCCACTTTTGCGTACTTCGCCTCTTACTTATCGAAACTCTTACATTTACTGCAAAAACAAAGATCTTCAGAATTTTCCTCTTCAGTTTCGAAGTATTGCATGAGGTCATCCGGCCCATCATTCATTTCCTTTTGCTGTCTCGTATTACTTTTTTCATGATCATTTACGTGACAGAGCAGTCTCTTGATACGACCGAAATATTTGTAAGCGTAAATGGAAACTACCGATACCACCAAGGCTTCCAGCAAGTAGCCGGTAAACATAATTGCTGATGGACTGCTGCTAGTCCGGCCAGCTGGAGATGAAGGTATCATCTGTTGCTAGGGAATGGCCACCCATTGTTATCGCGTCTCTAAGAAATCGTAGGTTATCTGCCTATGTGGCCGCGTTCCTTAAAGCACCACCTTCTGGATTCTGAGAGGTAAAAAACGCCCTTGTAGGGTTGCCAACATATTTAGGAAATAAGGTATGGTTTTCTTTGGAAGAGTAAAATAAAAAGAGCATGAAATATTTTTAATTTTTTTTTTTTTAAATTAGGTATTCGTTGCCTTAGATTAATATATTTTCTTCCTTACGGGATTAACTATTCATTTTTGTATTCTTTTCAAACACACCATGCACAAGTTTCCAACTTATTTATAAAAGATGAATAATGTTTCTCTTTTAAAGATAAAAATAAAAGGCAAATAAGACGTTTATTTTTGGCATTTTTCCACTGTATGCTTCTACAAAATTGTTCTCCATTTCGTATTCAATACGAAAAACTCATTGGTAACAAGAAATAGCCAGTAACAAACAATAAAAAAAGCTGAAAACTTGAATCATCCGAAACACACCACACGCAGCCGAAGCGTTTGCAGGCACGTGACGTCACTAAAGCGAACACCAAACGTTTTCTGTCACATGACTAAAACTAAGAAATAAAATAATATAATTTTATATTTTTAATTAAATTAATCCATATTATCAACAAAAAATTATTAAAAAAATAACTCCCTTAGTCAGCAATCTATGCACATTACAACGTTTTGTAATACATTTTCAATACAGTCAAATAGGCTATAGACACCATGTCAAGACCAAACTTTGCTACGTGCGTTATTATTCCATATATTTTACATTAAAAAATTGTTCGAATGGTAAGGAAATAACATTAGAAACATTATTTGTGTGAAACATGTTTTATTTTCGTTTTTTCAACATCTTACCGGTTAATTATATTGATACCTCAATGCGGAGAGAAGATGTATGTGGCTCTCTGAGGCAAACACTAGCAGAAGTCGTAGCTCGAGAATCCGTGCAGCCTCCCGCAGCTGGCTGATGATGATCTAATTGTACGTGGAGCACAATGATATCTGGGTGCACGATGGTCATCAACCGGATCACATTTCTTTTACTTGGCCTCTTTTTGCTCCAAAGTCTCGCATATGTCGCAGTAGCATGGATCTTCAAGATTTTCCTGCCCAGTGTTATAGAACTGCGAGTCGACCGGTTCAAAATTTCTCTCTTCCTTTTCCATCCTACCATTGGACTTGCTGTGATCATTTTTAAGGCACAGGAGTCGCTTGATATTTCTCCAGTATTTGTAGGTGTAGCCCCTCAAGCAAATAGCCCGTAATCATTCTGGGAGATGGACCGTGGGCAGGGTTACCGCTTGTCTCGCCAGTCGGGGCTGTAGATGTCGACTGTTACTAGGAAACGACTTCCCATTGCTATCGCGTCTCTAAGCCTGTGTGACCGCGCGGATTCGCAGAGGTACAACACGCCCCGGTATGGTTGCCTACTTATTTAAAGAAAACAGACTTGTCTCTAGAAGAGTAAAATAAAAAGTATATGTAACAAAGAATTTTTTCAATTTACGTATTTAATGGCTTGTATATATTATTTCTATAAGGTATTTTTTTGTCACAAGCCTTTTTTTTCCCTTCATACGTAACCGAAATCAAATAATGAAGTGTCATTTTAAAGCTCATGGTCTCCACTTTGGTCACATCATATTTTAAGAAAGAAATTTTTCGGAATTTGACCCTTAAAGGGCAAAAATGACAATGTGTCTAAAATGCTGGTTTTAGTGTTACGAGTCATTTATCTCCATGGATACCTGTCTGAAATCGTTTAATGAAGTATCATTTTAAAGTTTAAGATTTCCGCTTCGGCGACATTATATATTAAGACAGGAATCATTCAGAATTCGACCCTTAAAGGGCAAAGTTTCAATATTTCTGCAACGCGTTTTTGTGTCACGAGCCATTTAACTCCCTTCATATCTAACCGATGTACATAAATGAGGTATCATATCAAAGAATAAGGTCTACGCCGTTGTCACATTGTATTTTAAGAAAGGAATTTTTCGTAATTCGACCCTTAAAGGGCAAATGTCAACATTTCTAAAATGCGTTTATTGTGTCTCCAGCCATTTATCCCCTTGGATATCTGACCGAAATCGATAACTGAAACAGGATAGTGAGAAGTAATGTCTCAGCTTTGGTGACATCATATTGTAATGTACCATTAGGATACATTACATATTTATATGATATCTGTGAGTGTATGAAACTTTTAATGTTTTCTGAGAATAACGAACAGAAGAGCATCATGTGCTATACAGAAAAGAGTTAAGAAGTGGTCGGCAAGATCGAATGATTAAGGAATCTGCGTTTTGAGTATTATCGGTCTATGCAGGACAATTTAACCATGGAATTTGAGCTGGCGCATGAAACGCTGTGAATTAAATATAATTTTATTTGTGTGTGTTGTTTTTTTTAATATTTGTAATCCCGAGACGCCCTGAGATTATATGATCTTTAGAATAAATTGTTTATCTCAGAGATTGTCCTTAGAAACTTGATCAGAACAATATCTGAGACTAATCAGTGTGAATATCATTTACTTTGTTTATTAATGTATATTGTCTCTGTTATGTAATACACAAATTTATCTCGTTATGCAGATTAAATATAACTGAGCAATATTAAAAAGAAGGTACAATTAACCAGTACACATCAATATATTAAGAAAGAATTTTTTGGAATTCAACCCTTAAAAGGAAAAAGTGTAAATGGTTCTACGCCACATTTTAGTGTCACGAGCCATTTACCTCCCTTGATACCTAACCGATATACATAAATGAGATATCATATTAAAGACTAAGGTCTCCGACGTGTTCACATTATATTTTAAGAAAGGAATTTTTCGTAATTCAACCCTTAAAGGGCAAAATTTCGTTTTTTGTGTCTCGAGCCATTTATCCCCCTGGATATCTAACTGAAATCGATAACTGAAGCAGGATAATGAGGGGTAATGTCTCAGCTTTGGTGACATCATATATTAGAAATAATTTTTTGTATTTCAATCCTTAAAGGAAAAATGTATCAATGATTCTACAGCGTATTTCTTTGCCGCTAGCCATTCATCTCCATTAATATCTAACTAAAATAGATAAATGATGTGTCATTCTAAAAATTAAGGTTTCCGCTGTGGTCACAACACATTATAAGAACGGAATTTTTCTGAACTGAACCCTTGAAGGGCAAAAATATCAATATTTCTAAAATTCGTTTTTTGTGTCTCGAGTCATTTATCTCCCTTGATAATTAAACAAAATTGATAAACGACATATCATTTTAAAGACTTCGAAAGTACTTCGGTTCCGTTACACCATATTTTAAGAAACAAATTTTTCAAAATCGACCCTTAAAGGGGAAACGTATTAATATTTCTACACGCATTTTTTCTCTCTCGATAAATGAAGTATCGTTTTAAATATTAAAGTTCCGCTTTGGTCACATTATATTTTAAGAAAGAAGTTTCTCCAAATTCAACCCTTCTAAAAAAAAATTACCTCGCTTGTTGCCTAACCGAAATCGATAAATGAGGTACCGTATAATTTTAAAATCAAGGGGTCTGTTTTGGTCACACCATATTTTATAAAAGGAATTTTTTGGAACTCGACCCTTGAAGGGCAAAATTATCAATATTATTTCTACAGCGTGTATATTTATTTTTTTATGACGAGCCATTTATATCCTTCGATACCTAACCGAAATCGATAAATAACATTTCGTTTTAAATATTAAGGTCTCCAGTTAGGTAAAATCATAAATTAAGATTTTTTTCGGAATTTGTTGCTTAAAGTAGTAGCGCATATGAGACAGTTCAGAGCCAAGTCCCTAGATTGCAGCAGCAGATACCACAGAGATGTCACTAAACAGTTTTTTATACAATAAGTGGCTTTTTGGATATTTTTTTCTGTTACAGAAACATCTTTGTTTTTCTATAAACTTCCAATGTAAACATTTTATTCGCAAAGCAACACATCTCACACAGATGTTGATATGCTGTGTGCATTTTGTTCAGGTTGGTTGTACTCTGTTAAGGTCAGTGACAGTGAGTTTTAAATTTTCCTGTTTCGTAATATGTTGTAAGTCTTTTTATGCGTATCTATTACACTAAACAAATAAATATTTGCTACAAAAGTGCGGTTCAACGTTTCACTATATTACAAGCAATCAACCTCACTATTCATCGTATTTTACTCTCGAAATTTTCGCAGGGGTTTTCTAGTATTTTCGTAATACAGGACTACATATTAATTTTTTTCTTTCATTTCAAACATACTCTGATACGGTTTACAACGTATTTAGAAAAAAATAAGGTATGTTTTAACCGACTTTTAGAAAAAAGGAGGAGGTTGTCAATTCCTATGTATCTTTATTTTTGGATGTATGTTCAGCGATATCTTCCCCAATTTTGAACCGCTTTAAATGAAATTTTTTTAGTGAATGGGGTATACCTCCAAAATGGTCCCATATGAATTTAATAGTGAAACGACCCCTTCTCCCCTTTACACCACTTAATTTTATACAAACCTACACTTCTTGTTTTGATTGAACTTTGTTCATTGTACTTTAAAATACAGAGAAAAATCCTGTCAACATTTGGTCTGCCAAAGCCCAACATCTCTCCCTCCTTCCACCCCCCTAATTTTTGTCAATGTTCTATATTAAAAGCAACAGTCGACACCGTTTAACCGATTAACATGAAAGTTGGCGCTTATATGTATTTTTTAACGAAGAAGGTTTCTGACAAAAATATCCAAAAACCATCACCTCTCCCCAATAAACCGCTTAATTTTCATACAAACCCACAGTTTTTATCCAGTTTAGATTGAACTTAGCACACTTTTACTACAAACCAAAGAGAAAAATAAAGTCAAGTTTTAGTTTGCAAAAACAGAACACCTCTCCCCCCTTTGCACCCCCTTGATTTTTGCCAATTTTCTTTCTAAAAAGCTACAGTTTACACCATTTGACCGATCTTTATTAAAGTTGGCGCATGTATTTTATTATTGAGAAGATTTCTGACCAAAAAATCAAAAAACTACCCTTGCTGCCCTTTTACATTCCTTAATTTTTGTAGAAACCCACATTTTATACCGATTTCGGTGGAACATTGCATGCGTATTCTTTAAAAGAAAGAGAAAAAGAAAAATTCTGTCCACATACCTTTTTCAAAAACCTAAACCCTAACCCCGTTTCTACCCCTTTCATTACTGTCAATGTTCTTTATATATAGCTACATTTTCTACCTGATTTTAAAGGAAGTACATGTATACTTTAAAACAAAGAGAAAAATACTATCTCCACTAGCTTTACAAAAACCAAACTACTCTTCGCCTGTGTACCCCTTAATTGTTTTTTATACATACCTACAGTTTTTATCTCATATCAATAGAAATTTACACACGTGCAATTTAAATCAAACAGAAAAGACAGTCTACATTTGGTATACAAAAGTCCAATCCCTCTTCCCCTTTACCCTTCCCCCTTTGTAATTTCCAATGTTCTTTACAAAAATCCACAGTTTTAAATCCCGTCAAAATTAATTAAGTTATTTTTAAATCATGGCAGAATATTCATAAAATAAATCTACATCTACATTCATACTCTGCAAATCACAAACATTGTCGGTGGCAGAGGGTGCTAAGCACCAATCCTAAACCCGCCCATTCCAATCCCGAATAGTGCGAGGAAAGAAGGAATACATATAAATATCAGTACGGCATCTTATTTCTCTAATCTTATCCCTCCGGCCATTGCGACCTAAATAGGTTGGCGGAAGAAGTATTTCATTGCACTCGAAATTTAAATTTTTTCGCATATTCACCAATAAATTCAAACGCAAGCTACATCTTCTGTCTTCCAAAATATCCCAGCCCAATCTATGTATCAATTCTGTGACGCTTTCATAAGGGCTGTAACAACAAGTCACGAATCTAGCGGCTCTCCTCTGTACCCTCTCAACTGAGTCAATCAGAACCTTGCGATACGGATCCCAAGCCCCACAACAGTAATCCAAATGCGGACGCACTAGTGTTTTATACGCTATCTCCTTTGTTTGAGCATTACAATTCCTCAAAATACGACCTAAGAATCGTAATTTAGAATTAGCCCTGCCTACGACGGAAGTTATGTGCATGTCCCATTTCATGTTGCTTTGTACTATCACCCCCAGATACTTCACGGAATCAACCGTGTCAACAGGTGAATTGTTTATTTTGTACTCGTGATCAAGCTGATTCTTTTTGTTACTTATCCGCATTGCCTTGCACTTTTTGCAATTAACTGTAAGCTGCCATTTACGGCACCAATCGAAAATAGCATCCAAATCACGCTGAATTTCTAAGCAATCGTCGGAGCACCTTATTTCCCTATAGATAACCGCATCGTCGGCAAACAATCGCAACCTGCATTTGACGTTGTCACCTAGATCGTTTATAAATATTAAGAAAAGAAGTGGACCTATCACACTACCTTGTGGAACCCCCGAAGTAACATTTATCTTAGAAGAGGCTTCTCCGTCAACAACGACATACTGTGATCGACCAGTTAGATAATCACGTATCCACTCGCAAATCTGAGCCGAAATACCGTAAGCTCGAATCTTCGCTAAAAGTCGGTTGTGTGGCACAGAATCAAAAGCTTTCTGAAAATCCATAAAAACTGCATCAACTTGCGAACCTGCATCGATAACTTTCATTATGTCGTGGGAAAATAGGGGCAATTGTGTTTCACACGATCTCTTCTTCCGAAATCCGTGTTGACATGGTGTAAGTAACTCGTTCTCATCTAGAAACTTCATTATGTTCGAGCATATGACATGTTCCAGAATTCTGCTACAGACCGATGTAAGAGATATGGGTCGATAATTCTTAGGATCACTCCGATCTCCTTTCATAAAAACGGGAATTACCTGGGCTATTTTCCAGCTAGAAGGTACTTTTCTCTCTTCTAGTGATTTACGGAATATATCTGACAGAAATGGTTCAATATCCTCCGCGTATTCAGAAAATACTCTTACCGATATACCATCGGGACCCGGCGCTTTACCCCACTTCAGGAGTCCTAATGTCTCTACATGTACCCCAGATTTCAACTTGGACCCCAAGCTTTCACTTTGTGAAAACCAATTGAAAATCTATATTTTCTGTGTGATGCCGGAGCAAACAGATATATTCCAGAGACTGTCTCCCGCAATAACAATAGCTGCCTCACTACATACATGCTGTAAAATATTTGGAATTTTTGTTCATACTCCCCGTGTTGCCTCGAACACCAAATAAAGTTCAGTAATTAGTTCTTCGTGATGTGACAGCTGGCACCGACTCTAAAAATAACTGATTAATGTAAAAATTTCAATAACAGCAATGTATTGTCCATTTCGATTTACTTTCTTCTAAGCAATGTACAAAATTATTTAAAAAAATTTGGTGTGCTTTTTTTGAAGGCGGTTTTTATGTCTTTTAAAACAACTATTTTATTCTTTGTAAGTGTAATATAAAAAGAATATGAAATAAATAATTTTTTAATAAATTGGTATTTACTGCCTAAGAAACACATACTCTCGTCCTTACAGGAGCTATATGTTTTTGGTTTTATTTCATATGTTACAGCTGGTACTACATCCTAAATTTAGAATAATAAATAAATGAACAATTCAATTGTGGTTAAATTAAAGGACGCTCTGTGTTTTCCTTTCCCCCTTTTTGCATTCTTGATTATTTAGGAGAAAGCTTTTATGATTACTACGGGAGAATGTATGAACACTAATTCTTGTATTTGATATATTACGTCGTATCTTTTCGAGAAAGTTTTGTTATAGTACAGCTTCTTTTACCCACGTAATTGTAAAACCTTCTTATAATTAAAGAATTTAGTTCTTTTTGTTAATAACAAAACTTTTAGCTTTGATGTCATTTAAGCTTAGCATTGTAATAGTTCGGTGGAAATGGGACCATTTTCTAACTGAACAAATGAATTTTTACATAATTAAACATTTATTTTAGCATATTTCAATTAAAATCTTTTAATGAAGAACTGACACTGTGTTCTATACAGGAATTTTCGTTTTAACAGATTGCCTTTGTAGGCCCTTCACTAAGACACAAAAAACTAACTTTACACAGCGGTTAGTGGTGATTCTGAAAATGATTGAAACTTGATATTCATTGTCTTACCAGTTCAGTGTCAGTTGCTGCATAAGTAAAACTTCACAAAGAATTTATTTCGAGGATCTCTTCTCATACAGTCAGTTGGGAAGGCTGCCATAAAGCCGTTACATCCTCTCCTCAGGCAAGCTGCCCCACAACAGAATGAATGACGTCGCATTGTGTTCATTGATGAATCACGGATCTTCACTGCCTCGGATGAACATCGTCGGTGAGTATGGTTGTGACCTTGGCAGAGGACCACTTATTTCCATTGATTTGGAGATTACTCCTGGCGTCATGTTGTGGGGAACCATTGGATATGACTTCAGACTACGGGTGGGTATTGATTGAGAAAAATGTGATGGCATAGCTGTACGTCACGGATATAGTGCGTCCTCATGTGTTTGCTCTTAGTGCGACAGTATCGTGCTGCTCGTCCACACTCCGAACGCATGCGTGATGTTGAGGTACTCCCGTGGCTTGCGTGATCAACAGATCTGGCCCCGTTAAAACATATGCCGGACCACATCGGATATCAAATGTGTCCCTGTGACTGTTTCCAGGATATCGAGGACTAGTTAAAACAGTTGTGGGCTAGCATGCCTCAGGAGAGGCTACAACACTTTTATGACACCCTTGCCAACAGAATCAGTGTAGAGGGTGGGAAACGTCATTCTGATTACTGGGCTCATAATGCAAGCCCTTTGTAAACATTACTCGAATTTGTGATAGTTAAAATAACATCACTTACATTCTCAACCCATGAAGATTCATTTCGCTGTTTCTTCCCCTTCTGTGTGCTTCAAATATTTTTTTTTTTTTTTTACTGGAACTGTATTAGCAAAGTGAAACATGGAATACAAGAAATCCCACTAATGTTGAGTCAATGAAATGAGCAATTTGAATAAATTACTGCATGTTATGACAAACCTATTTCGGCTGAAGTAGAATGTTCGTTCCGTAGTATTCTTCTTATTCCTGGGGCATTATCATTGACATTTTGCGACAATATGATATTCTTTCTGATGCGGTGCTTAAAACAAGTAAAAATAGAAGTCTATGTGGCGTTAGACTTTTATAATTAAGTATTGATGTTATCGATTTCCGGTGTACAGAAGAAAATGATTACTCTTCTAATTCAATAATTTTACTTGTAATTTGAATAAGGTATTTATTTTTTCCATTTAATTTTGAAAATTTGGATGTTCATGTTGTACCGTTGATATTTCATTCGTTTTAAATTCCATTAGTCGGTGAATCATAACAATGTAATAAAATTTTGACACATTCATTATTAACACCTGTCCCCAACTTTGTTAGGTTGCTCTGTTATTGTACACTCTAATATCTTAAACCAACATGGTCCAGTACTACATTATCCGCCGCACCTGTGAATCAGTGAACGCAAACTCTTCCTTCATGATCCGTCTCCACGACGAACTGTAACTCCATTACTCCGAATAATATGATAAACACGATAAACATTTAGACTGCAAGAGGTAAATTACCCATAAATCACTACTAAGTAATGATTCTTTTACTTTAATTCCTCAGTCTCACGACACACTACAAAATGAGGCTTAGTCTGTTCTGCCCTCGGAACCATTGGCTGTACCTTAATCAAAACCCGACAAGGACTTTTTGGATGACCAACATAAACGGAAAAATATCATAAATTACTCATTCTTAGAACGCAGGTTCAAATGAAAAATATCCTAATTTACCAGCAAGAGCACGAGCTATACCTTAATCAAAGCCCCATCAAAATAAGCCCAGTAGTTTTTGCACGAATAGTGTTCAACAAAATTGATATGAATATGATAAATTTCGATTATTTCAGAAGGCACATCAAACTGAAACGTACCCTATCATACTCACGTTGTCATATACTGTACATAAATGAGAACTCCATAAAATACGACCAATAGTATCTTAAATTTATCATGTTACAGTATCAAATCAAATTAAAACGTACTGTGTTTCGAATTGAAGGCAAGGGCTATGCATTAATCAATACTCCACTCATGAGCAGGTACTATAAATAAACAAAGATTTGGAATGTACTTGCATGTAGTAGTTTGGAAGCTTAAAACCATTTGCACATTAAACGTAAAACCGACTAAGTAGACGCATTTATGAAAGGAAGGTGACTAACAATTGTATTATCACGGAAAAATTCACAAAACAGGAATTAAACTCCTTTCGGATCTGCTGGGAGATTAGCTTGAAGTTTCTACAATTCATGTTAAAATCCATTATTCACGGCTGTGCGTCTGTATTTATCGCATGATAAACGTATCTCTGCAATCTTTCAACTTTGGAAAAAGAAAATTTAGAAACGTAAATGAAAGATGCTTATTCACTTCTAAAATGACAAAGTTATAAAAGAAAAAAGTATTTTCATAAAAGTTTCCTTGTAAGGCAGCAAATTTATGTTGCAAACCTGGCGTGACACATATCAAACGAAAATTGTGAATTCTTCCAGTAAAAAAGATTTAGGTTTTGATGTATTTTTTAAATGATTACGTAATACAACAAACAGAAACGAAAGGAAATGAACACTCTCTCAACCAAAGTTCAAATCTAATACCATCTGGTTTCCAAGAAATCCAATGGCAATCATAAAACACGCCACCCAGATAGAATTAGTTGCTTCTTTGCGCGTTAATACTACAGACTTAAAAGATCACATTTTTTTTCTGTTTAGATCATACTAAACGCAGTCGGTAAGTAAACAAACAAATACTACATTTAGTTTTATTTATAATTTTTTAGCTGCAATTGCGAAAAAATTACTCAAAATTGTTGTGCCTGCCAATTTTCCTGCATTATAGCTTGCACTTTCACATCAACATACCATAAACAAGTAATTTTATTTATAGTTTTGGTTATTCTGAACCATTTCCGTTAATCACTAAACATCAATTTAAATATAAAGAATTCTCAAATTGAAACTGTTGTATATTTAAGATTCGCAGGACAAAACTCAGGCTTTTGTTCTATAGTAATCCCATCAAATAAAGCTTCTTTTCCATTTTTTCCGTTGCATGCTTCTACAGAATTCTTCTCCATTTACTATTCAAAACTAAATTCAAATATTAATCCATAAATATCAAGTGACAAATAACAAAAAATAGCTGAAAACTTATATAATAGGAAACACAACACACACACGTCACTAAACCGACGATGAATCGTAGTGCGTTTTCTGTCACGTGACCAAAGGTAAGAAATAAATTGCTTTAATTTTATGTCTTTTGTAAAAATATTACACATTTTCTATTAAATTAAAAGATTAAACAGCAATCTGTGCGCCAAACAACATTTTGTAATATATTTTCAATACAATGAAATACCCTATCGGCACTTTGCTACATACTTCATAATTCCATAAGTTTTTCATAACAAAATGCCTTGAACGATAAGGAAATAACATTAGAAACATTATTTATATGAAAAATCTTTTATTTTTTAACATCTTACCGGCTGCTGTTAATGAATCGTTAGTGTGGAGAGAAGGTGTATGTGAATGTCCGTTCTTATTGGAGGCAAACACCAGCAGTGTCGTAAATCCATACTCGTGCATTTTCGCCGCAGGTGTATGACACAGGATGATAAGCAGACGGTTCCCAGCTATTTCATGCAGCCCCTTATGTTTCCTATGTCTTGCATTTGTCACAATAGCACGGTTCATTATATTCTTCCTGCCCAAATTCATAATACCTTATGTAGTCCTTCCGTTCCATCTCCCTTTTCTTCTTTCCGATAGGTACATTGATGTTAACATCCTCGTTTCTGGGGCAGAAGAGTCGCTTGAGTTTGGGCCAGTATTTGTAGGTGTAGATGGAAATCATACAGACAGCCAACGCCTCAGCAATATATCCAGTTAACATGTTGGTAAAGCGGGTCAGGTTACCGCTAGTCCGGCCAGCTGGGAACGACCACCAATTGTTATCGCGTCTCTAAGCAATCGTAGGCTATCTGCATATGTGGCCGCGCTTGTTAAAGCGGCGCCTTCTGGATTTGGAGTCGTGTAAAGAGCAATGATATGGTTGCAAACGTATTTAGAAAAAATCAAGTATGTTTGTCTTTGGATGAGTAACATTAAAAGTATTTGAAATAAAGAATTTTTTTATTTTATTGATTTATTGCATTAAATTCATGTATCTTCGTTCTCATCGGACCAGCTTTTTATTTTTGGTTCTATTTCAAGTACACCCTAATAGATATGCTAACGTATGTAGAAGCAATAATGTATGTTTGGAAGAGTAAAATAAAAAATTTAGAAAATATAGAATTTTTTATCCTCATGTATGCATTGAATTAAATACTAATATTTTCCGCCTTACAGTACTAGCTATTCATTTTTGATATCATATAAAATATACCCTGATAGGGTGGGCAGCTTCTTTACAAAATTTATAGTATGTTTGTCTTTCGAAGAGTAAAATAAAAGTATACAGAACAAAGAAACTTTTCTTCCCTTAAATACATTATATTACCGTTTTTATCAGACTAGCTAATAATTTAGTTTAATTTGAAATGTTATCCTAAAGATAGAATTATTAATAAATGAACAAAACATATGTGCTATAAGAACTATTTGTGGAGCAAGCCCACACATGTCGTGCAGAAATCTATTTAAAAACCTGGGTGTACTAACAATGACAGCACAGTATGTATACTCCGTACTATCATTTGTAGTGGAAAATCCTGAACACTTCAATCTTAATGCTGACATACATAGCCATAATACTAGGAATAAATATAATATTCACAAGGATTATAAATCACTGTCAATTGTACACAAAGGGTTAACATTTACTGGAGCTTCCTTATTCAATTTCTTACCAACAGAAATTAAATGTTATCTATAAAAACCCAACTACTTTAAGTCCAAACTGAAAGAGTTTCTGTTTCAGAATCAATTTTACTCTGGAAAGGAATTTTGTTCTTGGAATTTGGTAACTAAGAATGACTGATAAAATAGTATATATGGTGTATGGAAGGGGAAGGTGACAAAGTTGTCCACAATTACTAAAATGATATATGGATTTTCTTTCTGTTGAAACTTTTGACAAATAAAGTAATTACACTGTTTACAAAATTTCACTCATATATAGTAGGGGAAAGTCGGACAAAATCGGGATCCTAACGGGGTTTTTCCTTTTAATATTCATCTTGTGAACAAAATAGTAAAAATTTGTGTTAAAACGATAAACTGATTCCTTGTGAAGAAAAAAAATAATAAACCAGTCGTGAACAACAGCAATTAAGATCATAAAAACACATTTTTTTAGAAGTCTGCAATGTCCCGGTTTTGTCCGACTTGGTTGGACAAAACCGGGAACTGTAAAGAGTAATAAAAAAGCATATTGTAAGTTTGCAATTACACTATTTATTAAAGGAAAACTAGCAAGATATGACGTATTATACATATAGAATTTGAAAATATATCAAAGCTACATCAAATAACAATGTTTTATGTTACTCCCTAAGAGTTAAACTTTTTTAGGCACAAAAATCTCAAATGAAAGTTTGGTTTTATTCATCTGCATTGCTGCACGATTCATGCGCCCACCACTTGCAGTGAATGCACTGTATCCAACTCTCCTTAGATGTAGAATGTTCATATAAACTGCCGCAAAGGATTCTTTTTTTTTTTTTTTTTAGCTTCTTCTTTTTAACCTCACTTTTTTTAGTTTTTTTTGTCTTCACTTCATGGCTAAGTCTCTCTTGTCTTGTTTTTTGTTCCTTTCTTTATCTTCTAGTTCGAGTTCTAATTTGTAGGGGGATGAAGTAATAATAGCTGTTTTGCCTCGCCTCTTATCGGATTACCTGATGTCCTAGGGCCGGTTTGTACTGGAATAGGTTTTATATCCTGTGGCGAGACTGCAAAAGGACACTTCATATCTTGGCCCAGACCTTAAGAAGACGTAGAAAGTTGTACAGGGACTGGAGCCTGTTTCTCTATAGACCCATTCTTTTTCTCAGGCTGAGGCTTATGGATTCCTACAGGCACGTCTGCATCAGGATCATGTTGTTGTTCAGGCAATGTTTGAGGTCAGCTAAAAGCTTCTCTTCCACTTCCAGGGGCCTCCCGGTTGTTTCAACGGGAGCAAATAGGTGGTCTGGGAAAACTTCACTGTTAAACGGGTAGATACCAGTCTTTTCAAACCCTTTCATAGCAGTTTGTGCAACTGCTGCCCTTAAATATGCATATCTAAACAACTTTCCAATTTAGTAGATTGAAACAGCACGACTAGGATGATTAAAAAAAATCGGCTTGATTTTGAATGTAAATAATTAAAAAACAGTTTTCTATATAACAACTTAATTTAAATAATACTTTTTGTATAGTTTTAAAATATTTATAGATCTTCAAAAAATAACTAAACAAGTAAATTCCACTTTAATCACGCAAAAAATTCAGTTGTCCAAAACCGGGAACTTCCCGCTTATGTCCGACTACCCGCATCCCGATTTTGTCCGACTACGCCATTTTGAAATATTGTTATTCTAGCATTGTTCAAACAACTCATAGACACGAAGATAAATCGTCAAAATAACAAGTAAATAATGAGCTATCATACGTTGTACTAACCAGAACTAAATCCTTAGGTATTTATGATTGGTAGTGTAATATTGCGGACGCCGGATTGTTAACCTTTTCAGGTGAAACTTTAAAAAAATTACCACTACGAAATGGGTTGGTTTATACGACTTCTGTTCACTGCACGTTGTCATGGCACTCGTCGGGAAGTAGTTCTAGAAGTTTTCGCTAGATATCACTACAAATCAAGCTATAAAACCCGAATCCCTGTTTTGTCCACCTACCCGGTTTTATCCGACTTTCCCCTAACTAACATGGGATAGCATGCACTCAAAAACTACTGTAAAAAATTATGATACTAACAGGTTTTTAAGTAATTGACTGCTTATGAGTTGTGGTAACTGGTTGGTAAGAAAATAACTGGTTGTTAGATGCTGGTAACAAGTTTATACACTGTTCCACATAATAAGTATTAACTAACTCGGGATTGTATTTGTAGATTACAGGAAATATTGGTTATACTAATGGGTCGTAACTAACTTCTTGTCAATATATAATATCAATTATATAGTAATAATGACATTACTAATAAGTGTATATACTGTTCCACATCCCCGAGAATATTCTCACATGGGATCAAAGTGAACATATCTATCTATCTATCTATCTATATAAATTTACATCTAAGGAAGCCCTGTTTCTTCCATTCCGCCATTTTGCGTTTATTATTCTTTCGGCGAAAGCTGTTATCACTTGTACAGGAGAAGGTAGAAACGATCATTTTTGTATTATGTCGTATCATTTCAAGACA
>CM061921.1:307886186-308100737 GCA_031002005.1 Vandiemenella viatica | reverse complement strand
ATCGATTGAAATTAGGATACTATTTTAGAGAGATTTTTCCTCCCTCGGCACATCATTCTAAGAACCAAGCGTCATGGGCTCCCTGTTTTACACAGGTGTTCATTGCGAATCATGAGAGGGGTAAAAGGACCTGTGACTGCCTGAATTCAAACCGGGTTTGTTGGACCTGTAAGAGGAAATTCAGTGTTGCCACCTATTTGCGAAATGTCTAACTGTTCGTGTTCTGTATGATAAGTGTATTTTGCGAAATGTGTAGTTTATGATGCCGAGATTGAAGACCCTCGGTCGCAATCAGGACGACCGGTACGCGGGAAGCAGGATTTAAAGCGTGTCGATAATTACGTTATTAAAAACCGTATGTAATAAAACAGGAATCTGCCTTAAACTGACAGTAATTTGCACATTACTCATTTGTTTATTAAATTTTATTTCTACTTCTGTAGCTCGATTGATAGCTAGATTGATAATTGTTATCCATTAATGTAATTAATAAAAATAATATAGGTTGGGGAAAAGTTAACTAATTATATTTAAATTTAAATCATTTATGATTTCATAATTAATAATCGTGATGGGATATTTTCTTAAATTTTCGAAAATGCAAAAAATTTCATAGTTTACGTTTATCAAGAAAAGAAAAGTACAAATCAATGAAATGTAGTTTATAAAACCTTTACAGTCAGGGACGGAAATTTACATTTAAGTAGGTAGTGCGCCATCTCAGCTACTATTTAACAGATCAGATTCCTAAGAGTACTGAGAACACTATTTATGCTCGCAGGTCTCCCTGCCTGTGCGTTTCGGGTTCGATCGGAACGGAAGAGCAATACAGTTAGGAGTTTTAACTGGATATTTACCCTGGTTTTTGCGGTCACACCACTATAGCTTCCTTCGTTGACTTTATGCAGGATGATAACTTTACCGCCAAACACCAAACAAACACACACCTTCAGAATCTGTCCCCCACTACTCGAGGTGCCAGTACAAGTCCTCAGTCTTGAAGCCAAGTACTCACTGGTACCCGGGCAGGCTGTAAGCACGTGCACTCGTACCTACGTCCTCAGTCGCAGCCGCCACTTGAATGACTCCCTCCTCTGCCCTGAAAAAGCCGTTCCAGCTCTCAGTCAGTTGACAGAAAAAAATACAACAACCTTAAGAGCTTTTTCACATACATAGCACTTATACTAAGAAGTTCCTATCATTCGATTCACTTGAAAAGAGTGTGCCTTGCTTTTCTCTCTCCACAAAACTCCTCTTTAATCTCGTAAAAATATGCCGACCCTCGTTAGTTTTAATAGCGGCGTATCCGCACTACGCAAAAAATGCCCCTAGGGAATATCCATAAACTACGTGCTCGGTCTATGGGTGGAGGGAGGGGTTCGGTAGGAAGCTACGTTGGCTACGAGGAAGAGGGGAGAGGGATCCAAGCTAAGCCAGGTAGCTTTTGATTCATATTATTTGTCACAGTTAAAATGAGGTACAGAACACAAAACAGCATGCGAATATTTATTTCTGTCATTTATTTATCTCCGTATGTAATTTACGATAGCCTGAAAAGAGAAAACAGTACAAATTGTCTTCTGAAAACAATAGAGAATAATGCTACGTGCCACGCGGGGGAGAGGGGGGGGAGGGTAGAAGCAAAAGTCATGTCAGGCCACGTGGTGGGGAGGGGGGTTCACAGGAAACCAAAATGGAACTACGTAGTTTATGGACGTTTCCCTAGGCATGCCAAACGGGAACAATGATCCGTCCTGGTCTCTTGTCTGAGTTCTGTATCCTGCTATCGAACTGTTTACGGTATGCCAGACTATCTCAGTACAAAACGAAAATTCATTTCGCTCCTACAAATATTTGTACCGTTCTTTCCTGAAACTATTACGATTATGAAATCATTAAATTTGATCATTTCAGCATTCTTCAGACTAAAATTTTGCGTCGTTTTCCATTTGAACTTATCAGTGTTAGCAATTTCTTGTGTCTATCCTTTTCTTTAAATTATTCAAACTATCTGCCTCATCCAGTTTTTAAACGTCATATGATGAAATTCCTAGAATGTTTCTATTTCTGATGACTTTTAATGAGCAGACTCCATCCGGATATCTGGACGAGAAGCCATTTAACGTCTCTAATGTTTTATCCGGTACAAAGCCATAACGAACAAATTTTAGGATATCAACCGCTGAGTATTCATCATATCCATGGAGTTAACCATTTATGATTCATGCCCTCCCATCACGCAGCTCTAAGAGCAACAGGCCCTAGACCAGTACCTTTTCCTACACCTTTTTTAGAAGATCGTTGACAAGCAGTGGGAGATACCTTAATACAAGAGATCATTAAGTCGTCGCCAGATTTTTAGTGCATGGAAAAGTGGTATACCACTTGAAGGAGAATATAAATTCACAACCAGCTATACCGATTATATTGACCTATTATGTTTTCATTAATAATGTCTTGACGCTTATACTCGTTCTACCAACGAGTCGTAAACACGATTGAAAAATAGGATGAAAGTTATGAGTTCAGTGAAGCATTTAGGGCATGGCAGTATTAAATGTATATGAGGAATTAAGTGTGTCGATGTTGGTCGTTTTATGATTAATGATAAATTTTACATTTGTTTGTAGAGTTATATAATGAAGAAATATTCGTGAAATTTCATATTTTGCTTTTTGCCGGTAGCATTCACATTTATAGCCGAGACCAAAAACTGTTCAGACCACGTTCTTTCATTCACTTAGAAGGCTAGAACGACTCAAAGGACAATCAGCATAAATCTAGAAAATAAAACTTATTTTTCCTTTGCGCGATCAAGAAATTAAATTTATTAAGAGACGGAATTGGTAAATGAGGTACGAGATCCCAATTTATGTCAAAGATTATATTGAGACTTATGGCTTTACGCCAGGACGTCGAAGACGGGAAAGGATTAGGGCCTAGGAACGGGAAGGAATTCGAGACTGGTTTTTTGATGGAACCCTAGCGGCATTCGCTTGGAGTGATTTGGGGAAATCATGGATAGCAGGACGGGTATTTGAACCCGTATCCTCCCGAATGTGAAGCCAGAGCTTTACCGCTCACCCACTACTCTCGGTAGTCGACAACGTCTTAGTGGTTTTACTTAAACACTTCATTCAGCCTACCGTTTGCTGGTTAAGAGACAACCGCAGGCACGCTTTCATTCCTCAAAGCCTGAGAGACGCGAGTTGTTCCATCCAGTGATGCGACTTTCTTGCTTTACCGACACCATTGCTGTATCTCAGATGGGGTTTCCGTGAGTAACATGGTTGCTGGTGTGATATTATTTTCAACCATATACCATTTCCGTATTTCATCTTGAGTTTTTAACGAGTATAGGTCGTCATCGCGTTGACTTTTGCTTATTCTCAACTTCAGCGCCATACAACACCAACATAACCGTTCGATAGTGATGTTTTATCTAATAAATCTATAGATATTGACGAGTGGTGCTGATTGAGATCACAATGAGTGTCATAGCTTCATATAGTCAGAGATTTTACAGAAATGAATGGGAAATGATGGCGTCCACACTCAACCGTTCGCGGAATGCCTAGACGTGGCGTGTGATTCTTCGACTATCAGCAGATAAAATTGGATTGGGCAACTACAATGACAAAATGTTTCTCCACGTTTTACTATCACTGATTTTCCCTGAAGTGCCCCAAGAATGGAAGTGTTTACGTAAAAATTTAATTTTTATAAAACAATGATCCGGCATCTCATTATAACCTCTAATTTGTTGGCTTCTCATGTTATTGATGGAAGATCACGTTCCAAGAAGTAACAGCTTTCTTGACCAAAGTTAGGAAGCGTTCCACCTAATGTCAAGAGAGCTACCACAGCTTCCTTAGATCGTGGATTTTTTTTTTGTAATACACTCATTCTATCCTACAGTTCTTAATACATCACTTTGACAGGTGAACAGAGTGACAACCACGCTAAAAGTATGGGAACCATTCTTGTGCCTAAATTTTAAAGATCTCGAAATTTGTGCCAATGACCTGTAGGCAACCGAAGCGACATGTCAGACGTTTTTTTAACTATAAAAGCGTGGAAATAATTAGTTGCCTCCCTGCTTCTCGTGAGTTAAGACACCAATGAGAGGCCTGTCTCAAATAAAAAAAAAGCCCATCCGTATTTTTTTTTTTCCTGATGTAGGCACTGAAATTCATTTTGAAAGCAAGAGTTCTATCAGAACAGTGGAAAGACATAGAGGTTCATACTTTATTTCCTATCATAAATCTTATTGATGTGAGTCAAGTTTATATGAAATTTTACAACAATATATGTTCATTAGATAGAGGTAATGGTAACAATATTCATAATATCAGACCTGTAGAAAAATGTGTTTTGTTCTTTTATTTATTTTGTTTTTCAGTTAGCTTAGTGAATCTCTCAGCAATAAATTGGCTATGCTTTTTGGCCAACTATGAAACTAAATTTTATAAAAAATTTATTACCATCTTTCACTACAAGTGCATGCATATTTCTAACGACATTCTGTAAACTTATTCATCATTAAAATGTAGATTAATTGGTGCCGAGGGAAGAATTTTTCAGGCAACGATGGTAATCTTTAGACTTTGTTGAAGTTTGATACTTTCCAATATCCTTTAAGGGTTAACATGTAATTAGATTTTTGTTTTATGAATCTATCTAATTTCCTAGGTGATAATTTACGGCTTCAACAGAATGGAATTTAGAATTGGAAAAATTGTAACTCAACTATATGGCGCGGGGAAAACGTTTCGTAAGGATAGTAAGATCCACTGGAGAACTCACGACACTTCCAAAACTTTTGCAGACCCCTAACCCGACCTCAGTGCCTGAAAAATGACACTTCTCATGTGTAAGGTATTCATTCAGTAAAAAATTATGGCTCGTATTCTACCCAAAGTTGTTTGTTTTATATATCCGTCAGGATTAAATTAATACAACACAGAGGCAGAATGCACAGCCTTCTGAAACATTAAGGCAGGAGACCTTCTTTTGTATCAACTTTATTCATGTGGGATAATGCGCGCGGAATGCTCGTTAAAGCTGTAATTTTATATTATTGCGTAGTATTAATGGGTTTGCAATTACAGGGGCAAAATGGAACGCAAGTAGAAACTGTTACTATGTTAAAAGATCGACTCTTCAGTCAAATGTGAAATGTGAGAAACGCTTGGTAGAAAGGATTACTCTGAATGATTTAAAATCTTATGTAGCATTAGCGTTTTCGCTTAAACAATATTGGAAGCAAAATGTAAAACTAATGGAAACTTAATTCGTATCTTCTATCAATTTTACATGTAAAGTACGTTGTTATAAACACTCTATAGTTCGGAATCTACCTTAAGCTATACGTTTTATTTCTTCACCTTTTTCTCCTCAGCCGTTAGGTTGCTGGATACTTTTCTTGGGGAATTTAAACTTGGGTGGCTTCGCTTAATATATATATATATAATAATAATAATAATAATAATAATAATATTTACATGTTTATTACATTTTGGACTGACTGTGATGTGTGTATGATCAGTGTAGTGTGTTGTGAATTAATGAAAGATTGAAAAAGAGAGTGAAATCCGGTGCCTGACCATTCGGGCCTACTCTTCCGAAGGAGACCGAAGGTCTCTAGGCTTAAAGTCTCTGACGAACGAATCTCATGAAAAAAATTCGCATGATTTCATTCCATACGTTCTGCCGACAGGTTTAAATTTTAACGAAGAACAATTTGGTGAACAGGAATTGTGCACCACCATCTTTCCTACCGTGCTGGCCAAGTTTCCTCAAGATGGCAATTTCTTCCACCTCCATTACTCAAACCAGCTAACCCGGTGTTAGGCGCTGGGGACCATAAGTAGGTTTTTAGCTTGTTGGATAACAATAACAATGATTTCGTTTGACCTCACTACTTTAAATTGAACCCAAAACACGGAGAAATTTCATTTAAAACAGGGATTCGAACCAGACATCTTTCGATCAGTAATCGTACACATGATCACTTCAGCCTCCAGACTGTTATCACAGTTAAATTAGATGGTTATGTTTACAAAAAATAGAGGAAAATGGCGCTGCAACATCAAAATCTGCTTCTGTTTGATTTACGTAGCAGGATCACAGGATTATGTAATCTAGTAAATAGGAAAAAAGCATGGAAACTAGAAAAACTACTAAGCTCCAGCGTCTCTTGGTCATCAATCACAGGAGCATTTTCTTTCTCGGCTTACGAAGAAAGTTATACCAACGTTTGAGTATTTGTTAACCAACTTCTAAGTGTCTTTTTCCGACAATTTCCTACCTATAAAAGGTGTTTAGAGAGTGGTATGGGTGGTGGCTCAGTGGTTAGTGTGTCTTACTGGTAAAATAAAGGTACCTGGTTCGAATTCCGGTCTCGAATGGGATTTTGAAAGGGCCCTTAACCCGACCTTCACCTCTGGTACAGTTTGATGTGTAAAGTGAATTTCGCCAGAACGATTCCGTGGTTCGGATTCCATGTTAAACTGTAGGTTCCCTCTAGGGCTAACAACCCTCGTTCTAACACGGTTGTGTTCACATCCGCAGTAAATTCAACCTAAAAGAAGGTCCTATTTGCCCCAAACGAACATAGGCTATAGGAAGTTGTTTATAAGGTTTTTCCATCACAAAGAAATCATTTGGATTATACGAAGAATTTAGGGCACAGTAGAAATCAGGGAACCCCGTAAAGCCTGGCGGGTAAACGGCAGGCTCCGGCCAGGCATTCAGGAGGACGCGAGTTAAAATCCCCATTCGGCCATCCAGATTTAGATTTTACATCGTTTTCCGAAATAACTCTTGGCTGATTCACTTCCCCTTCTTTATTCCCAGTCAATAACCGCTTCTAATGGTCTCGACGCCTACCAGGAGTCCCTAGGCAAAAAAGTGATTAAAGTTTTCTTGACGTCTTTTCGGTGCTGCATATGAATGCTTCTAGCATTTCAAGGAGTTTCCCGTTCTGGACACGGTCAAACTCTACTCCAACTGCTGGGAAAGGTTTCTTCCAGGAGCTTTATATTACCATACGTGTATTACTACCTGCTGTATGTTGAAAATTTGCAATCTATGTTTTATTTCCGAGTGTCCGATTGAATTTAAATTTTATTCGCTGCCAATGACAAAATATATTCAATAATTATAGTTAATTAATTTGAGTAATTAATCAAATAATTAGCAAAAACTAAGTAAATTTAATTACTTATAGTGGTTGAAATGTCTACTGTGGCAAGATAACAAAATCCAAATCAATAGGCCACAAAGGAAAAAAAACAAAACACACACACACACAAACACAGAATGGGAAGAGGAAATGACATGAAACTTTGCGGGTTAAGAGGGTATGTCATTTCTTTTCAGTAGTTACAAAATCGAATTAAACTTACAAAGAAATTGGCGGTATGAGCCCACTTATCAGTATGCAGTTGCGCCATCTCTGGCCTGGATGCGTGCAATAACTCAGTCGGGAAGGGTGTCATAAAGCCGTGGTATCCTCTCCTGAGGCTAGCTGACCCATAACTGTAGCTGGTCTTTGATATTCTTGAAACTGACACTGAGACGGATTTGATGTCCAAGCTGGTCCTATACGTGAATTATCGGGGTCAGATCTGGGGATCTTTCTGGCCACGGGACAGTTCATAGAAACACGCGCCGTGTGTGGGCGAGCATTATGTTGTTGAAAAATGTTACCACAATACTTTCCATTTGAGGTAACACACGCGGATGCAGGATGTCCGTGACGTACCGTTGTGCTGTCAGAGTTCCCTCAATCACTATCAGCAGTGACCTGAAGTCATACCCGATGGTTCCCTACGCCATGACACCAGAAGTAAAACCGCTGTGCCTTTCCAAAACATTGGCAAAGTGGGTCCTAGTCTCAAATCGCCGTTATACTCACCGAAGATGGTCATCCAAGGTAGTGCAGAATCGCTGAACACGATGAATGGCATCAAATTGTGTTCAGCAATGAATAAGCAGGTTCTTTGTAAATTTGACTCGATTTTGTAATCACTGAAATAACATCACTTACCCTCTCAATACGTGATGTTTCATTTCTTTTTCTCCTTCCCTTTTGGGTGCTTCATATTTTTTCATCAGGCAGTGTATATTGATTCACGCCTACTTTCGACATGGTTTTGTGTCGATAGTTCGTTAGGATACTATACTTGCTGCGCAATTCTGCTGGAAGTAATGCTGCCTGCTGCTCGATGAGTCATTGTTAACTTGCTGATTTGCTTTGGATAGAAAAGCTACTTGCATATTTCGTAAGCCTGATCAGAGAACATGTTGACAGTTTTGTTGAATGTTGCTATCTCAGATCTGATCCGTGTTCGCTGTTAAGAATGTTGAACGTTATCTTCGGCGGTTCTAGTTATATAAGCGCAGTTTTTAATTTTTTTATTTTGGAAAGTAGCTTTGGTGGCCTTCGAAGTACAAAGTGTTTAGGGGATCTGAGATTTTCTGGACAAAATAAAGTCGAGGTTTATCCTCTATGCTCTGTATTTAGGATACTGTAGCGCCTATATATAAACAATGAAATTAAAGATTAAATGCTTAGAAGAGTGTCCGCGTCACTATTACGTCGTATCATTCTATTCATCTTCCTAATTAATTACGAGAAAAATGAATATTTGTGCATATCTGCACGGTATCTATTCTTCTGATATTTTTTTAAAAATCTGTTGTTATCTGTATATGTAACATTATTACTTGTTAAATTCCACCATAAACCTTAATAACGATTTTTGATTATAAATAGTATGCAAAGTTACTTCCCACAGTTTTCAGACTTATATGACAGAACCGATTCAACAAACTTGTAACTTTCACATGGTCTTTAACAGCCAGAGTTTAAGTGTTTTGCCCTTCTTACTGTTTCCTCTGTTTTAGTGGTAATAATTTAATGTAGCCCTATTGACCTAGTAAAGCTGCTCCGCCTTTATCGTTGCTTAACGCATCCTGTGTACTTTCGGCTTAACTTGACTCCTAATTTACGGTTCACACAGCAAAGTGCCCTTTACAATAGCTGAAGGTTAAGGTCCTGTGAAAATTGAGTCGATACTGGTATTAGATCTGGATAACATAGCATCTTTAGTCACCGCTCATTCACCGGACATACCAGACCACTTCAATGTGCGTCCTACGAGGTACTGAAATACTGAAAGGATATACGCAATTGATTAACCTATCTGATTCTGCATTAGTGTTTCTGTTGACTGGCGAGGATATTCTAGTTTCGTACGATGGTTTTCACATGGAGCATCAATACTGAGAGGAGAAATTTTAATCACGAACGTGACTCCGTAATATGGTTACATATATGATTGACCGACCGAGATGGGTGAGGGGTAACCCTCGGGTCTCACATTCGGGAGGACGTAGGTTCGAATCCCCGTACGGCCATTCAGATTTGGGTTTTCTATTGTCTCCAAAAATCTCTCCAGGTGAAAGCCGAGATGGTTCCTTCAAAAGACCATCGCCGAACTTTTCCGTTCCTTGACCCCAGTCCTATTCCGCCACTAATGACATCAACGTCGACGAGGCGTAAAGCCAAAGAAGGAAAAAAAAACCGCAGGGTCTATGTGATTCTTTCCCAATTTGAAATTCGAAATGGAAGCTCGTGTCTTTGAATCCATCAAGCTAAACTGCTTGGTGGATCTACAATGCGTCCAAAACAAGCGTCCCTGGAATACTTTTCAGTTATGGTGCAAGTAACTGTTTAATTTACTGCACTAAGTAGCTTCTAGGAGCGTGGGAAAATAAAATCTGTTTAAAAATTTCGCGAAATCCACCTGCAGACGACATTAATCGAGGTTTGTGATTCCCTTTCCATACCGTTGCAGTTAAATGAGCTGGCTGTTCTGGAACTATACACTGAAGTGCCAAGTCATCTGATACCTCCTTCTGCCCGACGAAATGCAGCAACCCGTCGTGGCATTGACTAGACGAGTCGTCGGAAGTTCGCTGAAAAAATATTCAACCATGCCTCCTCTAGAGCTGTCCCCAGATGCTAAAAGTGTTGCTGGTGCAGGACTATTGTTTTAATAGTTCTTCAATGGTCATGAATCCATCAACTCTCCTTCCTTCATTGCTGCTCCAATATATCCAATGTATACACTTTTCTCATTTTCTTCGTCCTCATTTCTTCCATCCCCTCTCACTTACTCTGAGTCTTGCTGTTTTAATTCTGCCGATCAGATCTAGAAGTTCTACTACCCATTTTTTCGGCGTGGTAATATTTAGCATCATTAAGGGGACCACCCCCTGCCTATCGAACACCATGTTAATTTAAGCAAGTATTTGACCCATTTGTGAAAAAGCTATTTGATGCAGGACTTAATATTTTTACTGAATGTTACATGAAACTAGTAAAGTCAACTGTACTAATATCTACTTTATACGTTTTATAGTTTTTAAGAAATACTTTTTTAAATTTATTATTAAAAATATTAAGTTTTTTCTGCAGAAAATGTTTTTTTTTTTTTTTTTTTTTTTTTTTTTTTTTTTTCAGACATCCTAATAGGGGAATATTAATGCTTGTAGTACCAGAGGTGGCTTTTTTTGTTATGCAGAGTGTCTGAAAATTTTATTCATTTATCTTTGATAGTTTCTGATATAATGGGGCATACGTACTGAAAATTTTAATTTGAGGGAAATTGACTTTAAAGAATACAACTGCTCGCAAACGCACTCGTACAAAACTAACAGCGTGTTTCAAAGTGCGTTGTTTACAAACAGTAGAAAGAAGAAAATACCAACCTTGCCCTCCAAGGATAGCCAACACGCTCAGGAGTCAGAAAAAAAATCCCTAATGTGAAATATAGGGGTTGTATAGGTCTAAAATATATGCAGAAAAGTGGTCGTGGCACCGAAATGCACATGGTATGAAAATGCTATTTAAATGCCCGAAAATATTTTTTTCAGCAAAATCCTTTTCATGATACTTAAAGATCTATCGAAATATAATGAAAATCGAAAATCGATTTTTTTTTTTTTGCCTAAACCACGGTGTGTTTCCATTAAGAAGTGTTTATTGCGCTGTCATCTTTTTGAATCCTCCTCTCCTTGGCTTTGGTTTCTATTCCAAGAAAACGTTAATCCACCTCAACGTTGTAGTAGCTTCGCGATAGACCCATTTTTTTCAGTCGTCATTTTTCTTTTTCTGGGGCTTAACTTCCTGTCGAGATCTCGGTGGTTATTACGGGTGGATAGAACTGAGCGTTTCCACTGTCTGCGATTCTTGAAAGCTTTTTGTCAGTGTATCAAGATATCCTGTCTATGGGACTTGTATTTCCGTGATAGAAAGTGTGGTCCATCCCAGCATTGGCCTGTTCGTTTAAGGATAAGTGGCTAAATACAGAAACTGCTGGGATTCCTTTTCAGGTTTGACGTAGCCTTCACAGCTAAAGCAGTATTCCCGGGGCATAAAAAAACCAACGTAATATGAAATTTAATCGTTTACTAGAATTGGTAATCTCTAACTTAACCATTAAAATTACTCATCGAGATGTCTCGTTCGGAGAACCAATTTTGCCTTGTATTATCTAAGACTATTTTTGTTTACAACCAGAATGTTGTTTGCATTTTCCTGAAGCAGGCACGCATAGGTAGTATGTCAGAGACTGGGTTGGACATTGAATTCGAGCCACAGACCGTTCATTGGGTATTAAACTTCACAAACCAAGCTATGACAAAGATATATGTCGGTTAAAGCCTGTAAAAATCTATCAAAATCCGCTATAAACTAACTTAATCTGCAACCCGAAGCTTGGTTGGACCCCTCTCTGGAATCGTACTAAGCCGTTGTGCCAGAGATATAGAGGACATTTCCTTTCCTTTTTGATCTGCGATTTTACCTCGAATCAGTAAATCGTGTCTGTAAATTTATAAACTTTCTCCTTTAGCTACCATATAATTCTTTATATTATACTAGCCCGTACCCGCGACTTCGTACGCGTGGATTAAGAATTTTTTTTGCCTGAATTAAATATAGAAAGTTGCTAACGAAGGATTGGTCCCAAACAATATCGAGTAGGAATAATATGACAGGAAATCTATCACTACATCATTGTACCGTCGAACCTGTCTCTTGAAGAGAGTCAATTTCCAACATATTTCTGTCACCATTCGATAAGGTCTCAAAATTTCGTGACTACATCTATTAATCATACTGGAAAAAATATCCTGTGCCCTTCATACAGATTTCCTTATGAAATTGCATCACAACGATATATCCATTTAGTCGTCAAAACGTAACAAAAAGACAGAGACTTACTTCCGTATTTATAATAATATTACTGTGGTTCACACTCACACACTGACTGCTATACAACAACTGAGGGATCATTATAACGTAACCAAGGGTACACCTACAAAATTGTAAGACTACCTACGATTTGCCTCTCATTGCACCCCTAACTTTATAATATCTACAGTTTAACATTCAATCCAAATAACCTACGGCCCAGGCCTGACTCTTACGATGAAAAATAATTTTGAAAAATCTTAGCCTCCACGGAGATTTGAAACGGAGACCACGACATTCGTAAGCAAGCTCGTTAACCACTAAGCTGCCAATCCACTACGCAGAAGCACGGTACGGAGACGACCACATCCAAAGGGCCCGGCTATCGCCGTATTTCGAAGTTATGAGACAACATGTGTTATTTATACAGATAATTTTTCAACCAAATGTAGACAGTATTTTTCTCCTTGTTTCAAAGGATAAGTGTGCAAAGTTTCATCGAGATCGGATGAAAACTGTGGATTTGTATGAAGAACAAACAAACAAACATACATTCATCTTTATATATAAAGATAAGCTACGTGTGGTCCTCAACGCGAAGGTTGGCTGGACCTACAGAAGGAGGAATCTAAGCCTGGTATAAGAGGTAGGGCGGACAGTTCCTTACCTCCTTCCCTCATCCAACCAGGAAATTCTAGTGGGTAAAAAGGGCCTAAAGTTTAACCTGGAATCTGAACCACGGAAGCGTTCTGGCGTACTTAAAATTACACAGTAAATCTGTACTAAAGGGGAAGGTCACTTCAAAGGCCTATGAAAATCCCCGCCGATACAGGGACTCGAACGGGGGACCTTTCGATTGCCAGCGAGACGCCTAACCACTAAGCCATCACACCGCTTTTTTTTTTTTTTTTTTTTTTTTTTTTTTTTTTTTTTTTTTTGTCTTGTGTATCTGGCTCCGACGCCTTTGGCGTCCTGGCTAGAGTTGCATCTAGGTATCTTTTATCTTCTCTTTTGTACAGTATTTAGCCGTTACTTTGGCCTCCTTGGAGGTCTTTTTGAACGGCTTTATGATGTGCGTTATTCTATTTGGTTAGCCGTTTTTTAATTTGAAGGGTCTTGTATGATGGACAGGGGTGTTTTGTATTTGTGCCACCTCTTTTGGGCTATTGTTCCAATATTTTCCAGTTTGGGGTTTTCGTGGCGTGTGGCATTCAGTTTCTGGTGGAAAGTTTGCGTTAATCTTTTTACTGTTTCTGCTATTGTTTCTAATCCTGTTGCTTCGTGTAATTCCGTTATTCTAGTTCTTCTGTCTGCATTTAGAATTAATCGTAGGCATTTATTTTGGAGCACTTGGAGAGATGATAAGTTAGTTCTACTTGTCATTCCCCATATTTGACAGCCGTAGGTAATTGTTGGTAATATAGTTGATCTGTAAAGCTGTAGTTTGGTTTTGAGATTCATCTTGTTGCTTCTTAGTATGGGGTATAGATTCATGATTAATCCTGTTATATTTCTTTTCTTCTCCTGAATATGTTGCTTAAATAGAAGTTTTTCATCCAGGGTTACTCCTAAGTATTTGTGTTCTTTTTTCCATGGTATGTCTTCAGCAAAAATCCTCAGGTGCTCGTTTGATGGAGGTCTTCTTTTTGTGAAAAATACTGCTGCTGATTTGCTTGAGTTTATGGTTATTCTATTTTTTCTACTCCATATTTCTATTTCATTTAGTTGGCGCTGCAGTCTCTTGATAGTTTCTTTTGGTTTCCATCCACTGGAGTATATCGTTGTGTCATCTGCAAATTGAGCGAGTTGAACATTGTCAATTATGGGCAGATCATTTATGTAGATGTTAAAAAGCGTAGGTGCTAGTACTGAGCCCTGTGGTACTCCTGTTTTCATATAGTGGATGGAAGAGCGCTTTCCTTGCCTCTCAACATAAAAGCTTCTGTTGTTGAGGAAGCTGATGATCAGGCATATTATCGTCCTGTCTATTGTGGTCTGCGTGATTAATTTGTATATCAGTTTTGAGTGCCACACCTTGTCATAAGCTTTGTGGATGTCTAGGAACACCGCGGCAGTAGATTTACTCCAATTAAACCCTTTACTGATGTCTTCCACTAAGTGCAATAGTTGTAGGGTTGCAGACATTCGTGGTTGGAATCCATATTGCTCTTGCCTTATCGTGTTCGCCTCACTTAATCTGCGCTGCATTCGTGTTAAGATAACTCTTTCCAGTACTTTTGCCATTGAGCTGAAAAGACTAATCGGTCTATTGTTTGCTGGTAGTGAAGGGTTTTTTCCTGGTTTTGGAATTGCGATTATTTTTGCCTGTTTCCACTGGTCGGGATAGTAAGCCTTCACCAAACAGCTATTGATAATCCTTGTTAGAAGAACCAGTGCCTTTTTTGGTAGTTGTTTTAAATGTCTGTTTGAAATTCTGTCCACTCCAGTTGCCTTGTTTGTCTTAAGCCGTCTTATGATGTTTTTTATTTCACTTGGCGTGGTCAGTTCTTTGTAGTCACCTATTCCATCTTCCATGAATCTGTTTATTGTTTCTCTAATTGTTTCTTCTTCCTCCTTTTCTGTCTCTGTTTGTTGCAGGCTATGGGATGAGTATTGTTCTTCAAAGTATTCTGCCAGTGCCTCAGCTTGACTTAGCGGTTGGTATATTGTTCTATTTTGTGCTGTTATTGGCGCTGCTGGCTGTTTGGGTGACTTCAATGCTCTCACCAGTCCCCATGCTTCTCTATGTTGTAGTGTAAGCGTTTCCATTTTGTTTTCCCATTCATTTGTTTTCCATTCTTGTAGCCTTTTTTGCATTTCTCTTTTGTATTGATTCATTTGTCTTTTGTCTTGAGGGTCGCGATGTTCCTGCCATTTTTTACGGTAGTAGTTTTTGAGACGTTTTAGATCAGACAGGTTTTTGGGTAGGTCAGTTCCATCGTCGTTTGATTGGTAGTGATTGCTTACTGACGATTTATGTTCTGCTTGTAAAATGGCTTTTGTTAGGTGATTTATAGCTTTGTTGATCTGTTCCGTCGTGTCCACTGGAAATGTAGTTTCAACTGAGTTGTGAAGATGTTTTTTAAATTGTTGCCAGTCCGTTTGTTTCGTGATTTTTGTGGATATAGTTGTATTCATCCAGTTATATATCTTCAAGAAGACTGGGTTATGATCAGATGACAGATCATTTATTGTAATTGGTTCAATCATACGGCTTATATTTTTCGTTATAACTATGTCTATAACATCCGGTCTATGGTACTGGTTTGATGGTATGTGCGTTGGTATTTTTGGTCCCACGATGCTGATGTTCATTTTTTCAGCGATTTTTAACAGTTGGTTTCCATGTGGGTTTTCCGTTTGTGAGTTCCATATTGGATGTTTTGCGTTTAAGTCGCCTCCCACAAGTACTTTTGGTCCCACGCTCATTATTTTATTAATGTCATCATATAGTAGGTCTCGGCTAGGTCTCAGATATGCTGCAACTATTGTAGTGATGCCTTCCTTTGTCTGCGTTTGGATTCCTGTGGCTTCTATGTTTTGTAGGTTATTTATCGTAATTGGTGAGTGAGTTAAGGACGTTTTGATTAGTATGGCTGTACCTCCACCTCTTTCATCTGTTCTATCTGTCCTGTAAGTTGTCATATTTCTTATTTTGAACTTTTGATGTGGCTTTAGGTGGGTTTCAGTTATTAATATCACATCCAGGTTGTGTTGTTGTTGGAATGTGGATAGTTCATTTTTCTTTTGAAGTACACCATTTGCGTTCCATATTACGACATTGATGTCACGTTTTGGAGTCTGTGATGTTCTAGCCATTATTGGAATAAAGCCAGAACTCCTTGTAAGATAGCTTCCAGTTTTTCCCAGATATCCTGTGCTAAGCTAATTTTTCTTAATGTAATTTTGATTACCTCAATTTTTTTGCTAATATTTCTAAGCGAAAATATGTCTTCCAAATTGTCGTCATGGGTCCTTTCTTGTTGTGAGTTTTGAGTTTCATTTTGGTTGTTTGCTTTGCTTTGTTTTCTTGTAGCGTCGGCGTAACTTTGTTGTTGGTTTTTGTTTATTAGTGACTGCTTGTTTAAGTCTGTTGATAGGGGAGGAAAATTATTTGTCAAATTCTTGTCTTCTTTCGAATTGTTTTTCTCATCGGGGTTTGCTAATTTTTGATTTCTTAATGTTGCCCTATTCATTTTAGTTGATAGTGCTTGCTGATAAGCTGGACATCCTCGCCAAGAGGCAGGATGGTCACCGTTGCAGTTTATACATTTGGCTGCTGTGTCACGCGTTAAGGGGCAGTTCCTAGTCTCATGTAGTCCTGAGCATTTGACACAGCGGCTAGGTAGCGTGCAGTAGTTGGCCGTGTGTCCAATGCGTTGGCATCTTTTGCACTGTGAAGGGCCATCCTTCTCTCTATATCGTTCCACATGAATTTTAACGTAATTGATATCTTTTTCATAGTATATTTCTTCAGATTTTTTGCTTGGCGTTAATGTTATACAATATATAGGAAGGAGTTTCAGTTCTTTTGTGGTTGGGTCCCTGGTTTTGAATTGATGAATGTTCTCTATTGGGTATCCCCTCGACGAAAGTATTTCTACTATTTCTTTTGCGTCGATATTTTCTGGTAGTCCTTTAATTACCACTTTTAATGGTTTCTTGTCTGGCGTTTGATGGGTGTAGAAACCTATCTTCCGTTGATGTAAGAAGTTTTTTACTTTAAAGTAGTCTTCCATGGTTTCCATGTGGTATTTTACACTATCTCCTCTGAATACTACTTTCAGTTATTTGCTTTTTTATTTCTTGATTTAGGTTAAATAGGTTTCCCGTTTTGTAGCTTACAATTGGAGGTATATGTTGTTTTTGGGTTGGCTGGATTTCTTGACCTATCATTTCGTCGTCATTTCTGGTTTGTTTGTTTTCTTCATTTTCGTCGGTATTTAGAGGAGTGAATCTATTTGTCAGTTTAATCTGGTTTCTTGCCTCTTGTCTCACGTTTTGCATTTGTTTTTGTCTTCCCTCTGCCCTTCTTCTTTTGTCTGTCACAGTCTCAAATGGTTGAGCATCAGAGTCGTATCTTCCGGTACAGAAGCTTGCCCCATCAAATCTGAATATCTCTCGGTTTGAAAGATTCTTCATGTCTTGTCCATCCTCCAGTAAGTTAGATTCGTCCATTAAGAAATCAGGCATATCCAGTGTATCATCGTTGGAGTCTTCTTCGTCAGAGATGTTGCGTTCGCTAGTTGATGTTTCCTTACTCGTAGCCATAGTTATCACCAAAATTACCTACAGCAATTATCTGTCGTTATGCCAGATAATTACCGAGCAGCCGCTCACTTTCACGTCCACCAGTCCACAGTTTTAAACCAAATCGATAACCAGTAACAAGATGCCGCGTCGTCCACTATTAGTTACTTCCGCATACACGAGTTCAGAGCACAGATCAAATCGATGTCCAGTACAAACACGCTGCGTCGTCAACAAGTTGCTGTCCACTATATCGCCGAAGAATCACAAATCCAAAGCACTGTCCAGTATAAACACGCCACGTCGTCAACAAGCCAATCTTCACTATACACTTCGTAGAACCGTAACACTCGCTATCGCTGTTCACTAGGAACTCAGTGACGAGTAGCAGGTGATGTTACACGATTATTATTATGTCCCTAAATGTGACAAATAACAGGTGGGAACCATAGTTCCCGCTACTGTTGTGGTAATGAAGTGACTAGCAAGGACAATTACAATTTTCTGTTACTAGTATGTAAGTTCTAATACTGTTTCTGGTGATGCCCGGCTTATTTGAAAGCGATTGTTGACCATCACATCAACACAACATTCAGGAGGAAATATGTAGGACGTACTGACCCCGAACTTTACTCTCAGATGTTTTTACTTGTGACATTACATAAAGAAATTTCAATGAAATCAGAATATCTGTTGCGCTGTCACATTACGATGTCCGTGTACAATGTCTACTAAGCATCACGATGTCACCTTGTCCTCATATCTGTGACGTGGCTGATAAAGTATTTTTCATGGAACATATACGTCAACGGTAACCCTTGTGACGACATTTGTGTATCTGATAACATTATCGTTATTATTAGATCGAATTTCTTTTTAATTCGATACGTGAAGGCCATCTGATAAGTGATAATGTATACATCCAAAAAAGTTCATGTTCTGTTCGTAACAAGTATTATCGATATGTAGGCCAACCATTAGATGTGTTAATTTTAAGAAATGCACTCAACAAAACCTAAATAGTCAGCTGTTTTTCTAAGGCTGGAATGCTCTATAATAAATGTAAACAGTGAACCGTTTTGTTCGGGCCGGAATTCTGCTTAAGTCAAAAAACTATTACCCGGAGTGATTTAGGTAAAACACGGATGTCAGGTAGGGATGGAACCTACATCTTCAATTTTTTTTTACTTTTTTACTTATTGATTTACGCCTCGTCGACGGCTATGGTCATTAGAGGCGGGATGGGACTGGGAACGGGAAGACCATGGAAAACCCAAATCTGGATGCCCAGACGGGGATTCGAACACGCGTCCTCCCGAATGTGAGGCCAGAACGTTAACCGTTACTTCTTCAAAGAGAGCCAGAACCTAACGTTAACCGCTCACCGATCACGCTGGGTGTTGACCACTAATCTCAAGTTTTGACTTTTTTTGCTTTTTTTTTTTTAGATGCAGTAAATAATGAGAAATGACGACGAAGTAATTTAAAGTGATAAATGAACATTCATTTTCAACGGCGGTAGTGTTTACATGTTTTTCTGGCTAACGCGGGGATAGTTGGTATCATGTTCACAGTGGTTTGTTACATCATTTCATTAGGAAGAAATAGTATTAGCCACATAAGGATCTTCAGTAATGATCGGCAAGGAAACTTCGGAGTAGCTCAGCAGAACATGAGGTTATGTAACGAAGTGGTCAGCCACCGTTTCAAACAACTTCTCTGACGTCGTACTGTATCAGCTCATTAACAACTGTGAACTGCTCCAACGAAAAGAGAGCAAAATCCCGGCAATGCAGTCATAAATGCATCCTATGAATCTTCTCTACTACCTTTTCCCAACTTTAGATGTCGGCTGCCTTTGACGAGTTTTACTCATCACTGGTGTGGTTAAATTTGGAACTTTGGTTTAGTGGCCGCATGCCCTAGCTGAAGCCAAAAATTCTATACCTACTGCCAGGTCGTCCTACGTACTAACTGTTGCTACCTGTCAGGGAAATACGTAACCATATTCTTTGTGTGATGCGTGTATTTTTTGTTTGTGAAGAGGCAGAGCTTGGGGATCGTCCCGGAGTTCACCTTGATGGCTACAGAAAATCACCTAAAAACCGCTTTCAGGTCGGCCGGTACGCTGGGGCCTGGTCTCATGTCCTACACTGATACAGTGTTCGGCTGAGCCACACTGGTGGGTAAATCATCCTACGAATGGGAAAGGCTGGTGTAGTCGTAATAATCTGGTAACAGGATTTTTATTGGCTACGTATCCCGCCCCACCCGGTAATCCTACCCGGGAGTGGCACCTACAGTTTAACGTGGAATCCGAACCACGGAAGTGTTTTGGCGTACTTTACATTACGAAGCAAGCTGTACCAGTGGTGTAGGTCGGGGTAACGGCCTTTGATAATTTCGCCGAGACAAGGATTCGAACCAGGACCTTTTGATCTCCAGCCAGACTACTTAACCATGGAGCCACCAGATGGCTCATCCTATTAATGATTTTACCTTAATTAGCATAGTGCTATTACCTTCCGTAAGAAGATTACTTTAGCGCAATATGGCTATGAATTGCAGGAAAATCTTAGCCAGATATGAATTAAGTCTACAATCTGGTCGATATCCATATCCATAGTGATTTCAGTGTAGTTTCAGTGCCATAACGTATATACGGTAAGAACAGTTTCTATCAGTACTTTTAATAACAGTAATGTTTCTTTTCTTATTTGCCTTTGGCAACATTACGAACAGCCTTATACAGTGTGTTACACTCAAGTCGCTCCAGCAAATGAAAGTTAACAGGGAATCAAAATTAATCGTTTGTTATAGTAATAATAATTACTATAAATGTGTTTTGTGTTTACGGGAGGCTTACAGTGTTTCTAACGGGCTTTTGTTTAAACTTTGAAGTGAGCAGAGAATTAATATCTGATCAAAGATCTATTACTACCGGCATCATTAATATCCAGGAATGGCCGAGAAAATAAAATAACAGAATATGGGGCCAGAACCGATTCTTTTCTATACTCATTTTGCCCATTAGCGGTTGAAGAATCGAATAGGAAGGATTTATCAAGCGAGAGAACTTAAAATTCAACAGGAGATGGTCTCGAGAAAACGCTCCATTTTGGCCTCTTGTGATCTCACCCACGTAGCACGTAGCTTTTTTCCATATTGATTCCAGAAGATATTTCTTACTGCTCTTGTCAGACTATCGTATATTACATGTGGAGATTGTTAAATGACAGAAATAAATACTCACATGCTGTTGTGTGTTCTGTACCTTATTTGAACTGTGACAAATAATATGAATAAGAAGCAACGTGGCTTAGCTTGGAATTCCCCCCCCCCCCCCAGTTCCCTTCGCCTCACCGCTCCCTCACGCCCTAGCTTTCCAGTCAACCTCTCCCCTCCCCCTAGACGGAGCCACGTAGTTTATGGACGATCCCATACGTGTGACGAAGAGAATACACCTAGTAACACTCTGTAAGTTGCTCTAAAGGTATATTCGAATACCGATCATCGATCTATATCCTTACCATCGATTGTTGTTTCCAACCCACATTCAAGTCACTGGTATGGAGTGCAGTTAGTGATTTAGATATTTTGTATATCACACATCACAAACCTGGCCAAAAAAATTCATAGGGAACGTCTTTTAGGAATAACAAACAATTCCTATGTTTCTATTTAGTCTCCAAGTGTTATTGCGGCCGTAAGATGGAGATTTCTTGCAATTCCGAAATTTCGATGTCATTCTTCCATTTGGCAGACAAAATTCATCGCAAACGTGATGGTCTGGTGCTCGACTTGCATGTCAACTTTAACATCTTCGATCGTAAGTGAGTGTTGTATTGATTGTGTAGACTTCCGCGATCATTGTGCGAATTATCTCGTTTTTCCGGGTGGAGCCGCTTCGATTAAATACTCGTAGAACCTTAAGTTTCGCGTATCTTGCTGTGCCAGTCCTCTGATGAAAGCCACAGCAAGATTGCTGAAAAGTTAGCTTTTAATAAATCGACGCGGCTCCACTTCAAGGTTAGAATTATCGAGTTATGCCAGTTATTTGATATTTGGTTGCACTTTTCCCAGATGTTGAGAGACATTTAGAAAATTATCCTGATAGAATAGATATATTCCTTTATCAGGTTGAATATGTAATAAGATAGAATTTGTATTGACTGAATTTCCAATCAGCTGGAACGGATGATTCGTCTGCTAGCTTTAGCCACAAGAATTTGTCTGTTGTCTGGGATTCGACCTTCAACTATCGGCGCATGCCACGATGCGCTGGGATGCGCTATCGACTTAGTAATGTGACCAACTTCCATCTTCGCTCTGTCAAGCGACACCTAAACTGCCCAGCACGAATGATTAAGTTCTGGAAATTTGTGCGGGAAATTAATTCATTACTCCACACAGGAATGTTCGAACATACTGTGTGCACGAATGATTTTAGGGAAGAATTTTAAAGACGGCAGGTGTTTTACATAATTCTTACTTTGACAGTACCATAAACAAGTCAGGGGGCAGCGAAGCGTAACGTCCCCATCCCACGGACGAATCACTGTTAACTGTGTCGTATGCCCTCAAACTATACGCAATGCAGAAATGATGGGATTTAACCAAAATCTTGGTGAAACCAATTCGCATGCTTAAAACGAGCATGCTCTTTAACTTAATGCATTTGCTTGAGATAAGCATGCTCCTGAATAAGCATGCTCAAAGCAAACACTGCACATGCTCCCTGTCAGTATACTAATAATCATGGAAAATCAAGTGGCTATCCGCACAGAACTGAAGAAAAATCATTTTATTGTTTGCAATAAAATGCATCCAAAAACTTGTGTCAACAGGAAAAAGAGAAGAAATTGAAAGATTCGGGTTTGCGATTGGATACCTAGAAGAAAAAACATAGAAGCAATTTATTGATTGTTAGTAGATATGCGAGATGAAGATATTGAAGGTTACAAAAATCATTTAGGAATGCTACAACACCAATTTTATCAGCTGTTTGTAGGATAACAGGCAGGTTATCCCAGAACCTACATATTTTAATGTCATTTTATATCTTTGTAATGCTAGAGTTCCATGGCCTGTTAGTATTACTCTTTTAAACGGTTTCTATAGCAACAAGATATACGTATATAACTAGGAGATTGCCTAGGTTGTTAGCGCTAAGGAGAACCTGCATATTAAGAAGTCCGAATATGTAATTGAAGCGATGTATTTGAAGTTATTAAAACTAAGTTAAACTGTGCTCAATACAAAAAACTATCAGTTCATTTATTTAGTTTAGCTGCACATTCAGAAAATAAAATAAATAGCTCCACTTCGCAGCGAAATCACGAAGCTATTAAGAAGAATAAAACACGAAAAATATAAACAAAACCACTTCGGAAATACAATATGGCGATCGTGCAGTGACCTTAGGTGCTGCAGAATAAAGGAATTGCTACGTAAACCTACGAATTGAGTATCTAGCAGACAACCAAAGATCAAGAAAAGAAGAAAGGAGAATCTTTGGAAGCACATAGCGCTACTAGCGGCCGAACGAGAACCAGTCATAAATTGACAACATCCGCCGCAGATACAACAAAAGCTGAGTGAAGTGAAACTTAAACCGCCAACTACAAAATACGAGAAAGCTCAGTGACTTTTTTTCTAGACTCTATTATCTGTTTTAAGGTTCTGGTAAACTATAAACTTGTTGGTTGTGACAAGAACGTTGTCTATGGCTGAAACGGTGTGCGGGTAGGATTAGTTATACGTTTTTGGGAATTAAATGTAACCTTAGTCTTTGTGAATTTTCGATGTTTATTCAAATAATTTATTATATAACGTCATTTTTATTGATACTAGTTGTGGGACGCTGGGTATTGCTTAGCTTTCTACAGAATGGCTAATCAGATGCCAGGTGCAATGGTTATCTGTGATCCTTCGGGATCTGTAAATAAGAAAGATGAAATAGTCACTGTAGGTGCATTAGAAAAAATATTATTCCGATTTGAGTCGCGACTAACAGCACAACTTACCGCTCACTTAAGTGAAGAAATAAAAAAGTCTTTAGAGGATCGTATAAATAGATTAGAAACTGCTGAACAAGCAAAGTTAAATAAGTATGTAGAAAGGGCTGAAAACCAGTGTACAATGCTAAAAGAGGGACTAAATATATGTAATAAGAAATTTATCGAATTAGATTCAGAATTACAAAAGAACGAAGAAAAGTTTGACAAGATGGGAGAATGTAAGGAAATGTGTCAGTCAGATAAGCATTATAAAATGTTAAAAGAGGAAACTGAGATGTGTAACAAGAAACCCATTGTAGATACTGGTATTGATAAGAGTCTAGTAATTATAGGGGTTGAAGAGGAATTTGAAGTAGAGTATAAGAATATGGATGTCCAATTGCTGGGATTAAGCAACAAAGTAGAGATAGTCGAGATGAATTTTCAGGAAGTAAGCAGAAAGTGTAGAATCTAACACATACACAATTTACTTGGCCTACCCAATCAGATATCACCAAGCATACCTGAAAAGATTGAGGTGGAACACTTCACAGATGAAAGGGCCGTAAACCCGGTCAGCTTTATAAAGGGGCTTGAAAGCATTAGAAGTTTCAATACTTACTATTACCATGAAAAGGTATCAATTTAGGAATGCTACAACACCAATTTTATCAGCTGTTGTCTAATGGTAAAAGCGCTCTACAGAATCAAAATACACATATGCGAAATGCTATCCCGGATAAAGTGAATTGCTATTCGCTTTGAATTGTTAATTTTTTCACTTCAGAGTGGCATTCTGACCTGGAGGTGCAATGTTGACAGCGGATTCCACAGGCACTCATATCTCCCATAAAGAGAAACAAAATTTAATGTTTTCTCATCTCCCCACGAGACATTTTGGCGCAAAGTGGAACACGAGTACCTGCCACCATTCGCTGACCGATTGTATCATGCTAGCATACTAGCATGCTCAATAGCAAACATGTTCACACTTCCTCATGAACAATGTCCTACCTGCGCCACAGGCAGCATGCTCATAAACCGACCGTCGTTCGGTCTTTGAGCATGCTTATTTAAGCATGCTCGATATTAGCAATGCCACTAGGTAGGAATTGCTCAATAATTATATGCTTTCGTCCTACGTATTACTATGTCTGTACATTAAGGCTGTGTAAGGCGCCGGACAACATGACGGTGCCGCCACCAACTGATCAAAGGAGCGGACACACTTAACACAGAGAACACAAATTACATATTTCACAGGCAATGGTCAAACACTTAAGATTCTCTAATAGAATAGCGTTCACGACTGAGGAGGTAGTCTCTGACACTGGAAACTGTTATCAATTCGACATTACTACTTCTTGGAGTCTTCCGACCAGTGATACCATATACTTCTTTAGGATGAAAAAAAATCGCTAAAAGGACTACTGTATTCCATTGGCTGCCACACGTCAGTATTACTTATTATTGCTCATTTGAGCTTTTAAGTGTAATACACAATTGGAAGAAATGAGATATTTAACATTTTGATTTAACGCGTTTGAGCTGAGAGGTTGATAAAATGGCATCTCGTATGCTATATTGTCCACATGTTTTAAGTCTTACAATAGTTCTGTATGTTTATTAATTTCCAGAGAAAATTTGAACCAAGCTACACTGATGAGACAAAAGTTGATGATCACTAGCGTAATAGTGTGTTGCTTCACATTCAGAACGCAGTACTGCAGCGGCATGGAGTGGACAAGTGTTTTTTGGAGGTACTACACATTAGGGTTGTTGCGGATGTTATCTTTACAGAAGTGGATGCAGACGCGGATGTTTTGTGGAAGCGGATGTGGAAAATAAATTTATAATTGTTTAGATTTTAATATTTTATCAAATATAAATTTAAAATCAATCTTTTTTCACAAGTAAATACTATTTCCTTATAATACTGCCATACTGATTTATTTTTACCTCATCTTTCAACAACAAAAAATGTGGGATGATTTCACAAGTGAATTAAATTATTTACATAGCTACGCACGCGTCTAGAAACGAGTCTTTGTCATATGACCTTTGCGTAGTTTGTGGCTAGAATAATTCAAGCATTAAGCACAAGGCGACGCCACAGCGCATCTCCACGCTAGTTTTTTTCTTTTGTTTTGTAACTATACGTCTCGTCGATGTCGAGGCGAGAAAAGATCTGTGCTAGGAACTGGAAGGAATTCGGCCATGGTCTTTTAAAAGGAGCATTCGTCTGGAGTGATTTGGCGAATCTGTATTCTCGGACGGGGATTCGAACCAGCGTCCTCCCCAATGCGAGGCCAGGTCGCTACCGCCTACCCACCACGCACAGTTCCGTGCTCGCCACCCACATTCCCACCGCTCTAGTGGCGCATTCATAGTAGAACTTGTAGGACCTACGAGATCCAATTTTCGATAAAAGAACTCTTGATGGTCTGTGAAAGCGGTTACAGGAATACATGTAGGAGATGTAGGATGTTGTTGGACTCCCAGGCAACCAAAAAGGGTCCTTGTTGTCCAACAAGCTATAGATATTGGAGGAAGCTATTGGAGGAATGATCCTACGAGTGTGCTTTAAGGACACATGGTGTGCCGCGAGAAAGTACGAGTGGAATGGATTGCTTGGATCATCTAGAGTAGCGTGAATGGGTGAGCACAACCTACTGTAGTTCTACACGGATGTCCTAAAAGTTGGACTGTGAATAGGCCGCTTTAACGTCGGGCCACACTAGACCGCATCGAGCCCGCACCGTCACCGAACCAACACGTGGACGAGTGGCGGCTCGTTCCCCTCGCGTCCACACTGGTCCGTAGCTCGTCCGTAGCTGACGGACGGATTACTACTGTCTTCAGTCTCCTCTAACGTATACACTTCGTTGTTTCACGGAATTAATGTTAAGAAATTACCTTAAAAGTGATTTGGGGATCGCAGCTAGGGTTACCACACAGAGTACTGTATTTTGCATAATCGTATTTTATAATCTACGAAAGTAATAAAGTTCATTAAAATACTTTTTTTTATCTGACTCCTACTATCACCTCACTGTTTGATCTCTTTTGCACGAATATAGTATCCCAACGCAGTTTTGACGAATGATCATCACTGTACTGGATTGAAAGATTCTCGTGTATATCAACATAGTCACAATGAAATGTCAAGCGTGTCACTCACTTCACATTTAACGTGTTTGTTTTGGTTCCTTTCGATTCAAACTTGTAGATTCGTCACTCAGGTAATAACACCGTGTAGTTCATTGTTACTTTTATTGCAAGATCGTCAGAAAACAACTACTTTTTTTGCTAGCTAAGCAATAATGGGTAGAATCTTGAATAAAGAGAAAAGACAAATATATATTGCAATGTAAACAAAACATCTGCAATACATCCACATTAAAAATTGCGGATGCGGATACGAAAGCGGATGTAGAATTTGACGCTATAGTTCCGCACTTGCGGATGCGGATATCCGTTACATCCCTACTACGCATAGGTCACGTCATTTCTTTAAGTTACGGGTGGTGGTTTGCAGGCGCGGAACAGACGCAATAGCGTCCCAGATGGGTTCTATTGGGTTGAGATCGTGCGAATTTGATAGCCGAGACATCAAACCACTCTGGCACCATTATGGCCCTGTGATACGGACAGTTATCCTACTGGAAGATGCCATCGGCGTCGTGGAAGACATGAGGCATGAAGGTTGTCCGTAATAAATTTCACGTAGTTCATAGCTGTCTTGGTGCCTTCGATCATTATCAGAGGTCCCGTGGAAGTGTAGGTGAATGTCCTCCATAGCATAATACCTACCCCCAACGGCCAGCGTCCATGAGGTGGCGTTTGTTTAGAGCAGTCGTTCGCCTGGAAGACAACGTATCCGGACACGACTATCAATTTGGTGTAACAAGATACATAATTCATCCAACAAGGCAACACACTTCCACTTATCCACGTTCCAATCACAATTATCTCGTGACAACTGCAATCGTAACTGGCGATATCGTTGGGTCAACATGGGAACAAAATGGAGCCGTTTTCTGCGGAGTTCCACGTTCAACTGAATGGCGTGCCACAGATCACCCCTATTCTGCTTTACAGAACGGGCTAGCCTCCGAAGTCTAATTCTGTGATGAGGAGTGGATGTCCATCATCTTGTCACTTGCTCTTGGTTTCACCGTCCTTCAAACACTTTCCATAGATGCTCACAATAGTAGCACGCGAATAGCCGACCAGCCTTGCCATTTCAAAGATGCTCGTTACCATCTGCCGGACCATAACATTTAGCCTTTTGTCTGTCACTTATGCCAGTGAACTACCCAGTTTGCTACCGTTCGTCGCTAGAATGACTCCCGATGCGTCTCTGCATCGTTTATATACTTTCCTCTTCGTCACAACTTCACCAGGCTGCATTCAATCTTGCATTTGGCATTGGTCATCATGTTTTGGCATTTCAGTGTACTTACTGAACGAAAACACTTATCAATTTCATTTCGGAAATTGGTGGATTACCAGCATCGGCGTAACCATCATCTCCCTGACTCATATTGATTCAAATTTTTGAATAAGTTTATTGTGCTGATTTGAGATACATGTCGCCACAACTTTAGCAATAGAATTCCGACCAGAATTTATCGTATGTTAGATTTAAATGAATAATATTACAAACAAATGGAATCACCAGCACTGATGCACAAATCAAGCTTTGGGCCTATTTTAATATAGTAGCTTTTGGATTACTTTGCCCCTTCGGCATACCATTGGCCAAGTGCTAATGTGCTTAAATCCAACAGCAGGTACAGAAAACGTGTGTCGACATCTCGGTTACAAAGTAACCATCTGTTTAGGGTACGGACAACCACGAGACCTCCTGCTCTATTGTAAATGCAGGAATTTCAAACTTTTAATTGATTTTGGCCAAAATTACCACGTAGGGCTAAAGTAGTCCGACATTACGCAAGTCTATTTCATTAAGCGCTTTCGCTGTTACATGAATGAGAACATAGTGGTACTGCGTTTGCTTGGAGTTGAACATAACCATGTTATTTGTTTCCGTATCCGCCCTGATTCACCACGAGACATCGACACCTGTGCCTCATCCATGATAGAACCGGATTTGTCAGATCTGGAGCATCTACACCATTGGAGGAATGTTATGTTGCCATCTGTCTGCGAAACGTGTAACTATGTTCTGTGCGTAGTATGTATATTTTTGTTTGTGAAATGTATAGTTTATGACTGGGTACCGTCCCAGCATTATTGCAAGAATCCGCCTAAGTCCCGCAGTCAGGACGGACGGTATGCGGCGAGCAGGACTCGATACTGGTTGCGTTGTAGCTCTCCCATCCATTGTGGCGGCGCCTTAACGAACGCAGTCAGTGCTGGCGGGTCATGTTTTTTAGTTATTTTTGAAGAAATATTTAAGTTATTTTTATTAGACATAATGAGTATGACGCTAAAGGATGTTATGATAGTAATTTTTCTTCAGAATTATCACCTGCATTCAACATAATTCAGATCAACCTTGAATTAATTTTTCGTCAATTTAACTCCTTCTTAATGATATTCTGCACTTTTACATAACTTACCCCAGTGTCAGTATAAATTTCAAGAACAGAATTTCATGTCTTCTTGGGGGGAAAAAAAATCAATTTTCAAAGTCGTCTGTGATGAGACGCTCAGATCCTCATAAAAATTTACACAATTTTTTTCAATTGAGGCTTCAAAATTGTATCTTTGCGGAATTGTGAATGCGTTTCAGTGACGGGCTTAGGTTTTCAAGGATCCTGGACCAAACTGTTTTCCTGTAGGAGTTGTCACCCTTGGGCAGAATTACCAATTTTTGAGTGACAAGGCCCCGTGTTGCGCCCTCTTTCATTTTACTACACTCTCATTGGAGTCCATTGCTTAGAAACCATGATCCCAACACCATCTTGGATGAAGGATTAGGTTTTTCTGGCAGAGGTGATAAGACTGCAGATGTATCTTTAAAGGTTTTAATGTCTTGATACATCCGGAATGAGTCAGTACCCTTCAAACCGTTCTGTTATTCACGAAGTAAAATTACCCCCGCAGGCGAAAGGTGATACCAAAAACACATCAACACTAATAAAAAGACCCATATTAAAAAAACAGACTCATGAACTTGCGAAAAAGTTTTGCAACATTTTTGTGCATGGAAATTCCTTTGCTTGAAGTAAAGGCTGGAAACAGAAAAGGCTGTAAAGAAAAGAAACAGAAGCGTCCCAAACTTGGCGTTACACAGTACAGTTAAAAGCACAATCAACTTATGTGATATTAACTAGTTGCACATAGTTCATATAAAAAGTAGTTTATGCTTTTTTTTTTTTTTTTTTTTTTTTTTTTTTGCTTCTGGCTTTACGCCTCGTCGATGTCATTAGAGGCGGGAAGGGACTAAGGCCAAGAAACGGGAACGAAATCGGACATGGCCTTTTGAAGGAAACATACAGGCATTCGCCTGGAGTGATTTTTTTTGGAAACCATGGAAAACCCAAATCTTGATGGCCGGACGGGGATTCGAAACCGCGTCCAACCAGAATGGGAGAACAGAGCGTTACCACTCACCCACTAAAGTAGTTAATGAAAGACCTTTAAAAAATCAAAGACTTTAAGATACTTGGCAGAAATATGAAACTCTAATATGTTAGTGATTATTAGAACATGACAGCAGGTAACAAAAACTCAAGCTTTAATTGGTACATGGAATTGAAGAGATCGCAAATAAATGGGAATTAGCTCAGAATTGCATCAATCAAGGGATAACAAGGGAATAAAACGTGTCTAGGATATTACGTTATTTAACAGATTTTTATTGTTTCTTTAAATGTTACCTGGATGATTTACAGCTTTGTCTATGAATGTTTAATTGTGAAGTGTAAACTAAAACATTTTATCTGTATTCATCAACTCAACTCAAGTACATGTAATCCGGTTATGAAAGGTACTCGGATTTTAGGAAACACTTGTGCAGGAAATAATGCAATGTTGTTGCAGAAGAGTTTTCTCCAGTTGCTTAGATAATTGAATTGTTAATAAATAATATACTGAACAGTTGCATTAGGTGTTATCTATCAATAATCCATTAATTTAAGCAACTGCAGAAAAATGGGGGCAACAACATTGCATAGATTTAGCACTGCCAGGCATTTCCAACAGGTCTCTTCAGCATCTACGAGAAAATAGAATTCAAAATGCACAGAACTAAGGCGAATATCAAATTCATAAAATAAACTGTTTCATTGGCGGTTATTTAACAAAAATTCAATTTATATAGGAAATCAAGACTTGTATGTCTATCTTCCACCTTTTTTTATTGTTTTATTGATGTTTGGTTGTGTAAGATACACAGCCATTTTTGTGTTACTGATATAAACTTTTTGAATTACCCACTCTCTAGACTGCTACTATAAGCACCCCGAGAATGGTCTGCTTGCTCAGTGGTTTAGGCGTCCGACTGAAGATCGAAAGGTCCCCGTTTCCAATCCCTGTCTCGGCGGAGATTTCCTAAGTCTCTTCTTTTTTGGCACAGCTTGCTGTGTAATGAGAAGTACGACAGAACGATTCCGTCGTTAGGCTAGGCGCATAATTGGGGGATGGATTGCGCGGTCCTAAGAATCCCTGTCACCAGGTTATTTCGGATGCCGATCATTTGATTTTTTTTAAGTACTCCCAAGCTTGAGTTCAGCGAACAGCAGAACTGTTTTTGTGGAGTATCTTCTAATGTTATCAGGAGCAAAGAAGAAATGACCTTCGCGGAAACTGTCAAGACTTTTGTAAACTGAATCAAATGGATTGAGCACAGCCTCTTACGCTCCGAGAACCGAGAGAATTCTCAGAGGCAACTTTTTTTTTTTTTGCTTTTGGTTTTACGCCTCGTCAACGTCAGGGTCATTAGAGGCAGGAAAGGATTAGGTGGGGAAGCAAGAAACGGGAAGGAATTTTTCCATTACCTTTTTAAAGTTAGCATCTCAATATTCGCCTGTAGTGATTTGGTGGATACTATGGAAAACCCAAGTCTGGGTGCCCGGACGGGTATTCGAAGCCGCGTCCTCCAGAATACGAGGCCAGAGCGTTACCGCTCACCCACCACGCTCGGTCAGTGGGAAGTATCTGAATAGTTGGGGGTCAGTTATTTATCGGATAAAGTTTCTAAAGTAACGAAACCAGTTATAAAAAATTAGTCTCCATCTTTCGTACGTCAAAAAATACATACGTTGGCACGTCTCTGGTAGGATCATACATCGCAATGCTTGTATCAAATGATGAAAAGTAGTCCACAAACAGTCGTCGAATATTAATATCTGCAAAAAAAAGTTTTTTCGGACATAATATAAATTTATGCAACATAAAATAACGTCTACAACTTTTCACACCACCTTTGCATACTGAGCACTGAAAAATAGAATGAAATCCATTACCCAAGTCAGGCATCATCCTGCTCTTAAATGAAATCAATATAGCCCAGGATAAACAGGTAGTGTGTTGTGAATTTGAGGACTAAAGAAGCGATGCATGGACACCCTGTGCCGGCCTGTCAAGGGGCCTCCATTAATTACGTGAGGTGAAATAGGAGGGAGGGAAATCTCACCAAATCTCTGCAAAAGTGGGGGGGAGGGGAAGGGGAGGAGTTGTCGACAGATATCTCACGTCATAATTTTCATTCATTGAAGAACATTAGGGCTAAAAAAGTCTACAAAAGACGTCGATCCTAACGTTAGTCGTCCTTAAAACCAGAAGAGCTTAAAAAAAAAAAAAAAAAAAACCCTGATGAGGTCGTCAGCAGGAGGCACCTCACCGTGGGAGGAGGGTCCCGCAAAATCTCACCAAATCTCACAACGGGAGGTAGGGAGGTCCATATTTAAGAAAAAAGCACCTCACTTAATTAATGGACGCCCCCTAATGGGGCACTCTTCCGAAAGACACCACATGGGTTGCCAAGTCCATCCGACGTGTCCATCCTGAACAGTGTAGCATGTCCTCACTACATACACACCGTGCAGAGGATTAGGATTTAACACTAGCTGACAAAACACATTACCAAGCCTGGTGGGTCAGCGGCTAATGTTAGACTTTAGAATTCGAGAAGACGCGACTCGATAGCCGGTTTGACCATATAGATCCAGTGGCGGATCTACGAATTTTCCGAGCTGGGGCAAAAACTTTTTGATTGCCTCCCCGTCAAACACGAGTCTGCCACCCCCTCACCCCACCTCCCCATGGTTACCACCTGGGGCAATAGTAGAATTAAAAAAAAGTCGCAGCCGCTTGAATTTCCCCTTCGCCGCCCGGTTCAAGTGCCCTGGTTCGTCCCACGCATCCCTAGATTCGGCAGTAGATTTCGGTTTTTCATAGATTCACATCAGGGGAATGTTCCAATGGCTCCTTCGAAAGATATGGTCAATTTTCTTCCAGTTCCTTCTCTCCTGTCATCTTCTGGCTGCAATGAACTCAACGGTGACGACCCAAAAAGCTCTAATTAAACATAAACCCTTATACTATGGGGTCATTATAGTTTGTGACCCTGTGTCCAGAATCGAACAGCTTCACCATGTCGACCCTGGCACTCGCGTTCCTTCATGTACGTCACTCCATGCAAAAAGAAAACCTCAGACCCACTGTATTTTAGTAAGGTTTTGAACGATCATTAGAATGATGTGGCAGAATTGTAATGCTACATCTAGCACCATCACAAAGGAAGCACTAGTTCTATTTTAGATTCAGCAATATGTAATTAATTTTACTTTTATACTTACAGCTACGACCAATATTTGCCGTGTCAGATAATGTCGAAGGTTATTTGAAAATTGGTTTTCACTGAAGAATAGAGAATAATGTGGGAAATTACTTCATCAAATGTGGCGCAAGATCACGTGAAGGACGTTCGTTGTGCTGATCGACATTGGCGGACCTGAACACAAGGATCGAAAGTGAAGCCTCTGCAAATGTTTCATTCCAGGAAGGCAATTTGTTACGGAAGAAGATCAATTTCGACAGAAAGATATCTGTTAGTCAGAAGATATCTGTTAGTCAGCTTACCTGGAAAACTACGTCATCATGTTAACGGTTTACTGCGGTCAAATGATTCACACTTCTAGAGTGAGTTTAACTGGAGCTAAAATAAAATTTACACGCTGTGATTTTCTCATTTGCGAGCTGAAGGCTAGTTAAAGCAACATTGTGCATTTAACTGCCTTTTCAAGTACGGCGTTCCACTCAGTAGCTAATCAACTAAACAAATGAACCAGTTGTACATCTGGTGCTCAGCTGCCAGTGTACTGTTGTACCGTAACGAAGTTAATAATGGTAAGCACGATGGTGTCTTACTTCTTTCAATAGCTTCGCATCAGTAGCTGAAATATACACTGTGACGTACGTATGAAACTTAATATATCATTGTTACTATGATCGTTAAACAACAGTACATTGACGTTTTTTATTTTTACTCGGTGTGATCATGGGTGAATAAGGATTAACCTTTATGTTTCCTTCTCTTTAACATCTCCTCTCATCATTTTTCAGTAAAAACCTTGTTTGAACTTCACTGCTCACCGTTAGAGCGAAGCGTTTGGAAAAGACCTTTAGTAAACTGTTAAGGGCGATGGATAAAGAAGCCTGGAGCAGCTAATTTAATGAAGACCCAAAGCATTGCGGTGGGTTAACGGTAACGCTCGGGCCTGTCATTAGGGAGGACGCGAGTTTATATCCCAGCCAGACCATGCAGATTTCAGTTTTCCATGGTTTCGCAAAATCATTTCAGGTGAATGTCGGGATGGTCCCTCAAAGAGGCCTTGGCCGAATTCCTTCTCATTACTAGCCACCGTTTCTTTCCCACCTGTAATGACAACGTCGTCAACCTCGCATTGCCTGTACCGATTTCGGAACACGAAGGAGATACTCGAGAACACGTTCTCATATGATCTGGAAGAACTGTAAGCCTTATGCAATGAGACAGAAAGTGAAATTGGCTACAGACTAGAGTGCCATTATTAAATAACTACTTATTACCGATGTAACCAGGATCGTGAACTTCGAAACTGAAAAGTGTCTTCTCATCTAACTTGTGCAACATCCCAAGAAATGTGAGGAGTTTTCCAGAAAGTTGTAAACATTTAACACAGTCGTGACTTCCTCACATATAAGATGTGGACTATAGCGCATTTAGTAAACATAGGAGGCTCCAGGTCAGGCTTTACCACTACATAAGAAGGGGAAATTTCCGGTCGCCTACCTGGACACACCGTTCAGCTCTGGGGGTAGGAAGGGAGGGAACGGTGAGGTGAGGAGCGGGGTCTGGGAAACAAGACCTTCAGCCGCCAGTTCGAAGTGAACAGGATATAGTTTTAGTGGTTAATAATATCAAAATGATAGTGCACTGTATTTATGTATCATTTTAACTTGAACTTCTGGGCTTCCCTGAATCTATTTCGACCATTTTGATCACAAGGTGAGCGTTTCTGTAGTGTATATGTATGGCTGGAACAGATATTTCTTCTGCCGTCAAAACAAACAGCCAAAAAATTGCTTAAAACTTCATGTCAAATAAGCTATCACGAATTGAAGAGCTAATAGATTATAGGAACAATTATTTTCGCAAAGTTCCTTTGTAGCTTGGTTAATGTTTGATAAATGTATGTTAACATTGCCGCTATCCTAGTCACGTACTTTTTTACTCGGCCGATAAAACTGCAGATTCCAAAACGAATGTAAAAAAGAAAGAATGGCCCGAAGCGATATGACCGCCAAGGTCCCGAAACAGTTTTTGTTCCAGAAACGGTCACAGTGTGACCAACGAAGTCATGCAGCGCCTTCGTGCACAATTCTGGCGTTGTTATTAAGAAAACTACCGTATCAAGTTACTCCATTGTTACCAAAGTTGTTACTTTAACTATTGTTCGTTAATACCAAATTCAACCAAGTAATTTCAGTTACGACCGAAGTTATTAAATAAAAATTTCAAAAATTAAATTCTTCTAAAAATGTCGTAATCTAACCGCGCCGAAATAAGTGAATAGGAAACAGCGATTGCAAAAATTTGTGATATTCGTGTCGCTTTTATTCAAAATATGTATCAGTAGATGTTACCTAGGATGATACTACAGGCGTCAAAGTGTTACAAGCTTTGCTACCGTCATTTGGTTCTACTTGATCCACAAATTTTTGCACGCGTTTGCTATATCTGCACGAAGTTGTCAAGGAAATATCGTAAAACAGAATGATCTGATAAATGCTCTTCAAACGTAGGTAGACTAACATACTAGTCTTTTAACAACTTGATCTGTAAACAGTGTACATTCATACGAAAGTTAAAAACACACCTAATACGGAAGTAGTCCATAAGGTTTCAGTGGCCCAAAAATATGACTATAGATTTATGCCAAGAATAAGTTTTTACATGCGTAAAATATATTCTCTAAACTATCTTTTATTTATAAACCAGCTGTTACCCGAGAATTCGTACGCGAAGGCTTAGAATTTTATTTTTAGAATTGTATATAGAAAATTATAGGTTGTAGATTTTACATAAACTGACTGCGAGAGAAACAAAACCTGGCCAGTCGGTATAACACGCAATCCGTCTGTCTGTCACCGTTTGGTTAGTTTTCAAAATTTCATTTCAAAATATGTTATTTATTCCGAAGACAGTATCCTATGTCCTTCCTAATAATACACAGTTTATCCTTGTCAAATTTTATCAACATCGATATTGCCGTTAGTCGTGAAAACGTAACAGACAGTGTTACTTTGGCACTTATAATGTTAGTGTAGATAACGGTTGATGAAAAATGTGTATTAGTATCAAATGGGCAATCATTTAATGGTTACATTGTGTAATTGTTCGATGGCCGAGATACCTGTCTTGGCGTGTGTTAAAAATAGTAGCTCCGACATAATTATGGAATGTTATCAGAAAATCACATAAAAGCAAACTGAGGATAGCACCTACTCTGGCAAAATTTAACGTTTATTGTTGGCAGTTGAATTTTTTACTGTAGCTTAGTGATACAAAGCATGATTTCAGTAGTGATGATTCTCAGAATAGACTGTCTTTTTTTTCATGTATTCTTTTTTTTTTCTCTGCAAAGATTGGATCTATCTTTGGTTCTGATTTGATCTTAAACTGAAGGTTACATAGGAAACTGGCCATCCTACCTCTCACACATTCGGTTAGAACTCCTCCTTCGGCAGGATCAAACCAACCTTTGTGTCGTGGACAAAATGAAGTTTTTCTTTATAAATTCCAACTGAGTACACTGTGGGGTCAGAATGAGAATGTTTAAGGTGGCCATAACTGCAAAACACCTTTGGCAGATGTGGTCTCTAATACACACTTCATGTGAGGAAAAGAAGTGTAAGGTGACACAGCCGCTGGTTGCTTGCAGTCTTGACGACACTGTTTCAGATGTTAACATGGCCAACCCTGTTTCATTTTTCGTCAATTAAAAGGTAATTCCTGCAAACGTGACGATAAATCCTTGAGATAGTTTTCCTCTAGGTGAAATGACGATGGCTTTACGTCAATCCAGAAGAATAGAAATTATTTGCAGCCTGTATGAATGAAACTGGGCTCAGAATATCGAAAGATAAAGGCGAATCGCAGAAGTGAAACCAGTTTCCTAATATCTGACCAAAAGTAGAGTATTAGCATCAGACCTCGACACTGGAACTCTGGTCTGTCCTTTTCACTTCAGTACCGTTCCCATCCAGATACTGATTTTGCAAGGTACTGATTGGGTGTGTGATACCGTTCCAGTTATTCATCTTGAGAGAAAATCTTCGCCCTGATTCAATAGTTCGCACGCATCCTCCCAAATTTCTAATGCAACCTCACAAACCATGTCTTTTTTATATCAATGTTATAACGTCACCAGCATCATTTTCTCAACGAACGATAAATTGATACTTATATGTACTTTATCTTGTTAACTAACCTTTTCCAGCAGCTATCACTCTTGCTAAGGAGTTTTTTTCCCCTATCCATGTCCCTAAATTGCGTAGCATAAAAAGGAAAAGTACATAAAACCTTCGTAAAACAGTGTTTGTGGGATGTAGTACGATTAGCTGACGATAAAAAAACTTAACTTAGTCCACAACCCAAAGGTTGGTTGGATCCTCTCGAAGGAGGCATACTAATCCATTGTGTCAGAGGTAGGACGGCCAGTTCCTTTCCTCTGGGACCTATAGTTTAACGTGGAATCCGAACCACGGTAGCTGACGATATCTTGCATAAAATCGTAGAAAGAAAGAATTGCATAAATTCATTCGTTCGGATGTGTGTGAACAGGGTGCTGTCATACTATTGGCCAGCATTTTTGAAGAATTACACCACTTACTTTTTCTCCTCTTTCAATAAACAACAAATCTTCACTTCGTAATAAAGAATACGACCAGGCAACACGTTCCCGGTCTGTCCAGAAAGCAAACGAAGGCAGAGAATAACATCGTGGAACGGAGATAGGGGCAATAAAGAGTAGAGGCTGTGGTGGAGCCAGAAAGAAAAGAACAAGAGTATGAAGGAATACAATGAACGGCAGATAGCAAATAATAAAAACGTGGCTCTTTGTAACGGAGAATAATTATGTTGCACGCGAGCTGAGGCCACGGCTGACCGGGCTGGTGGGGCGTGGTGGGGGGCAGGGTGGCGAGCGGAGGGGAGGGAGGGGAGATCTGTGTTACAGGTATTCGGAAAAGTAGTCCAATGAGAACAGTTGGTGTGTGTGCGCGTGCGTGCTGACTTGCAATGTCGCTGGCCGCGCCTGGCTCTGCAGTCAGGGGGTCGGAGCCCGACAAGATGTCTTCCGCATCGCCAGAGATCTTCCACGACGTGAGTACGGCGAGCTGAAGAACCGGGGTGCGAAACATGCGGCTGCTGCTTCAGCTCCCAGAGACACTAGTGATTTCAGGCCCTGGGATTGGATTGCTTACCCGCTTACGATGGTGAAATACTCATTTGGTCATCCATCGTGTCATGGTGTAAGCGACCCATGGCATGGAATCTTGCTTGTTCTTCGTCAAGGCTGTAGTATATGTGCAACGGTGTTGTCATTACCGTCCACTGGCAACTGAATTTTTATTCAGACACGCATGGGTTCGATGGAACCACAAGCGTTTGGAAGATGCCACCAGTCAATCAAAATTCTTCGTAGCAGCAGATTCACGAAACTTAAAATTTTCCCGCGAAAATCTTTCTCACATAAACGACTCATATATTAACTCCCTTCTGAGCTGTTCCTACACAAAGTATCAGTTGTTTAATTCCAACTATAACTCGGTTTCTGATCCTAATTTCAGATGTCAAAACAAGATTTATCAGTCGGTTCTTGCGAAGTAAATGTTGTAGCGATCACTTATGATCCACACAAATGTGCCAATGCTACGATGAATGTATAAGTTATCGAGATCTGCTGTGGTGTAATTATAAAAAATAAAAGATTTTAAAAACACTATCGCTTATTAAACAAGCATGCAGGAAATGAATATAAGCTGACTATTGGCAATACGGTGAAGTTATTTTTGTAATTAAAAAAGTAGAAAAGAACACCATTGGACATATTACTACTAATAAAACAATTGAAAGCCTACATTCAGGGAGAAATAGGACAGAATGGCTTGAAACGTTGAATTAATGTAAAAGCAACGGATAGAAATTTCGCTTTGGGTTCTACTGAAGATTAGCTTACTTCTAGTACCTAGACAGTATAGAAACATGACAACAAGAAAGGCTGACAGAAATCATTTACGAACAATTTCATTGATTACATTCAATTATGTACGTTTTTTATTTTTTTGCTTATCATAATTTATTCAAACTTCAAAATGAAAGGCAATATGGTATGTGTTTCATTTAAATTTCCAGAACTGCCGCAGTTTTTTCCTATTCTTAAAAGCTGTTGTGTGAAAAAGGAAACGCGACGTGTATTGAAGCTAGCTTCGGTCCCCTCCTACCGCGTGAAATTTAATACAGCTGCTTAGTTTGTCCATTAATAATATTGCGAGGGAAAAGTCTATCAGTTGATTAGAATTCTGACAACTTATATCCACTCGTCATCGGCAGCTAAGTGCTCTTCAATCAACATGATAATGGCATCTGCACGTCGTTTCAGGATTCGAGCGATAATCTCTTAGCGAGACGCCAGTGGATTCTTATGAAATCAATTTGTAGGAAACATCGTTTCTTCTAAGTCGACAAGGATAAGATTAGCAACAACAGAAAGTTTGGCTTGCAGAAAATAACGTAGCACAAAGATTCTAGAAGCGAGTTTTACTGAACAAATAAAGATATAAAGGAGAGAAAACTAGAACGGGGGATACGTATTTCAGGAAGACGATGAAAAAACCTGGTATAAGATAAATAACTAATGTACTTTTGATAATATACAACTATGCAATGCTTACAGCAGTTAGTGCACACACAGTACAATTCTCAGCACCGTGAATTTTAAAGAAAGCTTCTTTTCTCTTACTATTATATTAACCGTACTTAAAGAGCAATCAATAAATCATCCAGATTGCAGTAACGCGTATGGATGGAAATTACTTCCTCCTCTCAACGATAATGGGCGAAGCGCCTACGTTAAGAGAGAGCTGTAATTATCTGTGGCGCGAGATTATTCGCCGATATGTGTCATATGAATGTGCTCTATTACATTAACAGTGGTTCATTGAAATTCTGGTTCTTCAAATTGCATTAGATCGTTACCGCACAGATTAGCTAACTCCCATTAGAATCTATAAAAATGAATAATAGTTCATGAAGCTGTGATTGATAACCGTTTCCAGCTTGCACCGTATTACATACGTACTTAAATTTCCTTAAACTTCAGGTATTGTAGAAAATAGTATGCCTACAGCCGTATTTTAATTGATGGTAAACGGGAATTTGAACTATAGTAATGTGGCCATCGTCAGTTAAACGCACCCCGATGATACCGAAAGACGGCTGCAATAAAAGCTAAATTTAAGTTCATCGAAGCAAAGTTTAAGTTCATCTATTTGAACATTGCACCACCTTGACTAATTTTGATTGTTAGCACATTTAATAAATTAAATTTTTGTTATGTTTCCACACAGAAGTTACAGTTCAAATAAAAGGATGAATCCTGGAAATGACGACGAAGCGAGACCGGTAACCCAGGATTACATGTTAAAGTTTACATACGTCCATGAGGACTTGAAAGATATACGGCATCACCTCACCTAATATGACATTTCAGTGGTGTGCAATGCGAGTAGCAATTCCTATTTATGCTTTCAGCAGCGACGATAACAAATAAATGTCTAGTATATTGTGTCTTTTTTTTTGCTGTCGTTAGTCTTTAGACTGGTTTGATGCAATCCTCCATCGCTTCCTATCCTGTGCTAACCTCTTTATTTCTACATACCCCTTACAACCCACGTCCTCAATTATCTGCTTCATATATTCTAATCTCTGTCTTCCTCTACAGTTCTTACCTTCGACTGTTCCCTCCACTAACAAATTAACCAATCCAGCATGTCTCAAAATATGACCTACCAGCCTGTCTCTTCTTCCTGTAAGCTTCTTCCATAAACTTCTTTTCTCACCCATCATTTTAAAAACTCGTTCATTTCTTACTTTGTCTGTCCACCTAATTTTCAGCATTTTACTGTAGCACCACATTTCAAATGCTTCAAGTTTCTTTCTTTCCGGTATTCCTAAAGTCCATGTTTCGCTACCGTAAAGTGCTGTGCTCCACACAAAGAGTTTTAAAAAGTTCTTTCTAATTCCTAGATCAATATTTGACACAAAAAGGTTTCTCTTTTTCATGAAGGCACTTTTTGCTAATGCTATTCTGCTTTTAACATCATTCCTGCTTCTACCATCGGTTGTAATTTTTCTTCCTAAGTAACAGAACTCACTCACTTCTCCTATTGCATCAGATCCTAGAAGGTCTTTTTGGACCCGCCTTTTTGTAATCAGATTCTCTATTTTATTATTATTATTATTTTTATTATCTTTACTTACGGCTGTACATCTCGTCGACGTCGAGGTAATTAGAGGCGGAATGGGATAGGAGACAAGGAACGGGAAGGAATTTGGCCATGGCCTTTTTGACGGAAGCGCCCCGGCATTCGCCTGGAATGATTTAGGGGAACCATGGAAAACCCACATCTGGATGCCCGGATGGGGATTCGAATCGGCGTCCGCCCGGATGGGGATTCGAATCGGCGTCCGCCCGGATGAGATTCTCACTACATTGATTCCATCCTTCTCATTTTCCATTATATGATAGTCAATCCATATATTATAACCCATGTCCTCAATTGCCTTCGAATCTTTGCCATCTTCCGTTGCTTCTCCCTTGAAATGCTCCCACCGTTAACCAATTCGGTAGGTCTCAAAACGTATCAGATTATGCTGTCACTCGTTATTATAAGTTTCTTCCATTGTTTGCATTTTAATTTACATCTGGTGTCTGTAACAGAAACTTGTAATGTTTCATTTTATATTCTTCCCTAATCCGCAGTATCGAAGCATCCATTGCATAAAATACTGCGATCCATGACATGCCTTGAGAAATTTCAGAATCTGGTGTTTCTTTCGTACTGTATCTTCCTTCGAAGCAGAATTTTCTGGTGGTACTAATCTACTTTTTATATTTTATTTGTTTTGGTGATTGGATTGTTTGGGACGCGCATAAAAAAGGGTAAGCGGAGATGTTTGGGCAGTATGCAGTCCACAGGAAAGTGCTGCATAGGGAGTAGACTTACATAATTTGAGTGTATTTTGTGGAGGGGGGGGATGGGGAGGGGGAAGGCATGATGGGAAATGATTATTCGCATTCGTGGGAGATTATAGTACAACCATTGACAAAGATAATGTAAGCGAGAGCAGGTATATATGAATTTGAACAAATACTTACCGTATCTTCATGGGTATGGCATCGTTCTTTGAAGCTCTTTTAATAATGGAGTTTGGTACACTCTTGTAAACGAAGAAATTTTATATCTTCCAACTTTGGTAACTTACACTTAGTTCAAAATCTAGGAAAATAAATCACTTACTATGGGTTTCAGTCAAGTATAGCAAATACTGTGTGTCATGAAGCAAAACTAAAAAATAGCTCATATAATTTGAACCTGAGATGTCTTCAAGGAATGATAGATTCCTATTAAAATTTGATTCTCATATCGTTCACTACTTCATCGATATTCAGGGCCCATTCTGAGGAATTAATACCAGCAAAATGCTAAGATCTATCGTTATGTCAATTGTTTTAATGCATGATTCCTTGTTGATCGTAACCCTTCGGTTTACGGCATACAACAAATTTCAATGCTTGGAACAAACTACACGTACTATTTTCAAGAAGTCTGTCGTATTATTTATTTTCAGTGACAGTGTTGCGAAGACACTGGTTTCAGAGTAGTCTTTGTTTCTTTGGGAGAATCACATAAGTGTTATATAAAAAAAGATCAGAGCCCGTGTAAGAAACAGAGGAGTTGCTTAATGCTAGTGTTATGTTAAAGCGTTCATATAAGAACTGGAAGCGATGCCTTTTTAAGTTTCAGATGCAGTAAGAGGAGCAATTACAGCAAAAGATGTGACAACTTTTTACACTTTTTTGTGTTTGCTGCTAATTTTGCGCTTCGTGGTCAAAAGACGATTAATGTTTTAAAAGAATACTAAGACTAATGCAGGACTGAAATTAACCTCAAACTCAGTGTAAATATAACGAAATTATTTTGGAAAAACTAGTTAATCATTGCGGCTAGAGCACAAAAAGATTTTTGTTATTGAATCACTATAAATATTTTAGGGTCTTGGAACTTTAAATATGCGGTGTAATCGTTAGTTAAGTTTTGATAATCAAACAACTAGCGAATCGGATAATCTTTAATGATTTGCACCATAGTGAAATTAAATTAAATTGACCTTTGTATGTAAGATATATTCTATTACAATATACCTGTTCCATCAATTATTCTCTTTATCTCCATGTATGAGTTACAAACTGCGTCCTCATTTATCTGTTTCGGATACTATTGAATTGTTCCTTGTTTTATCCGCAAATTAACCACTGTGATGTTATATCATTTCATCGCATATTATTTCCAGAGTAGTACCCACTTCATTTTTATCAGTCTTCTGTGACACCATATTCCATATGGCTGATTTTCTATCTTGCCTTCCATGTGTTCAGGCTTACTTTCAATAGAATTCTTTACTCCACAGTGAAACTTAGAAAGTTGTTTTCCTGATTCCTAGGACAACAGTTGCTACAAAAATGTATGGCTAGAACAAATCTGTTTTTGACTGTTTCATTGTTTCTGTAGTACCGTATATGTAACAAAATTATGTTTGCTCTTCTGCTGCAACTGTTCCAATTCTGGTGATTATTCTATAATTATAAATGTGATTTCTACTGCAACTCATGAATTTTATTTTTAATGTTATCTTCAATCCGATCCGTTATTTAATTGCGAATAATACGGTCAGCAACAAATCGTAGGTTACTGATTCCTTACCTCTGACCTTTTTTCCACACATAAATTATTATTTCACTTCCTTGTTTTCTTGTTCTGTATAAAAATTGAATGATAATGTTACGTATTGCCTTTATCCATTTTTAAATAATGTTTATCTGCTGTTAACAGTTCGTCACTGCGATAAAGTAGTGGCAACATAAAAGTTACTAAATATCAAGTCTACTTCATAAACTCCTTTGGCGCTCAGTTTGGTATTATTAAAATTATTTGCACCGATCTTTAGTGCATAGAGAAACACATTATTGAAAGGGAATTAAAGTTGGGGGTATCTCGTATTGTTTCCAGTAACCATATAGTAGCTAAAAAGTTTCATTTTTTGCTGTAGTGAAGTGTAAAGAAATTAGCTATGTAAGTTGAAAGTAATTGTGAAAGAGCATGTTTTATTTATGGACGCAAAATGCTCTTTGTTTTCAAAATTTTTGCGGTTGGTATAAGTGCGAGTTCTTCTCTATAGAAATGAATACAAGGGACAGTGTAAAACGAGTCTCACTGATTAGCCGACAGATTAAGAGATTGCGAGGAATCGGGGAATGGCGTTTTACTTGATATTACTTACGCTGGTATTAAAAATTTACTATTTTTGCCTTGTCATTGTGCTTCCGACGAAGCAGTGATAATAGCTTCTGTGATTTGAGATAAGATTACGCTACAAATTCCAGAATTTACTTTTCGCAGATTCAAATGCTCCGTCGTCATTAAGAATTTTTCCGTTTCTTAACTCAAGATGATTATTTGAACAAAGCGAGATATTTTTTTAGAAAATCATTATATTCTAACATAGCATTACAGCTTGCCTGTTGCTTCACAATTTATGATTTATCAATTAGCGCGTTTTATGAACTAGTGTCTTAATCATTATTACTACCGGTAGCTAAGCACATTTCATCCCAAGTGACGTTATTTTTCTGATAAAAATTAAGATACAGAGAAGTTATTAATCAGTAAGATGAAATTATTATGAAAATAATGTGTTCTAAATAGAAACAATGACAAAAAATAGCGACAAAAATACAAAATGGCAAATGTAAAGGAATTTGGCTAGTTAGGAAGTAAAGTCACAACTATTCGGTGACGCAAGAACGTGAGGTGGAGGAGATGTCCTCGATCGTAAGATAGAACTATATGATGTGTGAGTGGAGACTTTCCCGGCGTATCGATGCAATAAAATCTTCTCGGGTGTCCTGCCGGATGGTGGTGTAAAAACACGACGTTTCGACAGCTGGCTCTGCTGTCTTCACCAGGTATCTTGTAGCTGTCGCAAGCTGACTGTCACCTCCTCGACTGGCTTGGCCATCTATCGAAACTCCTTTATGTGTATGTATATGTATAAAACTAGAAATTGCGAAAATTTTCTTGGAAATTGGAGGCCCTTCACTGCCAAACATTTACTTAGGACTCAGGATGAACATTCACGTATAGAATACAGCACTTAATGGAAATAAGTATTGCGGGATTATTTTTGGATTTTGAAAATTAAAAGAACGTGTAAAACATGAAATGAACATTTTCTGAAAATGGTGAAAGTTCGTGATAGAATCTAACAACAGAAATATTCATGATGCTGAGTCAAATTTTGAGTTGTTGGGCAGAGGTTAATTCCTGACTAGAGAGCACAGTTAAAGGAAAGAACTAGAGAGAAGAAAGATGATTAGAGTTTTCGATGCCAATATGGTAACTGAATACGTAAGTTTTAATTGGTACATGGACATGAGATTAGTCCAAGATAGGTAGAACTTACGAACAAACCAATAGAAAGATTAATGTCATAAAAAAATGCAGAATGATCACATTCTTTGATAACTTCGATTCATTAATTTACTTTTAGTTGTTGCACGGATTTAGTTTGAATCTCACGCACTCTTTCTTGCTATTTCATAATCGAACATATGTATTTCAAATTTCTTTTTCATGAATGTGAGATATTTTCAATTAATTCTCATCGAAGTCAGAAAGTTCTACACATAATCGTCTCCCGTTTGAGAGAGTGTAAACAGCGGTAATGATTTTGAGACAAGAACTTTACACAGGACGTCACAATACGTTTCGGTCGACTGACTTGATGGCATTTAGCCAGCAGCTTGACTGCTGTGAAGCCAAGGTTACTTTTAAGTGGCACTGTGTAATTTTACCCAGGCTTTTTAGTGTTTCATTCCGTTATTCCTGTCAGGAAAATCTTTGCCATTGATTGCTCATTGTAAAAAACACTTGCATCTGTCGCCTTGCCGCGTATGCGTTAATTCTACATTAAAGTGGCAATTATCCATCATTTTCTCGGAACAGTGTGCCGCGCTCGAACAGTAACTCGTAATAATTTTCTTACGCTTAAACTTTTTTGTAAGGAAAATATTGTGCGACGTAATTAAATACTTACTGTTGACAGATAAACGGCGCGTCTGGAACGAGATGTCGAGGAATCTTGTTAACAAAGAACATAGAATGCTGGCGTACGCAAATATGGAGTTAGGAGCAAACATTTGGCTAGTCAATATCTCACAACAAGAATTGAGTCAATTTAAAGCGAAATCGCACAGTTACAACTATTGCTAAGTGTGATATTATTTTGTCCGACGTAATTTGGTCGAAACAAAGTAAAAATGCAAAATCTTTGAAAATTATTTTCTACTTCGTGGTCGCACAAATTAGTATGCTGTTTACTGTTCTCGGCTTTTACTAACAAAAATGCAATAAATTGTTGGATATGATTTACGATCTGATATCTTTTTCTGAGCTGTTACGGTTATGTAAAATCAAACCTGTCTGGTGAGAGGTAATATTGGAGCCTTCCATTCTGAATGACCCGGTTTCGATTCCTGGCTATGCTATGCAGATTTCCTATTACCATGATTCCCCGAAATAACTTGGGGCTAATTGGGATAGTCGCTTCGTACATTACATTGGATGATTTTTCTCTCATTGATTATATATTTATTTACAATTATTATAGAAATATTTTGTAGTGAAATGACCGACATAAGTTAATCATTTTGAAAAGGGTGTTCAAATTAAACGGTATCTTTTTCTAGTTCACTGAAAGCCGTTTTGATCATATGAACGCTTTTCAAGAGTGTCAGCTTTAGGATAAAACACAGTGATGTATTTTCACGTTCAGTCAATAGGTTCTGGACTGCTATTGGTGAATTGTTCAGGTATCGTTCAAGATGATCTACAGCTAATTTGGCTGTAATGGAGATCTGTGTCCATTGGTTCTGTAATGTGATACAGCTATCTTGTATGCACTGGTGGTCAAGATTGCACCCCAAAGTCCTTGGCGTATGGAGTGATGGCATACAAAACGATTCGTCAGTCGGATGGGAAGACAGAAGTTAGCGGGGGGCCTTCTTGTGTCTTTCGGAAGATTAGACCTGAATGGGCTGATGACAGGTTTAACCCTCTTCCTTCTTTTACCTCTGATCCACAACACAAACAGCACTTTGCACTCCATCACTGTCATAGACACTTACAGTAACACTTATGAACGCCATCACACCGGGGAATGAAACGGGAAACCATGCAGTTTCATATCCAAGAGAAGTTCAGTATGGAGAGGTAATACATTCCGTGTTGAACGACGACTCCAAAATACCAGATGTTTCACACACCTAAATTCTGATACAGATGGTATGGATATGTAATGTTTTAAAATAAAATATATCCCAGAACGCAATAGTTAGTTAACATTTATTAATCGTATCCTGAACAGTTATATAATAAAACATCAGGAAAAACGCTGCAGAAAAAAGATGAGTAATACAGTAATAACTATCTATATCTTTATGACTTAAAAATGATGTAAAATTTGATGTCGGTGGTTTTAAACTAACCCTCAGGTTGAAAGAAAACATTTTTAACACTTCCAGTATCTCGTTTTGATCTGTTGAAAACGATTTTGTGAAAGAATTAAAAAACTCGATGCTTTATTATAATGATTAGTAGATCAAACATGAAAGTCGGTTAACAGAAGGATCTAAGGAGTTCGATACAGACCGCACGAAAGCTTTACAGATTTAATTACACAACTAATGAATGGTAATATAAAGATAGTAAATTCTGTGCAAATCTAACAGTAGTATAGTATGCAAAAAACACCGTTATTAATGCTGGAGAAATAAATTTTAATTCTTACTTCTTACTATCAGGCAACAGAATGAACATAGGGAGACTAAAACATTGTGAGCTATGCCATGCAATCAGTGGAGAGCACGTGGCTGGCATTGGAACGGCAGTTGGGGAAATTGACATTATCTCCAATGAAAGCTATAGTGTCCCAAGCGATGAATGTGTCTAGAAACATTGATTGATGTAAAGGGCAAGATTTCGGTTGTACTAGAAGAAACTCGTGTGCAAAGACATGATGAAGCAGTAGTTTGTTTATTTCTGATGGAATCCTCAATACGAATTGGCCACAGAATTCTTTATTCAGATAAAGTAGATAATTAGTAACCTAAAATAAGCAGAGGTGTGCCTTTTTTTGTTTTTGATGATGAAGGTTTCCAGATGCGCTTCTACATTCTTCTCAAACTAGATATTTTTTTCAGAAATCCTAGGTATTCTTCTTTTATTATTACTAACAATACTTGTGGTTTTAGTTTACAACTCTGGAATGAAAATGTCCTTAACAGAGTTTTTTTTTCTATTGAAACCAGTTTTAGAAACGAAATGTGATCTAAATTTATTTTTAAATCTTGATTATTGAATTGCAGCTGAATCACTGAGAGTGTGCAAACTAAACTGTAATTAATTTTCGCTTATTCAGAGTATAACTTGATAGTATAACTATTGGTTCTTAATAATATAGTGTTATAAATTCTGACTATCCCTGCCTTTTCAGCATGCTCCTGAAACAAATGAAAGGGTCATAGATATCTCTAGTTATCGACATCATGCAAATAAGTGGTTAGACCAACTAAATACCATCAGAATAACTGTTATAACTGTCAATATTTAACTGCTCGCCATCTGAAGGAAAAGTTGAAAAATTCTTTTGCTAAAGGCTTCTAGAGATACATTAATTGCAGACAGAGAAATGTTTAAAAATTGCTCTCAAAATTAGACATGGCCCAGCTTCCATTTTTGAATTTTGGGCTTAGTAATCTAAACACAGAGAACTGCGTTAATTTCAGCTGATGTCCCAGAAATATAATTCTCCCATTCTCCCAGTCTTGACAAACAATGCCAACTGACGATTCGTCTCCTAAATCAAACCGTTTATTTGTGACCATGTTCGTAGCTTTTCAGCTCTAAAAGTAGTCATACTACTGGAAATTCTGGACTAACGATGTAAATTAATGCTAAATTCCAATGTTAAAGTAATTTCGTCTTCATACCGACTATAACGTCCTTTGAAATTCTCTGAGAGTAAATTCCGCCGAGTGTGGTAAATCCTATGTAATATTTTCTTATGTGTTTTGAGCCATAGCTATTTTTTACAAAATTAATATGTTTTTTTATCTGGCTTTCCGAGAACAATTGCATTTATCTTAATGTCAAAAATAATTTTCAAAATTGTTCTGTGTTATTTTTTCCTGAAATACATGATCAGAAAGGTTTAGTCTACTTGACAAAACAATAAAATAAGTATTCATTACGTTAACTCATCTCCATAGAGTAGTGTAACATAACTAGTGTGGACGAGCCGTTAAAAATACTTCATAATACGGAATTTTGTAATAGTTATTTGGTTTTGAGTTTAACGTGTAGATACGGCCATTCGAAAACCAAATGCCAATCTGTGATTCATGGAATAATTTTGGAAATATTCAGCTAAGAGACGAAGAAACTAGCATATGAATTAGTTGTGAGACAGCGTTTAGGTTAGTTTAGAAGTATTTGGTACCTTCGTCAACTAAAAATGATCGATAGCATTGAAAAAAGTTGAAAGAAGAGCTAACTTTTTTTTACTGGTTACTACAGTTCATATGTGAGTCAGATGTAATGCTGAGAATTAACATGGAATGTTTGGCAATCGGAAAGTGAAAACGTGACACAGGTTTCTTGAGTAATGTGCTACTCAACTGAGAATTCAATTAAATACTTTTTCTGCCGAATTATTTGGAACGTTAAGTTGATGCAGATAAAATCAGCATGAGGTCTTTGAGCCTTTTTTTTTAATCAGCTTTGTCATTAAGAACTGGAATAATTACAAGGAACATTAATACAGGTCCAGAGTGCACTCTGTTAAATACATTATTGGAAACAGCAGAATAATGATGTAGTTGAGGACTCAATTATGCTATCGCAGTATTTCCTTCTTGGCATAGTTAGGGAATCAAGCATTAACAAACTTTAACATATATCTTCTCATCTTTATCTTCAATTACAATCATCCTGGCTTTGAAATCAACTAATACCTTCAGCAGTATTTTTCAAAATATTTAGTTTAATTGCGATGGAGTGGACGCTACTGTGACAATTTCCCTACACTCCCATTTTCCCTTTTCCTGTACCCACTTACTTTTGCCCTCTACAAATGTGAACTTTAAACTCTCTCGGCGTTTTTGGTAAATTATTAATTATTTCTATCAGTAACTTATTCCAACCCTGACCCCCTTACCAACGATAGAAAATCTTCCCACCCAGTTGTGCCTGAAATCTAGTGCCAGCTTGTGGTCATGGCCATCTTTTCCCTTCCATGCATTACTCTTAACTCTTACACCAAAATCTTTCCACGCTTCATCACCAATTTTTTTGCACCCCATCCAAATCCTGTATTTAATACTCAAACTGTGGGTTCCATATTACACCACCATATTCAAGCAATGGTGTTACCAAAGTTTTATAGCCCAATTCCTTTACATCTCTGGTAAATCCTCTCGTCACTCTAACCATAAAGTGAAGGATTTTGAAACCTTTTCCTACTACCTGTCCAATGTGTCCTGCCCAGTTGAGCTTGTTAGCAAATTTTATGCCGAAATATTTACATTTCAGGTCTTCAACGAACAATTCTTTCTCAACTTTATAATCTTAATCAACCTTTAGTTTTTTATCTGTGTACCTATTAAGCTAACTCTCTTTGCATTTATCTTCATCCCATGTTTACCAACCTAGCTGGATATCCTGCCCAAATTACCTTGCAGCTGCTCAGTCTTCTACCGCTTTGATCTTTATGTCATCTGCAAACAAACTAATTTCTGATAGTAAACCTTCATCACAATAATTCATTAGAATAAGGAATAGCAATTTTCCTAATACGCTACCCTGTGGAACTTCCATTTTCAGTTCCACTTCTTTTGATACTGCATTTCCTACTCTTTGCTTCCTACCTTTTAAGAATTCTTCTATTCAGCACATTACTTTCTCATCCACTCCAGTAGTTTCTACCTTATTTATCACCATTTTATGGCTCAATCTGTCAAAACGCTGTGAAAGATCAAGTGCTACACAACCAGTTTGCCCTCCTTGTCTATTTCATCCGAAATATGTTGCATATATCCTACTGAGATATTCATGAATATCCTTGTCTATAGCCATGTTGACGGCTGGAAAGCCACTTACGCTCCTCACATATATTTCTGATGTGGTTGCATATCAATCTCACCATTAATTTACCTGCCACTGATGTCCAACTGATTGGCCCATACTTTTCGACTCTATTTGTCATTCCTCCTTTATGTACAGATACTACTATAGCACTTTTCCAGTTCTCTGGTAAGCAGCAAGTATCCTTTAATCAGAGGCCTTAGATCTTTTCGTTTCCTTCCAGTAATATTTATATTCTTCTATTCCATGCAGTGTTAAAACATGATAGAATTGTCTCCTTTTTCCTGAAACAATTACTGTTTTATAATTTTCATCCTTCTTCTATCATTAGACTGATGATTTGCGAGAAGTGCTACCTTTAAGCTTTCGTTTGTATTTCCGATAGAAACTGCCTCACATACCTTTAATGTAATACTCTGATTTACCCTTCTATTAATGGTCTTCTTATGCAAATTATAACGTCTGTGATCAAATAAAGTTTCCATCTGATGCTAGGTGCAGATTTAATTACCAACCCAGATCATGTAACTGTTAGTGGTTCTGGAAGAGCTCTATTCGAATCCCGGATAAGTAAGACAGATTTCTGTTTTTCTATCGACCGAAGCGGATGTTGCGAAGGAATTCTGATACTGACCACGGCCGATTTCTTAAGTTACTACAAATTAAACGCGTGTTTCCTGGATCTGGTCCGTAAGGTACTTGATGTTGGTCACTCACCAAGCCGCAAAACTATCGGATTAAATCACATTACTACAAGTTGTTTCCTGTCCCTAATTTTGTATGTAATTTCCTTCACTGCTTGTTTTACTAAGAGGGGGACTAATAAATTGGAGCGTTGGTTTTAAGCTAGTCTCTCTACGTTTTTAATCGTATAAATTATTTCTAAAAGATTTTTTTTGTGATGAGCCATCTTTATTCCTTAACTCTTAATCAAAATCTGAAAATGAGGCATTGAAGATTTATTTCTCCGTTTTGATAACATTAATCTTAAGAAAGAAATTTTTTAATGTTTAACACATAAACAGGAAAATTATGAAGAGTCAAAGCCACGAGTATACGATAGTTCAGAGTCGAGCTGACAGACTTCGCTGCAGTCGATAAGGCTTGATCGCATTACAGCTAGATAGCAGCATCACATAGCACAGAGATATTGATAAACTGTGTATGTTTTCTAGTGTAAGTAGCTTGTTTCTGTTGGGGAAACATTTTATAATTTCTAATTGTTTCGTAATACGTTTTAAGTGTTTTGCTACGCACCTATCTCAGTTGACAAATAAGTATTTACTACATATAAGTCGGTTATTCTTTTGTTCTACTACAAACCACCAACCTCGCTATTCGTCGTTATATCATTCGCGTAACATTCGCACGGGCCATCTAGTTGCTGCATATCTCTTGTGTTTATAGACTATTATCACTACAGTTTGGTTGCAGCTTATTTTAGACTCGATCATGCTCCGCTAACAGCGAAGAAAGGCGAGCTGGAGGCAGCCAGCTGGTGGCAGGAGAAAGCAATGTGGGTGCGGCCCGCTTGAGACACGCAGACTTGCACATTTCGATCAGAGAGCACACGTGCACACTTCTACAGACGTCAATGAATTCTCTGTGTCGTTGAAAATGTATTGCTATTTCAAAATTATTATTATTTCTTATGGCTTACACCTCGTCGACGTCGAGGTCATTAGAGGCGGGAGAGGATTGGGGACGAGAAACGTGATGGAATTCGGCCATGGCATTTTTAAAGAAACCTTCCAGGCCAAATTATTTTAGCGTCCATACTCTGTTTAGTGGGGACGAAAACGAGAAATCAAGTTCTGTATATAAGGAAATTTGATTAGTGGTTGAAACATACCATTAGTGTCGAACAACTTAGATTGCGTGGAAAATATTTTCTTCCGTTTTATTTAGATGTTAAACACAGTGTTATAAATGCATGGTTAAATATTTACTATCCCTGTATCAAAACTTTGGCTGTGCTGACACTGAAATAATATTTCTACTGATAACAGAACTGCCGGAAATTATCACGATTTGGCTTGGTGAAAGACTGCAGCAGCGTTATTTTTTCTAAAAATACCAGACGTTGTTACGATCTTACGAAAATGAAAACGTTTGAAACAGATATTTTCATGAATGAGTTGCAATACCTATTCCTTGTGTTTAACGACTTGATTTTAAATGTTGTATCACTAGCCTAGTTTGCTGAATTATTTTTACTGCTTCGTATGCCAATTATTTTTCTGCCCTTTCCTTCCTGAAATTTTTATAAGTTTTGTCTAATGCATTCTTTTAATAACTTCTTCACACATCACTATCAACAAGAATTAAACGGAATGTCTCATTGAGGACAGATTCAGAAAAATTGAGTATGGCGCAGTTCCGTGAGTCATATTATTTTAGCTTTTTCTTTGCCGCTGGTTTCTTAAATGCTTTGTCCCGGTCAGCACAGAATTATGTATGGACCAGGCTGAGAAATGTGCACAACCTATTAAAAGCTGAAATTTATATCGACGGTTAATTGAAAAGGTGTGTATAATTTGGAGATAGTTAACGACCACATAGGCATAAGTTAAATCCTTTCTTTTGTGAAGAAACTCCTTTACTAACTAACAAATTCCCGATTTATTAGCTACACTAAGGCATTTCGACCTTCTCACTGAGTCAACGCAACTTGTAGATTTTATGGGAAGCTCGAATCCAACGTCTTTCTCACAGCTGACGAAAGTTTAACATTTTCTTCTTCTTACGATGTCATTTCAGATTGCAGGCGTGGGCGGTTACCTTGGAGTGTGTACCTCTCCATGAGAACTCTCTTGGGAAGACGAACAGGGATGATTTCTCGGTGCCTTCCCCAGTATGTGTTAGCGTATGTTGTTGTTGGTGTGGATGACTGTATGTGTGTTCAGTACAGAGCGTTGATTGTGTTGTATGAAATGAGAGATGAAGAAGGAGAGGGTGAAACCGGTGCCAGCCCATTCTGGTCGACTCTTCCAAAAGACATCAATGGGCCTCCGATCTTAACTTTCCTACGCGATGGATGAATCACCATCAACAGTGCCTGCCGTAAATCCTCGCTCCATATGCACTGCAGAAAAGTTTGGGATTTTACCCAGCATTTTGGCGAATAATTTAGTGATTAAAATTGGTGTACCACCACCACTCCTAATCTGCCGGCATAGTTCTGATATTGAAGTTTTCTTCCACCACCAGGACTGGAACCAGCTAACCCCGTGTCAGAGCCGGACACCATCACTGTGCTGCAGCAAACTGAACCAACGGGGCAGGCATCAACAATATATGAACGCAGAAATCACTAACAGTTTTTCATACTTCACTTGAGCAGTGAGGAAGGTATTCCACTATAACCATTTTGCAATACTGTCTTCCCAGCAGACAGAATACAACCGGCCAAAAAATTTGCCCCAGGGATGGTTTTCATATTTGGATAACAATAATTTCTCATTTCTATACCTGTCATTAGGATGTTTTTAAATGTCTCCTTGTAAGAAGTAATGAAATGGCTGATCATATTGATGTTTTATAAGGAGAGAAATGAAGATGAATTTTGCATAGGTGGCGCTCTTTCTACACATCAGTCTATCTGTGGTGGTTGGTTAACATAGTAGAGCCCCTTTATCAAGTTACACATCCAGCGAGGTGGAGTTGTGGATAGATTAGGTTCCAATGTCGATACGATCATCCGTCTCTTTTTACAAACTTGATCCATCCAAATGTTGGGACTCCCTTTGAGTAAGGCCATGAAGAAGACCCAATTCCTAACTACGTTTCTAATGACGACAACGTATACGAATTTTAAACCAGCACCTTCAAGGTAGATGATTAACTGGTAATACGTGGTAATTATTGCTCTCTTCCAGGCATTCCAAATAGTATTAACGCCATACGACTTGATAACATACAGATTGATGACAAAACTACGGATGGTAATTAGTATCACCTACAACTGACTCCCCTTGGATATTGATAACTGCCCAAGTATTAATGTGTCGAGTTAAAATTCACAGGATTTCACAAAAAATTAAAATTCTTGGTTATAAATTTGTCTGGTGGTTAAATGAATTTTCGAACTTTTGCTCTAAACCATCTAATGTGACTTTAATCTGCAATTACCCTTCAGATGTCGATAAAAGATTCGTTGCAATTTATCTCCAGATACGAGAAAGAGAGAGATGAATGAAAATGGAGAAGAAATTCAAGGTTCTTCCCTTTTTTTAAAGTGGGTAAAGTTGTTTCTCTATTTGTTCTTGTATTGCTTATTTAACTTACTTCGACTATAGCGCAAAGTTTGTACGCATTTATAAAAATATGAACCCATTCCAGGAAAACAAAACGGTAAAATCTAGGTTACCCGAACGAAAATTTTGCGAATGATATGCGATGAATAGTGGGGTTGTAGGTTTATAGTAGGATGAAACAAGAATCGCCTCAATTAGAAATGATGGAATGTTTCCCTAAGAGAAAAAAAGAGAAAGAAATCTTCTCGTAAAGCTGCTAACTCTATAAAACCCCCACAGTTTATCAATATCTGTGTGTTATGTGGTGCTGCTATCCAGTGGTAACGCGCCACCTCTTATAGACGCCAATGACGCCTAGCTTACTCGTGACCTTGATTGTTCATAGTTTTGCCATTTATAGGTTGAATTTTTTAAAATTCCTTTCTTAATTCATGATGTTGTCAACAAGGATATCTTCATAATGATACCTGATTTATCGGTTTTGGTCAACTATGAAGGGAGAGTAATGGCTCGTCAGAAAAAAAATCACTTTTTAGAAATTTTATATATGACTGGAATGGGATATCTTTTCTCGAAAAAGAAGGTAATAGATGTTTTGTGTTTAATAGTATGAATCTTATCAGGGAAACCGGCCTGTAAAGGGAATAGAACATCTGTAAGATAGAACCTTGAGTAAGGAAAACCCGTATCGCAAAAAGTTGGAAAACATATGCATTAGCTTCACTTGCTGCTAAAGCTTATATGGAAGGCTTGCAGATCATAACAGCCAAGAAAATTGAATTCAATTTCAGTCATTATTTTTTCGCTTTTCCTTCATTTTAATTTCAGTGGACAGTTTTGACGCTGTAAGCTATTTTCATGGTCATCAAAGTGGGACAGACACAACGCCTAATTAAAACTGCCTGTGCTGCAGAACGGGTTCGAAGTGGCGACTCGCCGAGCCGGTCAGATAGCTGGTGTCTCAGAAGGTGGAGCCAGAAGCGATCGAAACAAATGGCAACCGTTGGACTGTATTCAATCATGTATTAATGCAACCCATACTTTGAAATTAACCAATATTATGGTAAACGGAGCCGAATATCGTATTAAAAATCTATAAAATTTTACTCTTCATTGTTCTAACCAAGTAATAAGTGATAGATTTTTTTTATTTCTCCAGCGTCTAGGATATCATAGTTTAGAACACGTTTAATAGAAGACCGAGATATTTTTCATTGTTTTACTACTATAAAAATTAGAGGAGTGTTAAAGTTGTGAATCTTCGACCATTTTTGCTAGCGGGTCTTTCTTAAAAACGCTTTGACCTTGGAATTTGAATCTAGTCTCCAGTATCAGCCATAAACTGTATTTAAAAAATACAAGTAGAAATACTTGCCTTTAATATAGTTTTGTAAGTTGCAAGAGAATGAAGAAAAGGTTTTTATTTTGCAGCTACTTTGCGATGTGATAATACTATCCTATTGAAAGGGCTCTTAATACAGAGAGCTGTTGTATACTAATGTGTAGGACATGTACTATCTACTAAGTAATAAAACAATTTTTGCTAGAATTGAACTACCGAATGAGCGGACACCTGGCACGGCGTTGGAATGCGACTGGTGAGACGATTCACGGAGGGCTGCTTACACGGGGCTGAACGGACGTCAAAATACAGTATACGGCTCTCTTTCAAGCATTGTTTTCATAACTATTAATATCGTTAGTGTATCGAAACCTAATTGCCCGAGGCTTATCTCACGTTTGGCCGATTTTTAACTGCATTTATTTGTCATGCCGATACGAGAACCTGACGCAATAGGACGGTCTGAAAAGTTGTCATCCTCGATCATAAATTGTGACGCTATGGGAAATTACAAAACATGCAATTGACAAAAATTTGGTAACTTTCACGCTCAGCAAAAAATATATGTTTCTTCCAACATGATTTCGACAGAATATGATCCGTAGATACGATCGAAGCAGAGAAATATTTGTACCATCTTTGGATCTCTGTGATTATGCATTGTATATATGTTTGCTAACATTTGAATTATGAAGATTGTACTATTATTTTAACACTTATCACGTTTACCATGTTATAAGTCGGGTGGAGGATACGGAACAAAATGTCAAAGTACGGGGCGATGAAATAGGGGTAGATTTCAGCTGTCCTCCTCGTGTGAAAGTAATCATAAGTGAGGATGACTGTGTTGTTGCGTAGAGTTTTGTGGATGAATGAAGGTAGAGGACGAATCCAGGTGCCGGCGCATTCAGGCCTACTCTGTAGAAAGATATGGAGGGTCCATCGAGTTTTACATCTCCATCAACGGTGTTGTGTGCCCCCACTCCATACACACTGTACAGGAGTTTGGGATATTGCCCACCACTTTGGTGTACAATCTGGTTATTTCTTATAGTCATAGCACATGATCAGTAATACATTACATGTAATTATATCAGTACATTCACACTAGTTAAATTTGCATTTAAGAGTCCAATTACAATTACAATTCAGCATTAAAAATTCAATCTAGAAATAGCGCAGCCAGTGTAATGCTTCATTTGAAATGTCTATAAACTCTTTCGGGCCAGCCTCATTAGCTAAGGGCTAGAGTGCTAGCTCCACGTGCCGAAGGTCGCCGGTTCGAGTCCGGCCGAGGGAATGGGTGTTTAAGTGTTGTGTGTTAATGTTGTGTCCATCCTATAGTGTCCACAGTTAGAAGCTACTACATCATACTGGAGAAACTGATACACTGCAAGAGTTATGATCATATTGAGCTGGCTGTATGGCTTAAGTCGCCGAATGCCATATTAAAAATAAAATCTCTTTCGATGACCCTCTGAAGGCTCGAAGTGGGCAGTCAAAGGTCATTTGTCCGTTAGTTTGTTCTTCCTCGCCACAATCGCAGCTCGGTTAATCTCGTGATTAGAAGTAGTGCACCACCATCTTGCAGCCAGGACCCGATGATGAACATTTCTACCACCACCTGGGCATGAACCAGCTAACAATGTGTCATGTACTGGACACCATCATGATGCCGCAACCACATGAACCACCGGAGCGGACTATATACAAAGCACGTAATTAAATTATCCAAGACAAGCATGGAGCCCTGATGATGGTCATTACGGTTATACCAGTATCCATTTTGTTCTTAACACATTTTCGAATTCAACAAAATCAGAAAATCTGATATAGATCTAAAATGAATATGAAAATCGATTGAAACGATTGGGAACACTTTCATTCTGATCTCTGGTTAATCCGTATTCGCTTTTATTATTATTATTTTTTCATTCAGGAGCCTTTGAAACAATGTAGGAGTTAAAAATGAGGGAATATATTAGGAGTACTACTTACTTCTTCTTTTAAAGAGTCTGTTAGTGTTTCTTCTTCTGTTTTTTAGTTTCATGTATCATTTATGCAATTTCCCCACTTCCATTACGTCAGCGTAAGAGAAAATGTGCAGAGTATTGTTAGAATTTCTAATCCAGGCGATGATGTGATTTTTTTTATTATGGCTTTACTCCTCTTCGAAGTCGAGATCATTTGAGGCGAGAAAAAAATTGGGGGGGCAAGGAACGGGAAATGTAATTCTGCAGGAACCATCCCGGCATTGGCCTAAGGTGATTTTTGGAAACAATGGAAGACTGAACACTGTATGGCTGGATGGGGATTCGAACCCGCATCCTCCTAAGTGCGAGGCCAGAGCGTTGCTGCTCACCCACCACGCTCGATGGTATGAACAACAAATATTTTCTAAGTATTATTGCCATTTGCGAGTGCTAGCTATACTAAAGTAAGACAAAAACAATTATTTTAAATGTCAACTCTGCCCTTCATATGCTTGCGTGGTAACAATTTAAGGATTGCACAAGACACTATTATGTCTTTAAAACAGTAGGTGTCGATATCAAACCAAATTGCGTATCAAGACAAAGCAGACTCAAGGACTTATTTTCAGAAAATTACACACTACTGGTGCAGGAAAATTATCACAATGACTGCGGCACATTATCCTAGTTTTCTGTCCTGTCCCACCTGCGATAGATACTAGAAAAATTCAACATTTTTCTTTTTGATTCCTGTCACCATCTGTTGAAGAAGGAGGAGATGAAACTCTTCTTTGCGTTTGAGACACACAGAGAAATATTTTCCCCCTTTTTCGAGCCATAGATGAAGCAGACACGACTGTGACGAATGTAGTTACATACAACATCTACGGTAAAGGCTCGTAGGGGCGTAATGACCTGGTGACAGGGTTTTCATTGGCTGCACATTACGCTCCTATTTTAGTCAATTTAACCTAACCTGGTAATAGTTTAACGTGGAATCCAAACCACAGAAGCGTTCTGGCGTACTCTACTTGGTTCACTATTACGAATGTCATTATTTATACAAAAAACATTCAGTTGTAGTATTAATGACAGAAATTTAAAAGTAGAACATTTTCAAAAATCTTTGCACTGGATACTTCTTTCTCTATATCATCATATATGAGGAAGGTAATACTGTAATTTAACAATCTGCAGTAAACAAGTCTTGATATATTGATGTGCCTGATTTGTGAAGATATTAAGTAGATTATATAGATGTCAGAAGAGTGTTCTTATTGCCAGCAGTAGATACGCGATTGATACAGTATCATAAATTTTCTGTCTATAGTTTATTGCAACGCAGCTTATGAAGATTGTTATTACTATCGTTAATGATAGATCAGTGGTACGTAGGAGAAAGGCGTAAATCTTTAAACGATTTCCTGTCATTACCTCAGATAACTTTAGATTTCAATCTCTGAAATTTATTATAATCATTTTTCCTGTTGTTTAGGTAGGTTGGTTAGGATAATTGGCTTGCTATGCTGAAGTTCATTATTATATACGTATATAACTGTTCAGTTAAGGTAGCAAATATATCTTAAGTCGCCAAACGAATCTGTGAATTGCAGAACCAGAAGGAAGGTCCTTTGATAAAAAAAAAAAAAAAAATTCTATCCCTGCCACAATTTTTGTTTTATTTCGATATTATTACATGCTTAGAAGCTAACTGTTAAACGAATTCATCTAGCGGCATTACTTTCATATGCAGAACTATTCTTAACCTTTAACTATTACAATTAATTGGCACGTCTGTGTAATTCCATCAACGTAAACACTGATGATTAACTACACACTGTTTAAAATTAGATACCAATGAATATTTGTTTTGTTCTAGGAGCCGTTAGATGTCGGGCTTCAATTTTAATCATTATTCAAGATCCTGAAACAAAAAATTATGCTCACAGGAAGCTATAATTTATGCCTTCATGCCCGTAAGGATCAGTGATTACGCAGACATAATTAAATTCGTGTAGCTCAATAACTCTATGCTTACCGACGTCCTCTTGTACGTAACCTTAGTAAATAATAAGACGTCCTAACGGCAATATTTCCAGGAATAATGTAAAGCTACTTGTTTTTCGCATTATTTCAAATTATAATTTCTTTTTTGTATTATATCAGTCTATTATAAAGTTTTTACCAAATTTTAGTAGAACCACAGGTTAGAAGTCGGAAGAGAAATTGCTGTAAAATATTGATATCTGAAGATGTTTTTTAGGTTAGTTTGATCGAATCAGATTAAAATCTAATGCAAATTAAGTTCATTGTTCATGTTTTATCCAAAATCACAAGATTCTTTCGCACACGTGGAATGCCACACGATATTTACGGTATTCTATTAGTATATAAATTAATAGCTTTGTCTTCTGCGAATATTATGAATGTTATTTCTGTAACATGCACTATTCCTAGTTTCTTGAATATGAAATGATTATCATCAGCCACTCGAACCAGATAATTATGTGGCCTCATAGGCTCATGAGCCCATACAAGACTTTCCAGGTAAAATGTGTTGGGCAGTTCTGTTCGGTTAGCTCCAGCGACTTTGTCTCTTTGTCGCATGGGTCTGATGATCTCTTGTTCTGTTCTCCAATACCATTTTTGTTCATCATTCAAATTTTCTTCGAACAATGCCGGTTCATTGCAGTTTCGTGGCTGTTTTCTCTGAACCTTTCTAAGTTATGTGATGTCGGATTCTCTCTAGTTGTCTTTCGAATTTGAAAACTAGCATTGACCTGTCTATAGCTCTTTCTTCTAACCTAAGTTTCAATTTATTATTATTTTTTTTAATTCATTCAGTGTCTAGGTCTTGCAGCCGTAAGTCAACAAGAGAATAACGCACTGGTCGTAAACTGTTTTTCATCAGATTTCTGGTCATATTTTATCTGAAGTCTTACATCTACTATCATATTAGCAAGATAGATATAAATTTACTCACTGACATTTCCTGACACTTTTGTTAGACATATCGTTTATATGAAAAAGATTTATGCTCTGCGCAACTTGTATTTAGAGTCAAGATCGATAAACAAAGTTACGAATTCTTCTATGTTCTTGGTAAAGAGGGCAATATGATTGATGAACCTCAAGCTATTCAGTCTTCTGTCATTGATTAAAATACCTTTCTCTGTCCATTGTAACTTTTCCATCTCCAAGGCAACTAAAACACTCTTCCGAGAGATCGGATCTATTAGTTTAGCATTTCTTTCGATGCGAATATCCTTAGTTGGTTTCAGATGTCAACGAAGGTTAAGGAAGTCACACAGATGTCACGTTGTAACATCATATATACCCAATATACACCACTCTTAGCAAAGGTATACAGGACAGCTGAATCGAACACCTTTCCAAAATCAATAAAAGCTACAGAATGAGTGATTTAATACTTTATGGTCGACAAATTATTTCAATACTACAATCCACAATCTTCAATTACTACGGTATGGTCTACTCTGCTGAGCATTTTGCGGAATTCTACTTTTTCATGGGTTTTGCTGAATTATTGATACAACTGATTTGGTTCAATGAAATCTTTGTAAATAATAAGCACAGAAAAGTGAACACCAATATACGACATTAAATTTTGTTATTATGGATATTTCTTTTTTGTGCTGTAGAAAGTCTTAGCTTCGTTCCACGCTGCTGGGATTGATGCATTGCGCAAATAAGAAGAGAAGACTTCAGCCAAGCGGTTCCTAAGTTTCCTTGCCAACTGCCAACTGCATTTTTGGGTAAAAATTATACTCATAAAATGTAAACATTAAACTTTTCTAAACCTGTAATAAGACTTGCGATCGCCAGTTTATATTCATTTCTAAAAGACGGAAAGAAGAGAAAGTTAGCTCTTAGAATTTTTGACGTTTTAGGATCTACAGTTCAAATTTAGCCTGCTTCCTTCATTATTTCTGACTTTATCTTAATAGATTAATTCTCGATAGAGAAGAGATTAATTATTTGAATCATCGTGTTCACTGGAAACTGTTAACGACTAATAAGAAGAACTTAAATATATTTTTTCCAAATTTAATCCAAGACTTTAAAACTTTTAAATCCTTAATGTTCTCAAGCTGAACGGAAATCGAGAAATGTTAACCGAATTCTTTCCTTTTAAATTGCGTGAAATTCTATTGTTTAATACAATATTTATCGTTTTGCGACAAACAAAAAACCCAGAGACACACACAGATATACTGACACAGTGGACTCGAAACCTTCACCTCTTGCACATCTTGCTGTGTAATGTGAAGCTCACCAGATTGCTTCTGTAGGTCCTTATAGATCTAACAATTTAGGTTAAGAGACTACTTTAATGGCGAAATGCTCTGCCGGTAAGAAACTATGTCACCAGGCTGTGACCACCATACGAGATTACTTTTTAGTTGACTTGAAATGTCGATGTCTGTATTTAGGAGCGCCATAATCTATAGAAAAAAGATTTTATTTTTAAATTCATTTTAATCAGTTAAATAATATAACATCAATTATATTCGGCAATTACGACTTAATGGCAAAACAAATATAGATAAAAAAACATCTTTGGCAAGCGATGATGACTAGTAAAATTTCGTATATTTTATTTTGTAGGTTATGTTTATAGGAATAGTGATAATTATTATGCAGTGACACCAGCAGAATGTTTTTTTTTTTTTTTTTTTTTTTTTTTTTTTTTTGTAACAGTTTAACGTCCCTTTTTAACAACGTGGTCTTTAGAGACGGGAAAGGATGGGGGCAAGGAATGGGAAGGAATTCGGCCATGGCCTTTTGAAGGAAGCATCCCGGCATTCACCTGGAGTGATTTGGGGAAACCATGGAAAACCCAAATCTGGATGCCCGGACGGGGATTCGAACCGCCGTCCTCCCGAATGCGAGGCCAGAACGCTATCCGTTACACCACCACGCTCGGTACCAGCAGAATGCATCAGTTGTAACTTTACCTGGTAGTTGGGGTGAACAGGTACTAACCAACTATATTCCAAAGCATTAGTGAAAATTTGTTTTATAAAAAAAATTACTTACTAAGTTCAAGTTGTAAAGCTTTCACCTAGAATTATTTGTGATGCGAGCGTAAGTAGTGAATAAAATAGATAGGGATCTGCCGATGTGGACAGGATATGGGCAACCTCAGAAGTAATTTGTATTGATGGTGGGGGCCGGAAGGGCGGAGCAAGTCGATGAAGCGTCGGGGCGCGCGTGCGCAGACGCGGATGGGGCGTCGCGGCGCTAATGGACGCCTGCCCTGCAGGCAGGCGCCATTACTGATCCCCACGTTTGTGGCCTGAGGAACCACTCCACAAAATACTCAACGATATAACTTCCTTTCCTTATTTATTTCGTTATAAAAAATTGGTTAAAATGGGCAAACGTAAATAGCCAAACACATCCATTTTAAAGCTGAAAAACTCATTCTACAGAGATTTTTATCGTCTCGTCTTTTATTTATTCGGAAAATCTACGGCATATATGTAAAACAGGATGGTACAAGAAGAGGGTCTTTACAACTTTGAAAGCATATAGAAATAGATTCACATAACTTACAGAGTCGGTTAAAGTGTTTTCTTTCAGCAATACACGTATAGTGCCATAGTACTAAATTCATCAACCTCATTTGCTAGTGGCACTCGATTTCAGGCAAAAGGGTGTGGGAAAATGTTCTTTCGTAGGTAGCGGGGTCAGAGATTTGAATAAATTACCAAGGGAAGTGGTGAATAATTTTACAAAAACACTGAACGAATTTAAAATTAATATTCGTGGAAGGCAAAAGTAGGCGGGTACAAGAAAGAGGGGAAATGGGTGTGTAGGGAAATTTCCTCCTAGGCGTGCGCTCCATCGCAATTAAATTAAATTAAAAACATACTTTAACTGGTGCGGAACGTGCTTGATGCGTGTTTAGATTTCACATCAACAATGCGACTACATTTCAGCATAATTCTCTCCCCGAGTATTATTTGTGTCCTGTTAGTAACCCTACGACTAAGAAATTCGTTTTTGCTCCATTTGACTTGAGAAATTATTATATCGGCCACGAGTTGCTGATGTTGTTGAACAACTCATTACAGATGGAGTGCATGCTACAGCTTTACTAACAAATGTTGGTTAGCTCAGAAATAGAATCCACGCCGCAGTTACAGAAGTGACACCCGATATGCCGCATCGAGTGCGGCAAGAACCTGATTACCGGTGGGATGTCTATCGAAATGACATTCAAATCGAACTAATACGTGTTTGATTCAAAATTAAACTTTAATCATTTTTTAAAGTTATCTGAATAAATTCCTGTATGCTTTAAATGCTGAAAAGTCTTTTTCGAAGCACACTGCATACAGATAAGAAAGAGTCTTAGAATTCCTAATAATGAATATTTGCGTTTAGGGTACGAGAAGCCTTTTTTACTGTGAGAACGGAGACATTACTCATTTTAATAAAATGCGTTACGCCTGGGAACTGGACGTGAACTCCATATCTCGGCAACCTTCAGCGATTCCGATGATGCCAGAAGTGTTAGTTATACTGGCCGCCACCATGGCACTGTTTGACTACCCAAAAAAATATCAAATAAAAACTGCATTAATTTTATTTTCCCTTAATGGGAAGTGTAAATTTCTAATAAATAGTGAATTTGTTTTTATATGCACTTATATTATTAAAAGGAAGTGTATAACTGCGATGCCAGCTAAAATCCAATTGGTTGTTATGGAAGTTAGTGCAAAAAATATGAAGGATAAAATAATAATAATATTAATAATAATTGTAATGCCAGGAAGAGATTAAAAAATAACATTTGCATGTTACTTTTTGTTAATTTACAACAGTTAAATGAATAAATTCAAGCAAGAAGAAGGGCATCCGATTTTTACGATACCGAGCGTGGTGGGTGAGCGGTAACGCTCTGGCCTCGCATTCGGGAGGACACGGGTTCGAATCCCCGTCCGGCCTTCCAAATTTCGGTTTTCCATGGTTTCCCGAAATCACTTTAGACGAATACCGGGATGGTTCCTTCAAGAGGCCATGACCAAATTCTTTCCCGTTCCTTGCCCTCAGTCCTTTCCCGCCTCTAATGATTTCCACGTCGAGGAGGCACAAAGCCATAAGAAAAGAAGAAGAAAAGTTAATGCAATACTCTATGTAGCAGTTACTGGAACCGTGTTACCACATAAGCTAAGAACTGTTTCACAGAAGATAAATAGGGAAGTTTCTTAAAAAGTGGGAGAAATTTTACGTGAAACGAAGATATTCAGAAATATATCAATGAAATAAATAAACAGCTTTCTAATTTTTGAAATTATACCGTACTTATAAACTTTTTCGTGATACTAAAACTTTCCGTCACTTAAAATCAAATACAGTTACTTAAAAATATCCTAGATAAATATTCCGTTAATATAATCAAAGAAAGTTTACTCAAACCACGGAAAAATATCACTGAAAAGATAGTATAAAATTTCAAAAAAGTACATAAACATTATTTGTTTTTACTTAGAAACGTTTAAAGAACAAATTTCTACTCTCACCTTAAGGGATACCCGTCATTTTTAAGGGGAGTTTAAATTAGTCTGTACAAAATATCATATAAATCTTTTTTGATATAACACCAAATTTTACTTAGGAAACACAATATTTCTACTGCGTGCGCTTCAGACACCTTCTGGTGATTAATGTATCACTGTGGGTCAACGGAAGCCAGCTACTGCTGTATCGTCAGTAAGCAGCTGCGCCATTTTTGATCTAACACCTGTGTGCTTGTTGGTGAAAGATGTTCTTTGAAACTATAACCTGAGACACCTTAACAAATGGGCTGAAGTTAGTAATTCTTGATTTGTTTAAATTATGATTTTCCTCCTTTGCTTTTAAACCTTGACTTGGAATTTTTTCTAGTAATCTTCTGAAAGAAAATAATTGTTCCCTTTTGTGCATTTGTTATTCCATACCGTAACCGGTTGTAAGGAAGATAGAAATCTGGTTTTCACGAGAGTTGACGTAAGTATTATGGGGTTAATATCATTGTTAAGACCTTTATCTAATACACTTATTCGCAGCTGTAATATTGTCGTAAAGTAGATGAGAGCACATTACAGTAATAACTTTTGTGAGAGTCAGATAACTGGATGGTGAATCATTTGACGTGAGAAGTTCCTATTTATTATGCAGATGTGTATCAGACGCTTATGAATATAATAAAGCAAAATAAAAGCGAACTATTCATAAATCAGTTGTTATATGTATCACTTCATAGAGTCCTTCTCTTGTTGTTGGTCGCTGGCAGCAGGGCTCTAATATTTCTGTTGATAGATTCAATTATATTTATTAATTTTATCACCTGGATTGGAAAAATAAGAGGAATAATGCTTATTAGTGCTATAATATGGAAACCGCCATCTAATGCTTACACCACGTTATTTGTTATGATGTCACCATTTTATAAATCCCTGCTAAAATAAGAATTATCCTCTGGTAACACGACTAACTGATGAAAAAAGTATTATATCGCGCATGTACTTTAAACTATCGATAAATACCCCATCACCAATACAGTACTAATTTGGTAGGAAGAAGGAATTAGTACCTTGCACTACTGTACGGAAACACTCCTTCATTTTGGGTACACCAAGGAATTACAGCAGATATTATGAGATTATTGACAACAAAGTAGAAGAATAACAACTGGGGGCTGTTTGAGTAATTACTTAGAAGTTCGCCTGGCGTAGGTTTGGTATATCCTGTTAACCAAAATCTTAATTACATATTTGGTATTTGGGACTTCGTTCTGAAAAATTCCAGTTGACAACGATAATTTCAGGGAATATGGGGAAAATGTACTTAACTTTAATTGAAATTGGTATCTAAATATCGTAAACTGTTATGTAAATTGCTCCTCATGCCGAAAATGAATTTCTGAAACTGCAGGACTGTTTGTGAAAATTGAAACACCAAGAAGAAGACATGTGATTACATTGAAATTTATTCCACCTATTAGGTACATGCCGATACACAAGTAAGTAGAATTACAGAAGTGTGCATGCACTTTGACCGTGGTACGATGTGAAGCCGCCACGTGTTGTAATCAGAGCCTCTAGACGTCGTGGCATGGAATCAAATAGCACAAAGCATCGACAGCAGTTGCAGGAGGACCAGAACGAACAAGTTACCGGCCGACTATATCCAGACATGCTCGATGGGTGATATGTCAGGCGTGCAGGCCGGAGAAACAGTGGTACCCGTAGTTCTTCGAAGAAGGCTTACACATTCCCTGCCACTTAGGGCCTGGTATTATCTTCCTGAAATGTGGCATGAGGAGATGCCTACAAGAAGGGCAGTGCTTTGGGCCCTAAAACCTCCCTGATGTAGCGGTTGCTGTTCGGATTGCCCTCATGTTATAGCCAATGGCCACTTGACATTTTTCCACTGTGCTGCTCAAAAGTACAGTCTGCCCAATTGTATTAACCACAGTAGCATCTAAAACGTACGTGGCCATCACTGTATGACAAGTTGAAGCGGAACTCGTCCGAAAACACTACATTTTGTAGCTTGGCACGCCAGTAACAGCACTCACGTGCCAATTGCAGAACGGTTCACCGTCAGATGACGACATTTGCGATCCCCTTTAGGTTAGACGACCATGACATGCGCGGCCTTACAGCTTGTGTCACCTGGCAGCCGGATCTTCGGGATTTCCCGGCTAACAATGCCACACGACCATAAAAGTGAAGCCGCAAATAAAATAGAATTACCTTATTAAACGTGCTTATCTACAAATTATATCTCTAGTTTATAAAAGCGACGGAATGGTGTCATTGCTAGTGTAACTGTTTCTAATAACTGTCTCGTTTTTGATAGTATAGCTCCGTTGAGCAGTAGGCAAACGCAATTTTAAAATCATGTCACATACGATACAACACGAAGTGTTTAAGTTAATACTAATTTGATTTACTTCTAATACTGTATATCAGAGCTTTTAACTAAATTGGGGTGATACTACTGGAATTACGAAATTGAATGCTGTAAACATTTTAAAGGAGTTACGACAACCCTTTTAATTAAGTTTTATACCATTATGCAAAGAAAGGGTTTGCCTTAAATTTACTATTAGTTGGATGAAATATAAGATCACTTCTACAAGTAAAAACTATCAAGGGCAAGTTTTCTAAAACAGTAACCTATTTCACTTCTTGGTTGTGGAATGTCAATGTTTTGTTTGTAGACAATCTCTCGACAACTGTTTTGCACTTCGTGAAAAATGATATTTTTTTAAAAAATCTGCTGTTTTTAATTCCGGTCACCACGATCAGATGAATAAAATTAGTTAACCTATCTTCCGAGCTTATAAAGTTTATTTTCTGTGAGGGATAAACATCTAGCTTGGTACAACAAGTACACTTTATTCAATCTGTTCAGCAAGGTTACCTCTGGCTATCGACTGAATATTATTTCTAAGTTATCGGTAGGATTTTCCGAAGTTGCAAAAATCCTTCTTTTCTCACAATAACGTAGTAAATTTGCACCGAAGTTCACTGAATCTGATATAATTGCACAGTTTTCTCCTCTAAACACAATTTTTCACAAGTAACTAGAAATTAATGGTCAATATTATTTTTCAGTCATCACAACAGACGCGTAAATAAACAGGCAAATAACCAATAGGCTTATTTTCCTTGTGTCGTCACTTAATATATTTTCCACTCTTTCAGACTGTTACTAACTTTCTTCTTTTCAAAAAATACTAACATTTTTACTTCTGTTCCCAGTCTTCACCAATCCACATTTTTAAATATCAACGTATTCTGAGTAAAAACTCCTACTGTTTGATTCGGCTAATATCTTTCTCCTTGCTTCTCACCTCGAAAGACATTTATATTAAATCGGATTCTTTCAATTTTCATAAGCCATGCTAAATTAAAATCAGTTTACAATAAATATTAATAATCATCCGGTAGTGATAAAAATCTAAATACGCCTAAACCTTATTCACACATATTTTGGGGAAAACTATTACTCACCTCCCATCAGCGCTGCTAGTGGCCGATAGAAGTAGGTACTACCCAGACATTGCCATCTAATTACTTGTACGAGTAATTCGACCTGCTGTGTACACTACATGCTTCTAGACGTGGACCTACCTCATTTACGGTTTGTTTATATCCAACCCGTCGATGCAGACAACCTCGACTTCGCGCTGGTGTGATGCTTTGGCATCGCGTGTTTATGTAAACTGAACGGGAAAGTTTAAAATACTTCCGAATATACAGCCTTGATCTTTATTTACTGTACCACGAAACGATAAAGATAAAGCAATTTCAGGAAGCTCTTTGTGAATAGGTCGTGGGTTGCGATATGAATAACGCGACCTCTAGCCAACAACCAAGAGCACGTGGCGGCCTTGGAGCGAAAATTATGAGTCCCTTTACTAAAAGACAGAATCCGATTTATTTCCTTCTACAGTTAACCATAACAAGCGCGTGGGAGAGAGTAGGCATTATTTCTCTGACGCATGCGGTTCTTTCGCGTGCTGCATGCACCATACATTACACACACATAGGCGTTTATAAAACCAAAAGGCATTTGATTTGTTTAAAGGTTGTTTGTATTGACTGCTTCAAACGAGGCAGCTTGGCCATTTGTTTAGGAACTGCGTGTGTGTAGGCTGGTAGGAATGCGATTTCATGTTATACCTTTGCTCCCTATGAGTAAAGATATCAGTATGCTTGACAGGTGTCATGTTGAAGTCTTCGTCTTGTTTCACATTTCTCGTTTTACGTTGCCCGTACGTAACTGTACATATAAAGCATTGTAAGAGTGCGTAGTTTAGATTACAAAATTTCAGAGTATTTTGGTGTATCGGTATTCGTTACTTTTGTATTATTTATCTGGGATACAGTAACACGAAAATCAGTTTCATTCATGTGCATAACTATTTTAAGATAATTTATTGTCTTCTAGAATTTGTCCTTACTGCTAATAACTAAACTTATCTAAAACAAATTTAGACAGAACTGTGTACGACCGACAGTCACGCTTTGATAAGTTGATCAGTAGCGATTTTTCCAGATTTTCGTTAAGTGTAATACTAACATGTCATCTCAGATTGTGAACTTAGTGAAATATTTGCAGTTCTAAGTGCTTGTGTCCTACCTTACTATTATAATACTACTGGCTTCATCTAAAAAATATTCCCCTTATTTAAAACATTACAATTTTTTATTTTTTGTTTGTGTATGTGAGGTTAGGGTTAGTTAAAATAAAGAATTTATTCTCATTCTGGCAAATGAAATGAGTATCTCACTTAACTAAAGTACCCAGAAATTTCAGAGGAGATGGTATATGCATTTATTGGTCATATTATTTAGCTTTATGTAAGCTGACATCATATCGGTTGAGAAAGCAAAACGTATTACTCATAGCACATTTAAAATATTTTTTTTGTTATTAGGTTGTGCATATGACTCCAATTTATGGTTACTTTCCATCACTTTCTAACATTTCTCAAACACAACGCTCAACAGAATCTTTCTATTTCCGAGAGTAAGCGCAAAACGATTGATAGAGATTACTATAGTATGAGGAGTTATAGTAACGGTCACAACATAACCGCGAAAAATTGACAAAACAAGATTTAACGGAAGCAGAATACTACATTACCATTTTAAACCATCAAACTTTTTTTTTAGGACATTACACAGTACAGCGAATAAAATATCAAGACAATCGTACAACTTAATCGCAGCAAAATATTAAGGGAAACTACCCGATCGAAAAATAAATGTTTGAACCCTAAATTAAGAAGTATCAGCTGTTGAAGAAGGCAATCTAGTGGAGGTTTAATTTTTTTATCATTCTTGACGGTAGTTGATTTGAGTTTTGAATTTTGACCTTTCCTTCTGTCTTCCTGTATTGATGATCAGAAAGTAGGCTGAAGATCATATGATCTTTTAATATAATTTGACAGATTCAACCATTTTAAATGTGTATCTTACCTGGAATTTGGAAGGACGCTGGTTCGAATCCCCGTCCAGCCATCCTGATTTAAATTTTCCATGGTTTCCCGGAATTACTCAAGGTGAATGCTGGTATGGTTCCTTCAGAAGGCCATGGTCAAATTCCTTCCCTTCCCTCGTCGCCAGTTCTTTTCCCAGCTCGAATGACCTCGACGTCGACGATACGTAAAGCCATAAGAAAATAAGTACACATTATTAACCGAAGCCCGACTCGAATTGACGACCTTCGGATAGAGCAGGCAGTGTGTCGAGCCAGACGAGACGAAAATAGTTTGACTAACTTAAAGGCAGTTATTAGAATTACAATCCCTACTGTCTTTTGTTGTAGAAAATCCTAATCACTTCAGTGCTAATGCTGACATATAATTCTGTATTACTAGGAGTAAATAAACATCCACTTAGGTTATAAGTAATTGTCAATTGTTTAGAAAGGGATAACAGTCTCTGAAGCTTATTTATTTCGTGTCCTACCACAGGAAACAAAAAGCTAACTCTAAAAACTGAAAGATATTTTTCTTCAGAACAAATTGTACTCTGTAAAACAATTTCCTGCTTCCAATTTGGTAACAAAGAATGACTCAGAAAATACTTGGAATATGCAGGGGGAACGTGACAAAGCTATTCACAATCACAAATACACAAATACCATGTACAACATTATTGTTTAAAATGTGCCAATTAAAAAGATTCTTTAGAAATTGCACTGATATACAGTAACTAACATGGAATTTTATGTATTCGCAGTTAAAAATCGAAAATGATTATGTTATATTAAATAACTCACTCGCAAACAGTAGTTGGTGGTGTTATTGGTTTATTATATGTATTTTCTGGATACTTTATTTATTTATTTTAGTTCTGGCAAGATTAGGGCTGTCAAGACCTCTCTTACATCTTACTAGGTTTTTATAAATCATAATTTACTTTTGAAAAAAATAACAGTATATAACACTTATTCCACACTTTCTTAAATTAACTTAATAACAAAAATACTTAGTAAAATCTTAATAATATTGATGTTAAACTGGTGAATCAGCAAATAAGTGACCAAACTAATGCTAGTGTAGACCGAAGGAAAAAACGGTACCAAATAAATACTAATGAAAGTTGGAAAAACATGTGAAAAAGGAAGAAACCAATACAAGTGAAGGCAGAATAAGTATGTGAAAACAGTATAAATTAATACTATTAAAAGAATAAGTTTTATCAGGAATAAGAGATTCTTCAGTTAGTGCTGAGATTAGCAAAATTTCTCAAAGCGTATTTAAATGGGCCGATTTCTATGTTAGTTCTAATTTTCAGGCAATCTAAATGAACACATCTAATCTAATCGAATCTAGCAAGATTTTTTTCCTAAACACTGATTTTACACTCATTTCAAGCAAACAACAATGAAAACCTTTATTTTATTTTCAGACAAGATGCACAAATTTTTGCTGTGTAACGTGTCATAATAGGGTCTCATTTTCAACTTGAGTGGATGTCGACACGATGGGAGAATGCTGATATTATATGCACTGTGTTATGCTTCAGCACGTAGGTACAACAGCTGCATACGTAACAACGGGAGATCTTTTCCTCAGAGATACTTTCGTCTGTTCGTCTTCGGTTTTCGCCTTTCACCGTTCTTATTGCAGCGCTCTTTGTCCTGCCAAGGTTCCCGCCCGTTTGGAGGCTACACATACCTTGCCCGGAGGCATTTCTTCCGCCTTCGGTCTCGTTGAAAAAGTCAGCTTTCCACTTTCTGTATACTTTTGTGTCAATACAAACGACTGTGCAATTCAGATCTTTGAATTGTCACCCAGCTTCACCTGTGGCGTTCCTGTTACAAACTTTCACCAGAATTGAGGTTATGCGATCACCCCGGCTCATAGCTTTATTTCACTATATTCGCTATTTAGAGTTTTGAACTGTCTGATGCTAGTGAAGGACTACTATTTAGTTCCTCATCAACAAAAGTAAACCTCACAAAGCAGTATATGCCGGTGGCAGGTTCCTGCCAAGACTCATTCCTCATTCCACGACAAAGGAGGGGGGAAAGATATACAGACTTCGCATGGAATCTGTCTTCTCTAATCTTATCCCTACTGTTGTTAAGGCCTTAATAGTTTTGGTGGGAGCTATTAACAAGTGATCCGGATGAAATACGAAGAATGTATATTGTTTAAGATTTCTGAGCGGTCTGGTGGCTCAGTGATTAAGGCGTCTGAGTGGAGATCGAAAGATACCCAGTTCTAATCCATGTGTCGGCGGGAATTTTCAAAGGCCCTTAACGCAACCTTCGCCGCTGGCACAGCTTGCTGTGCAATGGAAAGTACGTCAGAACGCTTCCCTTGTTCGGATTCCACGTTAAAATGTATGTCATCTTTCACCTGTAGGATTACCGGGTTAGATAGTGTACTCGCGGCAAATCGAAACTCTGCCAATCGTCGGCGGAACCCTTCTGGGTAATCCCAGCCAATAATGCCATACACATTATTATTATATTATTACTTAATAGTGCCACGGGATATAGCCTTCCATCTGCCAAACTGGGGATCAAGTTCGACAAAATACAAAGTGGTTCTAAAGGACTCTGCAGACTCGGAAAACGTGTAAAAATTTACTAAAGTTAACTTCTAAAGTCGATGAAAGTGTCTTTTTTTTTTTTTTTTTTTTTTTTAGTAAAATGCCTCAAGTGTTCCACCAAAGTACCTGTCTGAATAGATGTGGCAGAAATCGTGTCAATAATTTTCAAACTCGATTCTATAAAATAGATGTCATTTCTGCGATTGGGGTATTTGCTTATAAAGACGGAACATACCCTCTGCTTCTAATGAAATGACTTTAAAAAACCAGATGTATCAAGTATGAGACACGAGGCGGCCTGTACGGACTATCCAACGATCTGGGAAATAAAGGAAATCTCGAAGTGTTATGAGGCATTGTCTTGACTATAGTGAAGAGGTGCACCATATTGATTTAACAGTGGAATGAGGATATTTTCAGGCATATTCAGATATACGGTAGCAATACATGGAGCGATAGAGTTCCAAAATAGTGAAACTAGTTATTTTAACTACCTGTCGCCGGCAAAAGAGGATACTTAATTTGGCATTATGTCATTGCGTTACTAAAAGCTCAGATGTTTTACTACAAAACTACATTTTAAACAATTCTGAACGCTATATGAATGATGTTTTAAAATTTCTAACGTACTTTTTGAAGGGACTGGTATCATATAAACTATAAAGACAAATTACAGATTCTGCAGCTTCCACCTGTACTTCTTGTACGGGGTCCATCAGTTCTTTACGAAACGGACATCATACTTACTACAGCTGGTGCGGTTATTCCAAATTTTTCATTGCAAGTAGTTTTGTATGAAATCAGGTTTAGATTTAGCGATTTAGGAAGAATAATTCTTTCTTTCTACTGTGCTGATCAGAATAGCGCCCTTAATGTTTCCCTAATCGGGCTGTTGGTAACGGAAAGTAGTTTCTTTTACATTCAGAGAATAAACATAATGCTGTAAGCTTTCTGATCTATTAATAGAGCTTTAAGAAAAATCGGATTAATGAATTAAATTCACAAAATAAATATGCGTATTATCATCTATGGGACAAATAACTTTATTTTTTATGCAAAAAGTGCCAGTTACTATAGAACAACATTTCTGCAGTCGAATGTTTTATGTTATTCCAAATCAGAACATTAAAAGTGGATCTACTGTTGATCTAAGCAGACAGGGCCTACATCATATGTCAATAACAAGCGAGTTATACGAAGAACGTTTATATTCTTCGACATAAGATCCGATACTTAATAAACCGACTGTGTAAGTAAAGGCTCGTGTGGTCGGAGTGACCTGGTGACAGGATTTTACTGGCTGTGCAATATGTCCCCATCGTATCCGCCTTAAACTAACCAGGTAATCCTACCGGGTAGACGATACCTCCAGTTTAACGTCGAATCCGAACTACGGAAGCGTTCTGGCGTACTTCACATTACACAGCATTCTGTGCTGAGAGAGGGATTCAAACCAGGGGCCGTTTGATCTTCAGTCAGACGCCTTAACCACTGACTGCTCACCGTGACGAATGAGAGATAACGCTTTTTTTACATTGATAGTTTTGCAGCATTATACTGACAAAGTAAATTAGTGTTGTCTTGCGATCCAGAGTATCGATTTATCGCGCAGTCCTACAGTCTAACGTGGAATCCGAACCACGGAACGTCTCATATAATCAAAGCGAAGCTCTTAAAACATATGTTGCTGCACCGAGTCTTGAACTCAAACACCTTGTCCACTGGGCTACCAAATTGCTCATACTAACTTAAGTGGAAATAATTCCAGACACTTTCTCTTCCGTTGTTTCGACAGTGAACTTTTTGGCTAGCATTAGAAAGATAAATCGTGTACTAATGTGACTGCGCTCTTTGTCCGTATAGATGTTTGATGATAGGAGTAAGCCAAGAATGTAATTAGCCAGCGAGTGTTGTTTTGTGTGGGGTTACATTACATGCAGCTGGGCGTAGTTTTTTTTTTTTTTTTCGTTAATCAGCCGGCGGCTAGTTGGATCTAGTAAAGGCCAAAACGCTGCTGGCAAGATATCGTAAAAGCTTTAGCTTTAATTAAAGTGACCGAGCATTGAAAGCCTTGGGGTCACTCAGAAGTATTATTTCTCTTGAATTCACGGCCTCTACCTTTATGAGGGTCGATAAATCGTAAGCAAGACGTAGGCGGCATAGCGCGAGGTCATGCGACGCAACACAACATCCTGTTATCGCGTTTTCACCTGAGGACATTAGCCTTTGCATTCACCGCAACATTACTTACCCTCATTTGAATCCAAACTTATTACTATTATTTACACGAAGACACTAATTTCTAAATTATTATCACAGTGCATAATTTCTAAGTCAACTAGTTCAGTAGATTAAATTTCAATTTTACTCGTTTTTTGAAATTCGTGACAATTATTAACCTTAGACATTGTGGATTTCTCTACCGTTCTTTGATGAAACTTTTTCGTTCTAACGCTAACGACTCCACCGTTGAAGATTAAAACTGCAAATAAAAACAAACCAAAAACCAGTAAACTCAATTCAGTGTATCAGGTATCACCTCATTTTACCTGATTTATTCGTGAATATTCAAGTCAGGAGTCTTCACTTTTGTATTCGTAGTCTTTTATCTCATCAGCTATTAAAACTTCCACACTCAAAAAAGACACAATTAAATAAACATCGACAGTTAAACTTCTTTGTACTCAATCAAAGCATAGGTCGGTTCATCTTTACTTAATTTGATCAATAATCTCTTCCATAACATTTAAAGAACAGATGGATGAAAACAATCTTCAATACATAAAAAATATCTTTTCTTTACAGTATCTTGTAATTCATTTCTCATAGTCAATAGAATGCTTGTTTTTCCATTTTCTAGCTCAATTGAAACATTAAGTGTTGAATTATCCGAATCTTCACATTTCGTCTTTCAAACTTCAATCCCTTTCGTCAGATATTATTTTTTCACTCCCTGAACTGCAATAAAGATCACTATGTAAAGAAATTCTTTCACTCTGCACAGATATTTCCGATTCCTTTTTTTTACAGCATTTTCTCGTTGCAATAAAAATGAATGCCCATGAAATCTTCTTTTTCCTTTCCATTTAATATTAAAGCAGGCAAAAATTATAATTAAATCTTTATATATATAAAAATCTCGTGTCACGATGTTCGTCCGGGATGAACTCCGAAACTACATAACCGATATAGATGAAATTTGGCTTAATGTGTGTAATTTAGTCCAACTTAAAAGATAGGATAGTTTTTATCTGGATTATAGACTTCAATATTTATTATTTGCGAAATAAATGTTCATTAAATGTTTGTCATAGGACAATGGTTTGTAATTATTTGTAAGCCATCAAGGCTAAGCGGTCTGCTGGCTAAGTGGTTACGGCGTCTGACTGGAAATGGAAAGGTCCACGGTTCGAGTCCATGTCTCGGCTAGGATTTTTATAGACACTTAACCCAGCATTAACCCAAGGCGCAGCATGCTGTATGAGGTGAAATACGCCAGGACGGTATTGTGGTTCGGATTCGACGTTAAAATGTAGGTCCCCTGTAACTGGCAGGATGGGCGGGCTAGGTAAAGGCGGTTAAGACAGGGGCAGAATGCCCAGCCAGTAGAAACCATGTCACCAGGTCATTACGACCACACGTAATTATTATTATAGTTCCATAAGTTTCTAAAAGATGGCGATGTGTTAACTTATCAATACAACACTTGGTTAGCTAGGTTGGGTAATCATCCAGTAGATCACGTTCTGTCTCAATTTATTTATGCTACAGTTTATTACTAACAGATGACGGTGTGTTAATTTATCGAACCATCAAATAGATGGCGTTGTATTTCGATTTATTTATGCTACGGTCTATTCCACGCCAAATGTGCGAGTTTCTTCAATTTTAATTGTGCTGTGTATTGTGTTATAATTATACTGTATTGTTGTTCATCGTTTGTGACTAATACCTAGCGAAAAAGTAATTACACACATGAATATAACATTGAAGAAAACGTTACGATAAATTCGAATCGTGTAAGCATTTCTCGCTAGCTTATCATTTTTCTTCTTCTTTTTGTTATGGTCAGCTAGAGACTACGTGTCAATTTCAATTCATCTCCTGTTGTTTTTTCTTTCTTCCTCCCCAGTACTCCTTCATTATTGCACTCCTCTCTACCTTTGAATCCTGCCATATTCAAAGTCTGCCATCGAAAAAATTTTCTTTCATTACAGTTAACTGGTATTATTTCGTTTCAAATCTTTCTGAACCTCTTGAAAGCCTGGTGTCATCCCTGCTATAAATGTATGAAGAAAATATCATTCTTCTTTTTGTGTTATTTTTTTCAATGTTATTTTATATTTCCTCATTAGTTCTTAACTTCCATTTTACTGTATTTTTCAATGGACCCATTGTATTATAGTGTCTTATTTTAAGGCTTTCAGACAGGCACTTTTTGTTGTAATTCAAATATTTTTCAGTGAAATGTCGCCAAAGAATCTAACCTCGACAATGCGTGTAGCAGAGAGGCAAGACGCACGACGAGAGAGCTCATCAATCAGCAACACGAATCGCGGCAAGTAAGGAAGTTCAAAGAATCAGGACAGCTGAGCGTCGTATGCAAGAATCTCAAGAACAGCGTGATGAACGTCTGTGACAGAATATATCGAGAACAAGAGCGGCACGAGAACAGCACATAGCTACATTTAGTGAAAGAGAACGAGAGAGACAGTAAATCAGCCGTGCTTTAACACGTGTATCATTTGTTCGTCTTGCGTTCCAATATGCACCAGCCATTGATTACTCTGCACATTCTAAAACTGCAATCGGTGCAATGAGAAAAATATGCCAGTATTATCAGGCGTTGAAATTTCGCAATGAAGCAGCCGGCATGTGTTGAACATCAGGAAAAGATGTATTATTACCACTAGCCAATCCGCCAGAACATTTACAATCCTTCTTGCTGGCGAATCAAACGATTCGAAATTGTTTCTGCGCAAGACAAACAAATTCAATTCTTGCTTCCAGATGACGTCTTTTGGGGCAACAAAAATTTGCGATCTTAGATCTGATGGACGTCATTTTGAAACTAAATTCAAAATACAAGGCCAGGTGTACCGTAAGTTTGGGTCGTTGGTACGGATGCCAAACGATGACCCGAAGTTTCTCCAAATCTATTGGAAATTGTGAGGAACGCTTGAAAACTCGGTGCCAGTATAATTTCATCGAACAAGCAGAAGAGAGAGCAATTGTGGTATTGTTGGAAAATTGTTTGGAAAATAATAGTCAACTTATTCAATTGTGTCGCCACAGTTAAAAAATGACAACTATCAAATTGTCATCAAAGCTGACAAATTACCATCAGGAGAACACGCTGGCAGATTCAACGCGCCAACCGTAGACGAAGTTGTAGTTTTTATGGTTGGTGACTCAGTTGATTAAAGTCACACGTCAATATAGAACTGTTAGTATAATTTCGGATCTACACCGTTCGTATGACGCACTCCAGTATCCACTGATATTCTGGCAAGGGCAGAATGAATATCACATCAAAATCAAACAGCGTGATCAAATTGCTGGTAAATTTAATATTCAACTATTGAATTCGTTATTTTATTAGTACAGTAGACCCGCGGTATTCCGACCAGGGGACGGATTATAGCGGGCCCACTATATTGATTTCTTATTCTTTTTTTTACTATTTAATTTATTATTTTCTCAGGTAATAAAACAAATAAAACAGTTACTTCAATGAAGTACTACGCCCCCCGATTGATGATTAGACGTAATTAGGATAACTATATCCTTTGATATCGTCAACTGTGCCTTCAATACGTCGTGGATATGTACGCCAATGTTGAAAAAAAACATTTGCGATTTATTCGATACAACCAGGCTAAATAACGATCGGAGGAACACATCCTCTTACGAGATACTGTTATCGGCAGTATTTATGAAAATTTAAACGCAAATGATATCGGTAATGCATTTATTTTACCTTCAAGCTATATCGGCAGTTCACGGAACATGCAGGAATATATACAAGATGCGATGACTTACGTCATTATGGTCGTCCAGATTTGTTTATTAAATTTACATGTTATCCGAATTGGGAGGAAATACAAACATTGCTATTACCAGGCCATCAATCAATGCATCGTCATGATGTCACGGCACGTGTGTTCAAACAAAAATTAAAATCATTGATTGATTTAATCGTAAAACATTCAGTTTTCGGTAACACACGTTGCTATCTGTATTTGATTGAGTGGCAAAAGCGAGGTTTGCCTCATTCTCACATTTTGATTTGGCTTGAAGTTAAAATCCGTCCAGAAGAAATTGATGAAATAATTTCAGCCGAAATTCCGGACCCATTAATTGTTCAAGAATTGTTTGATATTGTTACCAGTCATTCGATCCACGGACCGTGCGGTGCTTTCATGACATCGCGATGCATGGAAGGTGGAAAATGTAAGAAGCGTTTTCCAAAGGAATATACGAATGATACTATTACGGATATCAATGGTTATCCGTTGTATCGCCGCAGAAACGCTGAGAATGGTGGCCAAACATTTACAATGCGAATGTCAAATTCTAGAAACCAAGTTGAAATTGACAATTAGTGGGTGGTATCATACTCACCATTGCTTTCAAAAACGTATAAGGCTCATATTAATGTCGAGTTTTGCAGTTTTGTAAAATACATTAAGTACCTTTGCAAATATGTTAATAAAGGCAGTGATCTGGCCGTATTTGAAGTTCAAAATGTAAATAAAAATGATGAAATAACACGATACCAAATAGGTAGATACATCAGCAGCAACGAAGCTATCTGGAATATTTTTAGTTTTCGCACCCATGAAAGAGACCCTTCCATCCAGCATCTTGCAATACATCTTGAAAACGGTCAACGTGTATATTTCACCGAAGAAAATATTTTCCAAAGAATACTTGAGCCACCAAAAACGACAAACCACAAACTGAATTTTTCACATTGTGTAAAAAATCTGATGTGTTCCGCCAGTTCGCAAAAACATTATTATATACTGATGTTCCAAGCTATTTTTCATGGAACAAATTAGGTAAAAAATGGTAGCCACGTAAACAAGGAGAACCACATCCTTCGATCGCGGGCATATTCAAAGCAAAGACTTTCCACAGTGCATCCAAAACAACATGAATGTTTCTTTCAGCGTTTGTTATTGGTGAATGTTCCCGGACCATCTTCTTTCGAATGTTTACGAACAGTTAATGGTCGAGTGTTCAATACATGTCGAGTGTTCAATACATGTCAAGATGCATGTCGCGAGTTGCAGCTGCTGGTAGACAACAATTATTGGGACCTGACACTTGCTGATGCAGCGTTGACAGCCACGCCGAATAGTATTCGTCAAACTGTTTGCAATTATTTTGACAACATGTTATCCAACACAATCTTCGAGTTTGTGGGGAAAATATAAAAACAGTATGACTGAAGATACAACTGAAATTTCAGTTTATATAAATAAATAAAAAATATTTTTTTATTTATTTTATAAATATCAATTTTTATATAATTTCAATTAAGTAATTTGTAATGAAATGTAAATTAAAATTTTTTATGATCGTTTGTCCTTAATTTCAACTTTCCGTAACTATTTACCAATTACATTTGAATTTCCAAATCGACTACAATGTTTTTGTCTTTATTAGTGAATATTAATTTTACTACTTGAGGAAGTTTAGAATAACATTAATCCAACGTACTATAATTAGTAAGTCACAGCAACGCGTGACCGGGTCAGCTAGTTATTTATAGGAATTTTCGTTACCTTCTAGAGAATGTAATTGAAATATTTCCCTTCCGTTGCACTGTTATGTTTTGAACAGGAACTGTTTAGAATGTCAAATTAATTTGCGACTACAATATAAATTGCTGTCATGTTCAATTGTTTGTGCCAAAGTATCTCATCTTATTTTATGAGCATTGCTAATAAGTCATTAATTATGGGAGACTGTTCATTGAACTGTAATTAATAAGAAGCCTACTCTCATTTTAGCCAACGGTCTGAAACAAATGTAAGACTTGCGCTCAACACATACGACACTTGAAGTTTAAATTTCTGCCTTCTTTTTAATTATTATAACTGATCTTTATTTTAAGAGGCTTCAGTAAAAATTAGAGATAAGTTTGTTTCAATAAGGGAATAACTATTATACTGTTAACACAGCTTTCAATGCTGTAGCGAACGAAACGCAATTTGTTGGGTTTACAAGATACATACATCTCCTTTGATGCACGTTAACTTCCAACGACCCTGAATGTACAGATTTTTGACACAGATATACTTGTGCCTTATCCCAAAAAAAACTTTCAAATAACACTAACTGTGATTAAAAACGAATCTCAAAATTATCATAGGAGTAGGATGATATGATGAAGTAAAAATTCTTTTCTGTCCATTCATGAAACCCCATAAACTATTTAATGTAGCGACGAGGTTTGTAAAATAATTTCAGTGTTGAGTGATATTTGGAATGTCTGCTGATAGTTTGAGATCTCGTAAAAACTTCTCTCCATAAAAGCATAAGACATACAGCATGCAGAAATACGATTCATTGAATGTAAGTCCATCTATACATTCAGTTATTTGCTCAATTATTTTATCTTCAAAGAATGTATTTCTGATAGTTTCGAAGTAATCGGAATTATATAACCGAACATGGTGGGTGAGTGGTAACGCTCGGGCATATTTGGAAGGGCGACCGTTTTCTATGGTTTACATGTTTCTTGAAACCACTCGAATTCCAGTTTTGTCGTTTTCCTTTCCTACTTTTCCACCAAAAAAATAAATAAATAAAAAAAAATAACTTCTTTTTATTTTAATGAAAATAGTGTGCAGCCTTAATTAAAGTGTTTAATGTTATCAGTTTCTGATGCTGCTACGTGTTACATACAATGAATATTAATTAGGAATGTTCATTTTGATGTCGTACTCAATAGGCGATGCAGTAAGTTACTGCAGTATTTTTTGTTTGTTTTGTCTTTCAATTACATCCCAGTATTTGTGTGTAATGTAAACTTATTTGATATTGTTAGCTAATTACCAAATTATAAATTATACGAGCGGGTATAAAATTAAATACAGAGCACACTTCATCCAGTATTTCGCATTAAAATTATGTTCTTATTCAAAGGCAGAAACATGCAATCAACAATACCTAACATAGAGTGGTAATCATGTGTTACGTAATACTAGGGAAAATGCCGTTGTAAGCTGTTTATACTGCAACGAGGCCTTGAAGCACAGAAATTAACACTTCTGGGGAACATAAAACAACGAAAAAGGAATTTCAGTTCACGACTGCGAGCGAATTTCTCATAAAATACCTCAAGGTTGTTCTCTTTTCTGAGGTATATATTCTACCCGCGCCAAGCGATGTCATTTAACCTTCACGTTACGACCAAATCGGGTGTCATAAACTTTCAGGATGCAACTATTGCTGATAGTTTCTCCCTTCCCATCATCAGGCAATGCTATTAAATGCAGTGTCTTAGATCATAAAAGGCGTAATGCTTTTCTTATCTTTCAGATCTTAGGCTTTCCATTCATTAAGTTTTTCTCTGGCAAGCTGGATTTAATTTGATAAGTAGAAACGAAAATTTACAGCTACTTTGGTTTCTTTCATAACAAGTACAAGAATCAGAGGTGAAAAAGTTAACAGTAAAACAAATGATCATGTTGTCAATAAGGTTCAAAGTCACGAAGTTGTATTTTTTTTTGGGCATTAATAACAAATTGATTTATATAATAGCAATTTTAGTGGTTTTATAGAATAAAATATTTCGCTTCGGTTTCTATATTCATGGAAAGTTTATAAATCTTTTCTATAACAAGAAAGATTAATATTGGTTTAACGTACAGAGGAAAATATAATTAAGTTTCTGAATATAAATGTGAGGACCCACAGAATGTAAATTTATTGGGGATCACTAAAAATATTCGTATTATCTATGACTGTTAATTTTTTAATATGTTAGCTAGAGATTTTCACATTTATTAGTTGAAATATAAGAATTTTATGAAAAGTCTTTTCTGGTTTCATGATTTGTGGTACCTTAATTACCATTCGTTTCTGCATGTTCTTACATAATTGATTAACCACTTCCTTGCACCAGTTAATTACTTTGAAATGGGATTTAGATATATACACATTCATCGCAATATAGGCCTCTCAACTTTCTTGTAAATGAAATTCGCATTTTTTCGGTGAAACGCAACTATAAACCATTTTTTTTGCATGTATTACGCGCGGAAACTTTTTACTTGCTTAACGAATTCCCAGAGAAAGTGTGGCGGCAATGCCACTGTTGTGCAGCTTGCCAAAAAATTTGCAAGTTTATTAACTTAACAACAAGAAAATCAATTACACCATAACTGCTGATGTTAGAGGCACAAATTAGAAAAATAATGTTACATTTATGAAGTTTTGGGTTTGGAAAAAACTATCGATGATATGAGGAACTTAAATGTTTTAAATTTTGGAGAAGGTTAGCCTATATTACAGAGAAAGATGAATGTTTCGTGATCAATGCAGGAAAAAATGGCTATGCAAGCAACATTTCAAAAGGAAACGTAATACCTTGGGTATAAAGAAATAAATCAATGCAAATAAAGAAAAAATCTTCATTTAGTACAGAGTGAAGGAAAGGAATCACAATGCTACGATTTGTTGATTATATTGTTCTAATTTAAAATAAGAATGAAGATATAGGAAAAATAACTAAAGAAGAGAACAGGAAATGGCAGAGAAATTTGTATTAAACGCAAATAAAAGGAAACCAGAGGCCATGCAGTATAGCAGAAACTGATGGCCGGAAAAACTACTTTATCAGAAGCAGTTATCTCCAGCAAATGGAGTCTTCTTGGAAAATGGAAAGTTTTTAGCTCCAGGACTTAGGAAGAATTTGGTAGGCTAGAAAAAAGAAATTTTCCAACCATTTGCAACGTCGTGTTACAGGTGGTTATAACTTTGAAGAGGTTCAAAATACGAAGGCAGCAAGTTCTGTAAATGATGGGAAAAGATGCATGTCTGGAACTTTTGTACATAAATAAAATATGACAGGTTACGCTTTCAGGCACACTGGATTGGCTAATTTGTTTACAAAGGGTATATTTAAGGGGAATGATTGTAGAGGGGGACCAAAAGTACAATATTTGAAACAGATAGTGAAGATCATAGAGTATAAGGGATTTGTAGAAAAAAATCTGTATAACAAACGAGTGGAGAGAGACTCGCAAATGCGGTGCGTCAGGCGGCTTACGAAGTGTAAAAACAGCAGACAGGAAAGCATCCGTATTATTGTTGCACACAATCAATCCTTTACTTTAACACATAATACATTACAGTTGCATGCAATTTGAACGTTATTGTTACATTTTAACTTGTATAAAATTACCAAGCATTGTGTCTCTTGATCGAGAAATAAATAAGTAAATAAAAACTAGGAAGTACAACGTACAAGCCCCCACTGGATAAGGCTTATTAGTCTCTGTACCAGTCCGCCCCTGGTACTCACTCTGCGGAATGAAATATAAATAAAAATGGTATTTTGATTTGTCTTTAAGCTCTCTGATCCAAGAGATTTTTAAAACGCTATTTTCAGCAGTACTTCTGATGATAAACAATTCTTTTATTAAATCATACATCTCACTTTATTTTCGAGTAAATAATTAATCAAAGTACAATTTAATTCTTTTAGTAATTATAAATTATTTAATTTAATTCGGAAGCATTTTTATATAATTTTCGTCAGTATGTATTTTTTATAAACGGTAAATTTTAGTCATATTGTTGATACAAATTTTGTCTGTGGTTTCGAGAGGAACAAGAGCGGACAAAGTCAACGCTTCTTTAAGAGAATCTTACAGTATGCCACGTGTCATAAAACTAGCATCACAGGCGATATTAGTCTTTTCGCCGAAATATTACTGAAAACCACAAATGGGGAGAGTTATACACAGTGGTACCTAAAAACTACCAATGTGTTCAGTACAAGAGTGAAGCCTTGACTTGTCGCTAATAATATGTGAAAAGCTGTTAATAGATAATCCTTTTAAGGATTATATTCATTCTGTATTCTTAAGTACTATTTTCAGAAATAAGCACAGACCACTACAGTCGGCTAGATGGTTATGGATACAAAAAAGAAACCTTAACAGAATGTGTAACAAGCAGCAAAGGTATTTGAAGTATCTAAAAACTCTCCTCCAATAATAAATCATGGCGAGAAGATAAAAGCGAGGTATAAACATTAAACCTGATTTATGGAATCCTTAACGAAACAGTTTTCATTTTCTAACCTAAAATTAATAAATAAGTGCAGGCTGATTTTATATTGTGTTAAAAAAAATATTTTTATCTCCCAGCATTACTGAATAAAAAACATCAGTATTGAAATAGTGAGAAAAGCAGCCGAAGAGAGAATTTATGATACAGGATAGAAATTAAAACAGCATTACTTTAGTTTTGTGGTGAATCACATTCGTTAGGCCTTGGACCATCTACATGAGCCGGTGTTCTTCTTTGGCGGGTTAATCATAATGATGTTTCCAAACCGGTTCTTGGCATTCAATAGCGGGAGGTGGTATCACCTCGCCGGACCGGCACTGCGTTGTCAAAATTAATGAACGGTGTCTTCTAAAGCCGTAACCACAGTCTCAGAAGCAATAAGACAACGGTCTCTAGTTCTTAAAACGTTGTACCCTCCAGGATATCATTTCTACTCAGCAGAGCTCCCATCAGTATCCCTTCGACTGTTGTGTAATTTTTTATTTTGCAAAAGCGTATTACGTGAAATTGAATTTGTGCCAATATCCGCACGATTATTTCAAAGATACGCTTAGCTAGATGACCTATTATTATTATATTAGTATACAAGCGTAATGCTGCTGACTCACAGGAAATTTCACGGCGATATTCGCACTACTTTAGAACGGAAAAAATAAACTACAATCGTGTGCAACGGTACGCTGTACGGTACGTTGTTTTCAACATTTGTAGTAATTGAACAAATTTTTCATTTTGTTTTATGGCATTACGTCTCGTCGACGTCGAGGTCATAAGAGGCGGGAAAGGACTGGGGACAAAGAACTGGAAGGAATTCGGCCATGGCCTCTTCAATGAACCATCCCGGCATTTTCCTAGAGTGATTTGAGGAAACCAAGGAACGGAGAATCGAACCCGGAACCTCCCAAATGCGTGGTTATAGCGTTACCGCTCACCCACCACGCCCGCTAACTGACCAAAATCAGTTTAATCAACAACATATTTATTTTATAAACGCATTGTTCCTAATGTTAATTCCTACAATTTCGCATACTAGTAGTGATTACTACCAATTTTAGAGTTTTATTAAGTATAGGATAAAAGTTTTGGGAAATGAGTTATGATGTTGAAAGTCTTTCAGTTTGTGATTTCAGCTTTCAATATTTCATAGTGGCATTGTTTATTGTTCGAGGAAAATTATTACAAAAGATTCAGAGAATATGTTCTTACTTGTTATGCGCATTACATTGCACTTACTGCAAGTTAATTTAAGTTCTTATTTCTCAAACCACTTTGAAATATCTACGAGATCACGTTTAATATTGAAAATCAGCAGAACCCTCCCCTATAGATAACAGCGTCATCACAAAAGTCTTAAGCAGCTATTCACATTGCCTTTAAGGTCATCAGTACATATTCGGAATAGAAATGGCCCTCTTACTTCTGATTTAGTTTCTAGAGAAATAGACGATTCCCCCTCTCCCCCCTTTACAGTGTGTTGAGACCAACCAGTTAAGAAATTTTATTTCCATTCACAAATCGGTTGCGTTATTCTGTACACTCGCATATTCGTTAAGAGACAGCTAAGAGATACAGTATCGAGAGCTTTCTAGAAATCCAAAAACGTCCCAGCAACTGGCGATCAGAACAGTTAATTTGTTGTCATGTTCTGTGTGTTGTTCAAAACCAGTTTAGAAGCGACTGTACGGATTTGATGTAAGCAAACAGTTCTGAAAACTAGATATGTATATAACATAAAGAGAGGGTGAAGCGAAGGAAAATGCATTGCGACTGACATCGAAGGAGAGGGGTATTTATGTCTGCCTTTTCTTAGCGTTTACCCTTATTTCATCGCAGTTTCTGCTTTTTTCTTAAAACATAATATGACAACTCTGTATACCAACCTCTTGCCTCTGCATTAGCAACCAACGTGCCACCAGTTTTCAGCGAATCACGAAAACTTTATTCTCTATGTTTAGAGTTAATTTGTCCGTGCAGCAAGTAATTTTTGAGTTGGAACCTAGTGACCTTTCCAGCTTTGCGGAGCTGTAATTAGGATGGCTGAGATGGGATTTGAGAGTACATCTATCATTAAAGGGAAGCATAACAGCGAGTAACACGCTACGAATATTTCTTAATTATAGAGATCAATTAACTATAAACTGATTCTTTACTCAAATGTAGGTAGTTGTTTCAATTACGAGAGGGAAAAGAAGTGAAGGATGAGATAAATTTGCGGAAGCATGTAGTGGACTAGAAACCCCCAGAGTTAAAAAAAGAACAGGCAAAGTTGGGCTTATAAACAGGTGCAGAATGTCTGAGTCCACTAAAGTTTACGATACTGGTGGTACTGATGTAATAAAATGAAAGATATGTTGTATTTCTAAGATTTGTTTTTCAAATTATGTATAAAGAGGAATGTTATGACATGAAAAACTGCTATATTTAAGCGATACGTGGATTTGTTGAAATAATCCCTGGATCAGTAATAGTAATACTATAAGTTTGGGTTTTATAAGGACTTTTCGTCTATTGCGTTGGTTGTCATTCATAACAACTAATTTATTTTGTTCAAAAGCATTGGTGCGGTAGTAACTAGTTCTGGTCGTATCCTGTATTACAGTATCAACGAATGTCGGTACACTCTCTTTTTTTGCAGATGGCCAATGATAATTGCCTCATACGAAGAAGATGTCAGCTATATAATTCGAACACGTCTAGAAGAGGATTCGAAATGCGGTCTAATTTAATTCTAAGGAAACAACAACAAAATACTCGAAAGCGGAAGGTACTGCAACTGATCTAATTTGGAAAATGTAAGACTGTATACAATATAAATATCTTGAAACTAATATATCGGAACATGGCACATGTAATAAATAAATAAATAGAAAGCATATTAACAGCAGGAAGAAAGGTAATTCAAGTTCTGAATGAGTTAATGTAGTAAAAGAAAATAAATAAATAAAGATCAAAGGAAAGATCAACATACAAAACCTATTGCACAATATGGTGCAGAATATTATCGTTTTACAGAAGACCAGAAGATAAAATTAGACGTACTAGAATCTTGAAAGGGAATGCCAAGTGTCAGTGGTACAAGGAATGAAGAACGAAGAAACTACACAATCAGTGAAGAAAGAAAAACAGAAACAAACGAACAAAGGCAATAATATGAAATGACAATGGATGAAGAACATTAAACGAAAAGAACCATTATCTAGGTTTCGAGTATAGGAGGAAAATTGGACGACTGAGGATATAAAGGCCAGAAAAAGGCGGTGAGTAAAATGCAGAAACCAGCAAACTCAGCAAAAACTTCCCTGATTTAGAAAAAAGTTCAGAAAGCGGTTGCAGTTGAATTTTAGCAAAGGCACTTGTTAAGACTAAAATTCCTGTTTCTATGGGTTAACGTCTGAAGTCTTTACTGACGTTTTAGGTTAGAGATTGGAAATGTGTTTTTCCACCGGTCAATGGACTATGTAAGGTTTGTACTAATGTGTGATCTGTTATTTTAAAGGTATTTTTTTGTATCTTTGAACTATACCAGTATCCGCCCAGGGCATATTGGAAAGCCTAGGAAGCTCCGAAACGGAATTGAGGATGGGCAGGTATTTGAATTCGCTAATTTCGTATCTTCACACTTACACTGCTGCAGATCCTTCAGATAGACTGATGTATAAAAAAAACGAATAAAAATGGCTTCTGAAAATGAAGCTGTCTCAGCAGATAAGGATCATGACTAGTAGGTGAAAGCTGACCGTGAATGATTTGTGTAGGTTGGCAGAACTGCACGCCCACGCCACACACTATTCCCTCGTCGTTACAAGACAATGAGTCATTTGACACATTTAGTGAGTAGAATTTATAACCCTAGAGCGTGCTCGTAAGGCATTTAGATGGTATTACGATAACGGTAGAAAGGAGAGAAAGGTTATGAGCCGCGTAGGCCACCGAAGATCAGCTAGCTGCCTTTGGTTAGTAGCCGTATCTAGTTCGAAGCTTCTGTTCCACTGACAGAAGAAAGCAACGACTGTCTTTCCTACATAACTAATCCAGGAAACAATTCAGTATGGAAATAAATGACTGAAGGGTTATACGGAGTATACCTGCAAATTGCTAGGCCTCTAAATTCCACGAAAATTTGATCATCACCGGTCACTACATGAAGTTAATTGATTTATTGTAAGTACCGCCTCGAGGTCTTGGTCGCAAAAGTTCAGTAAGTGAACCCAGCACTGGTCTAAAGATTAGTTATTGGCAGTCCGAATTATAACACGAATGGAAGAACGGAGTCTTTCCTATAGCTCGGTCCTCCCAAATATATGCTTTTATGTACTCTTTTTTTCGTCGTTCTGTTCGGGATTGGAACTCACAGAATTAGGATTGGTGCTTAACACCCTCCGCCACCCACAACATTTGTGAATTGAAGAGTATAGATGTAGATGCAGTTATAGATTACCTGCTTCGGAGTCAGTGTGTTAGTATACATAAGAGGTGGGCCTCCGGTGTTAGGCCAGAGAACTTTTCACACAGATAAAACAAAGTTTCTCTGTCCAGCAAACGTCTGGTATGGTAATAGGAAAGACGGCGAACAGCTCTTTACAACTATATTGTGCGCCAAAGACTGCGCGAATGCAGTGAGCGCTTACGGCTCTTTTGATGGCGATTCGGTAAGCAGCCGGTTTTACTCTAAACTAGGTATGAGATACTGGCACTCGATTTCACCATCTCACGTCTTTATCTTCAAATACAACACAGTACAGCTCCAGTCGTCTACAAATATACGGTAATACTAACAAAGGAATACCACCAGAGTGTGAAAAATTTCTCAGTAAGTCTGGTAAACCGCACATTGGGCACCAGGCAGTTTGTAAATTTATTTGCCATTACAGCACAGAAATTCCGTCATCGCCACCTGTGGTCGAGACCGAAAATTTCATATCACTCTTGAAAGACCTCTAGGGTTAGACTTCTTTTATTTTTCTTAGAACTCTACAGCTTCCATATGGTGGTGGTCATTACAGGAAATCTTGCAAAGTCTCTATGAAGAAATCAATGCAGTGTTTGTCTTCAGCTTTTTTGGAAAACAGAGATAGCGATCGGTATGAACGGGAATCGAATCGTGGCCCTGTTGTATTTCAGGCCACAGGCTCGGTCACTAAATGAAATGTTGCTGTATTTCAACAAAAAGTTGTTACGCTACTTATGAGGACGTTACAAGAAGACATAGTAAACTCTTTATATAGATATTAGCGGCAGATGTTACACTTGAACTGGTAACCCCTTACGTTAAAGACAGCTACTGCTGTCTACCTTCGACTATTTTTAAAACAAGTTCAGATATATCTAAAACTGTGTTGTAGAAATGGTCGATCTCCAAATAAAACAAATACGTGCAACACTGTTTCTAAAATCGTCATAGAATCATGCATTACGCGCAGTGAATATAAAGTATTATTACAGGTCTCTTATGTTATGTAATTTGTTGAGATGTAGTTAACACTTAGTCAGGGCTAATTATTCAGAACTGCACTTAAGGTATAGCTAGGCAAATCACAAACACGAGAATTCACTTAAACGGAAAGAACAGCGATCTTGAGAGAATAATGTGTGGCAGATATCATACAACTATAACATCACTGTCGCATTTATTCTGCCTTCATGGAATGTTTCCAGTTACTCAAAAAGGAAAAAAAAAAGAAAGATATATTCCAGATTTTATTTTAGCTCTGGCACTGAAACTTTGTGAGTGATTGATAATAACTAGAGATAGTTAACCTCCTGACTACCAGTCTAGAAATACGCCTTAATTATACACCACACGCTCAGCAGAGAACCAGTTGTGTTTTATTTTTTCATCTTGGAGTATGGTGAGCGTTTTTTTTGTTACCAACAAATGAAAACCTAACTTCAGACAGTATATTTTATAAACACTCATTGCGATGCTGCCGATTTAAGCATGGTCCTAAATGTGGAAGTTGATCGAAAGTTTGAAGCCATTTCCAGTATTACTATATGAGTGAAGCATCACCTCCACTAAAAAAAACAATATTCAGCAATGTATAAAATATGTAGAATGAAAAATTGTGCAGAGCAATAGGTTTGGCCTTTTTTTATGGCTTTAAGCATCGTCAAAGTCAAGGTCAGTATAAGCGGAAAACGATTGGGGACAAGGAACAAGAAGGAATTCGGCCATGATCTTTTGAAGGAACCAATATCCGCATGCGCCTGGAGTGATCTTGAGTAAGCATGGAAAAACGAAATGTGGATGGCTGGACGGGGACTCGAACATACGTCCCCCCAGATGCGAGGCCAAAGCGTTACTGCTCAACCAGCAACGTTGGTATATACCATCACATTTACGCTGTAAGACACTGCGTCATTACTGTTAAAACTACGATATAAAACCGGAAATCATCTCTCAGAATCCTGCAAGAAAAACAATTGGCCTAAACCATGAATTGTTTTGTTTTTCCGAATCCTGTCTCAGAAATATTGTTCTGATTCGGTAAAATTCACCTAGGTACCTCGCTGGTTCGAGTTAGGTTTCGAACGTGTTATTTTATTATTGTATGTTATACCTGCTGTGATATCAGTACAAATTTAGTAACAAATATCATATATACTTATACCAAACTGGATCTTGCTGCTGACTTCCTATCCTGTAACCAAGCGGTAACGCTCTGGCCTCGCATTTGGGAGGAAGCCAGTTCTAATCCTCGTTCGGACATTTAGAGTTGTATTTTCTATTGTTTCTCCAGATTACTCCAGGTGAATGCCGGGATGGTTCCATCAAAATCCCATGTCCAAGTTCCTTCCCTTCCATTGACTCAATTCCTTTCCCGCCTGTAATGATCTCGACGTCGATGAGCCATATGCAAAAAAAAAAACCTATCAGGCTCATCTATTTATTACGATTTAGAAAAAGTCGGAGATATGGAACAAGAATTTGGTTAACGAAGCTACGTGTAACATAAATGTATAATGAAATAATTCATTTGCGTATGACTTTAAATTACGTGTCCGGAAAATTCGTAAACTTTTTAAACAAATATTTTCCCCTCGTTTAAACGCTATTGGACATTGCTGCTTTCGAAATCCTGCATCGAGTTCCTGCATCTAAACCAACATTGCTGCCATGAGCTAAAACGTTCCTGGAACACTTGTTTGCTATGCTACTCAGCATCGCTAGCGAATGGCGTCATCGCATTGAAAGATGACCTTTTACAGCGTATGTGGAACAAAAGGAAGTGTGATGAAGATAGTGAAACAGCGACTTCGCGCTTTATGAAAAAAGGACGAAAAATTGATATATCAACGGTAACGCACTAGGAAAAAATTTATCAGGGATTAAAAAATCACAAGCCCATTTAAATAAAGGATACAGGAAGGCTGCAAGTAGTACAGAAGAATTCCCGTTACTAGCTTGGTGCAACTTGCGTATACATTAAATCAACGGAGCTACATGAAGTTCACGGGGAGACCTGATAATTGGTGTGAGGTGTTGAGTTTCGCGTATGACTCGTGGCGTGGTGATCCTTGGACAAATGTTAAGAGCGCTGCTCGGAGCTGTTGCCGTGGCGCAACGAACCAATTCTCTATAGGTCGCCAGCGTGGCGCAATGCCGTGATGCTGTGCCCTCGCAAATATCACATGTTTCAAAAGCAGCGCTGTCTTGTTGTTACGCTCTAATACTGGCTACAACGACGGATGGCAAACGTCGAAATTGAGCTAATCGGAATCGGCAATTTGAAGTACTTTTACTTTCTCCGAATGTGGCAGTTCGCAGGAACCATTATAATAGCGCCAAATACTGATATTCAGCTAAAAAAACTGATGACTGTAAAATACATGGGTATCATTAAGTTTAAAAGTCATTACGGGGACATCGATATCAGCATATTCACTGTTTCTTACGTTCATTATATCGTGAATTATAGCTACCTGGTATTTTTTAGCAGCAGTTGGGTGCCAGGAAGAAGGGGGTTAGTTTTATCTGTCACGACGTTTATTAATATCTACCTGCACACGAGATAGTGAAATTTGTTTAAAGTAACTGTAATTTGCAACATCTTGCTCATTAGGACTTTTGAGTATGGTAATCAGGTTACATAAAGATACATCACAAACTTTATTTTGCTAGTTAATTTTTTTTTGTAAGTAATTTACCTCATAGCTAACGAGCGGTCTGGTGGCTCAGTGGTTAAGGTGTTAGACTGGTGATAAAAGGTCCCCTGTTCGAATCCCTGTGTCGGCGGGGATTTCCATAAGCCCGTAACCCGACCTTCATCTCTGGTACAGCTTGCTATGTAATGTGAAGTACGCCAGACAGAACGATTCCGTGGTTCGGATTCCACTTTAAACTGGAGATACTGTAGTTTTAACACGGATGTGAGCACATCGAAAGCAAATTCAAGCAAAACGAAGGCTTAACGTGGTCCTAGTTGGCCCAAATGAACATACATGACGGAACAACATCAGACGGTAGCTCACACTTCCAACAGTGTGCCAGAAATCACTACACAAGAAAAATGTGGGAACATTAGCCAAAGGATATATTTATGTGACTTTACAGTTCGTCGAAAACGATATTATTATATTCACTAGCATTAACTTATTTATAGATCCCTCTAACTTGGCCAGATAGGATACATCTCTTGTATAAAATTGTTACTTGCAGATTTATCTAACTTGACCATATACATACAGCTCTAGAATAACGACAAAAAAAGTGAATAAGCTACTGAATAACGGTAAAAGGAAAAGCAAAGAATTAAAACACTAAGCGATAACTAGTTATACGTTTATCCATTAATCGACAGTTATATCCTTCACAATCTTGATATTTCAGCAATACATCTGTTATCCTAAGAAATATTTAGCTCCTCTTATGGCTTAATAATTCAGTTATGGTTTCTAAAGGCAATTAACATATGGTTCAGTACTAATAAATAAATACTTTATTTTTTGTAGCAAATTGAAGTAACTGTGTCGTTTCTAGATAAAGCAAAGGAGAGCTGTAAAATGATATCTGAAGGATAAGCAATCAATTAAAGCAGTTTAAAAAAATCCTGAGCGTAGATGTAGGTAACAAGTTGAACTGGGAGCAACATATTCACCAACTTTTAAAAAAATCTTAATTCTACTTCATTTCCATTGAGGATAATAGCTAAAATAGCTGACACAGAAACAAGGATGTTGGCATATTTTGCATATTTTCAGTCCCTGCTCTCTTATGGTATCTCATTCCAAGACAACTCTTCACAAGCACAGAAGGTATTTAAATCACACAAATGTTCTGAAAGAATTATTTGTGGAGTAAGCCCACAGCATCAAACACAAATCTTGGTGAACTTACAGCGCCAGTCGCCAGTATATATATATATATATATATATATATATACTCCCTACTATCTTTTATAGTGGAAAATCCTAAATACTTCAATCTTAATTCTGACGTGCTCAACTACAAAATTAGGAATATAACAGTCACAAAGATTACAAGTCAATGGTACTGAAAGGTATAACATTCAATGGAACTTCTTTATTTAATGTCCTACCATAGGAAATAAAATGTTATCTACGAAAACCAACATCTTTAAATGCAAACTGAGATCGTTTATGCTTTAGAACCCATATACTCTGTGAAAGAATTTTCCTCTTGGAATTTGGTTACTTAGAATGAGTGAGAAAATATATGTCTGGTGTTTGGAAGAGGAAGGTGACAATCATTAATATTACGTATGTTTTTCCTTTGTGTTTAATCCGTTTAGAAGTGCAGCAATGAAATTACTAGGAAATTGCATTCATATTGATTAAGATGGGATGATATATATTTGCAGTTAACAACATAAATTGATTTTAGAAACGGGTTTTTAAGTAACTAATCAGTAATTGATAATATTATTAATTTTTTAATAATTGTATGTACTATTCCACCACCCCGAGTCCGTTCTCGCATGTATTAAAAGTGAGCATATTTAAGCTAATCTAAAGCGTAAGTGTTGAAATCTATCTGCGAATTGCGTAAGCTGTGTATTACGTGTTATGTATTAATTAATTTGTATTATTATTGAGGGGGACGTTGCTGATCATACCATCTTTCCCTTAAGCGATTACTAGTAACCTGGTTAAACCGTAAAATTTATAGACCAGTACGTGGTTTAAACCTGTTTCCTTTGTATTTTCTGTTATCCAGTATGGTGGCGCTAAAACTGGAACAACTACACTGGTGGGTACTTCGTAATAAGTAATTAACAATACTGTCTAACTTCATTTGGTAAGCACTAATGGTAGTAGGAGGTTAAAGGTGAAGATTAAAAGCAGAAAGATAAAACAACTGGAAAAACAGGATAACTAGTACCACGACAAATAAGATCTTCTATGCTGTATATAGAATTGTCTGATATTCTCAGTTGCTGTATTTTATTTTGTGGAAAGGTATTCCGCAATCAAGCCTTAGAAATTAAAAAGTGGGAACTTTTCAAATACGGGATAGTTGGCAAGGGGTGGGCTTATATTAAGGAACCGTGCCTGTATCCACATGAAAACCAAGTGAAACTGAATCTCTTCGGCATCAAGGCAAAATCAGTACTTAAGAACGTACATGAATCACGTTTCCCTATACTTATGATTTTAATGTTTATCACTCAAATAAGCAATAATTGAATTTTTTGGGGGGTTTACGGTTCGTCGATATCGGGGTCATTAGAGCTGGGAGGGGATTGGGGGCAAGAAATGGGATGGGATGGAATCGTCCCGGTATTTGCTTGATATAGCGACAGTGACACCAAATTAAATAAAAAACTGGATGGCAGGACCGGTTATCAAACTGCGTTCTTCCGAAAGCCAAACTAGAACGTTAGCCGTTCACCCACCAGGCTCAATACATTTCATTAAAGTTTTAACTGAAACTGGAACGCCATACATTAATTAGTATGTTCTCACAGAAATTTTCCAATAGTTTTGCGGTATTTGGCTATGATACACGGTCTGCATAAATGCTTAATCTTTGTCTTTAAGGTAATTAGCGAGAATAGGAGAACAACAATTTCAAAATTGAGTAAACACATGCAATAATCATCTGAAGGATTTTTCTGTTCAGTAATCCAATACATATACACTTCGTCGCCGATGGTGAGATAATTGCTTTAAAGTGTCAAGGAAGAATAAATTCAGTTTTAATTTCAATTGTAATGAAACAAGAACGCTTTTGGTGGCAACGATCCTACACCACCCATTCCTTTTCATATGGTTTTCAAAGACCCACCTACTTTTACCCTTTAAGAATCCCTACTTTTTCGCTGTTTTTTGTAAATTATTTACTAATTCCCTTGATAATTTATTCCAGTTACTGACTTCTTTACCTTCAAAACAAAATTTTTCCATTCAATTCCACCTGAAATCAAGCCCCATCATTTGGCCATTGGTCATATCTTCGTTTCCGTGTACTAATCCTAATCTTACTACCTATATACAACCATGTGTCATCATGGTAATAAGTCTTCAACAATCCAAACACTCCATTTATCCGCCTTCTGTCTTCCAATGCTTCCCATCACAGCTCTTTCATCGTATCAGTAACTGACTGCATTCTGTGGTAATTTCGACAAACAAATCTAGCTGGCTTAATTTGATACCCAAAATAAGGGTATTGCATTCGCGGTCTGACCAAGGTTTTGTAACCCAATTCCATTATTTCTCTGGTACATGACCTCATCACTCTCTCCAATAAATAAATGAATTTGGAACTTCTTCGCAATATGTCCCACCCAATTCAGTTTCCTTCCAAATTTTATGCTAAGGTATTTACAGTTAAAATCTTCAACAGTTAACTCGTTCCCTATCCTATAATCATAGAATACTTATACTTTTTATTTGTGTACCTATTAAGCTGACTCTTCTTGGCATTTATTATAATTCCACGTATAGCTGCCCAGATAGATGGCCTATCTAGATCTTGTAGCTGCACATAATCCTCTACAGTTTTAATGCTATTGTATAACATCTGAAAACAACCTAACCTCCGACTGCAAACCATATGGCTAGACTCATTTCCAGCCACTAAAATTCTACTCCTTTATGATGTAATTCGACCAGGACAAAACTGTAACGAAAAATTTATTACTACAGATCTTCCTGAATGCTTCAACAATGAAGTTAATTTATAAATAGCAGACAGTGGGTAATGAGAAATTCTTCACATCAAATACATGAGTGGAGTTTGCTACCTAGGTAGCAAAATTTGCGAACCGTTGAATTTCATTAAGTCCATTAAGTACTTTAATAGAAGCTCGTTGCATCAAAATTTGGGAATAGGTATTTTATTTGGCGCAGCTATATAATTTACAAATGTACAAAAGAAGGCATATCTTAAGTACTGATAGGAAACCTTTGACAAAAAAACTATTTCACTATTAATAGTAAACAAATTGTAAGGCTCATTTGTTAGTTTAAACACCTGCAGGTTTTATACACTAGATAGTTTTTTTTAATATCGAAATGTTTGTAGGAAATATTTTTAGTTTGTAGCTTTTTGATATCAAAGTTGTCTTTTGTCATTTAATAAATATAGTTCCAATTTCTTCATTAAATATAGACCTTCGTAAGGATATTCATGTCTTAGCAAATAATTATTTACCGTTTCGTGAAATGTCTGTTACGTGTGGAAAGAAGTCGCTAGCGCAGGTTTTAAGACGAGGCAATAATTTAAGCGGTTTATTGGATGCGGTGAACACGCAGCATCCGATTGGCTAATGTATCAACTGGTTTGTGGTCGGCTCGCGTCAGCGTTAATCACAGTTTTCTTGCTCGTTCTCTGAGAAGTAAAAAAACAAAAAACAAAAAAATCACTTTTGGCAGAGAGACAATTGTGGTAGGCATTAAATCGAATGTTCGAACTGCTTTGTATTTTTATTTTGACCCACATTTAGTATCTTCTTACAAGCAGCTGAAGAAACCTTTGTGGCAATAACTATCACGTATTGTCAGCTGTTCGAAGTGAGACTCAATGTGATTTTGTTCGCCCCAGGTGTAACAGTAGTTTTGAGAGTCAGTTGACAGTTGTTATTTATAACAATGGAAACAATTACATCGAAATTATTAAAATAGATAATAATAACACAGATAATAAGCATCCCCCTCCCACCCCCAAAAATCTAGCAACAGAAAGAATAGTGTTTTAAAATAAACTTTCCATCTTTAGTTACGTCGGTAATGTTTTTATAGGAAAACTGTCGAATCATTGTAAATATTAATTCAGTTCGGTTGAAGTTTCCACTCACTTTTATTGTTTGACAGAAAAACATATTCCTGAGAGAAGAGGATTGAAGGATATTACTGCATAAATTGAAAATGCAAATAATGAGTTGTCCAGTAGAATCGTGTCAAGGGTTCTTTCAGAACATCCGAACTAAATTTTACTGACAACGAAATCGTTTGAGTCTTCGGTTAAAGCATGTTTCAAAAACTGTTTCGTATTCATTTAGTTTTCCAAGCAATTACATCGTCCATTTAACTTAGGTTACCATAATTCCAAAATTAAATGAGTCTATCATTATATTTTTAATTTCTATCAGAATCATATTATAAAATGATATAAAAATTTTCACCTTTAATCGAACGGTACTGCTGAGAGAAAAAAAAAAAATGTGAAAATGATTCATTAGTTACCCTGTTAGTGAAAATGGTTAGTATTTTTCCTTCCTGCCTATTTAAGCGATTTTTTTGTTATTTCTCGTATTTTATTTTACTTTATTCTCCTTTAATCGCTGTATCTTCAAAATGAATGTGATTTCTATCTGGGAAATGTCTAACCGTATGGAAATTGATATCAGCATTGTTTCTGTAGCGACAAACTCTTACAAGATGAAAATAAAGCGCAAATAATTTATTTTTTTGAACAGAATTCGTTGGACCTATTCAGTCAACATCAGTGAGTGAAGTTAATGGTTATCTACTCCTATTGCAATTATACATAGTATGGGCAATCGCACAACGTACTTAAACGAAAACAAACATGTTTGAAACAAGAAACCGAGACCGTCGGTCTTAACACCAGCTTCTTCTTTATGGCTTAATGGCTCGTTGACGTTGAGATCATTAGAGCCTAAGGAGAATTTTTGGTAAGGACTGGAAAAGAATTCAGCCATGGATTTTGGAGGGTATTCGCTCTGATCGAATCCGGACAAAACCGAAATTTTCTTGACCGGGGACCGAAGCTGCGTCCTACCGAATGCATGATCGGAGTTTTAACTGCTTGACTGAGTGGTCTACTGATTTAGAGTGTCAGGAGTCTGAATTTGATCAGATGATCTTCAGTTCAAATCCAGTTCTCAGCTGAAACCTTTACGGGACCTTAAACTTACCATCACATTTAAGCTAGGACGCTGCACAATTGAGACGACGTTTAAAGCTGATTTACACAATGGGATTACCGCCTTAGGTTGTGGTAGCCAGGACAGAAGCAAAGTGCGCGCTAGATTGTAACTCTGTTATTGGGTTATCTGATCACCTTGGAGAGTTTCGTGGAGAGAATTGATCATTGACTACTGTACGAAATATGAATAATGATGAATGAGAAGCTAATAAATATAAGCTTTGTATTCTACCTCAAGGCTGGTTGAACCGTCAAGATGGAGGTATCCCTAGTCTTGTATTGGAGGGTGGGTCCTCCTTACCCACTCATACACAGAAAGCTATGCTAGAGGCGAAGGTTGAGTTAAGGGCCTATGAAAATCCCTGCCGAGACAGGGATTCAAACCGGTGACCTTACGATCTCCAGTTACACGCCTTAACCACCGAACTACCAGGCCGCTCAGTGAGAAGGTCAAACCTTAAAAAAGAAGCAAAGCATTGTACAGGTAACAAACGTTCGTATACGATTTAGTGGGTCCAGAGAGGGTAATTCCGGATATGAAACTAACTTGCTAATTTGAAAACTGACTTTTAAGCAAAGAAATTCGCTTGAAAACTTATACCAAAAGTTCCAGATATTCGTTGACTCAATTCCATAATAATAACGTCATCTTTCTGTCACCAAACAATAAGTAAATATGATTCTGGAATCTATTACTCAGATCATGAAAAATGTCAGCTGGAACGATTAGACTTGCACTGTTTTAGCAGTTTTTTTGCTGGTATGCTGCTTCTTCTGAAGAAGCTCCACTGCCCCAGTTTTGACAAGATAATACATAACAAAAAAGAAAATTTTTATGTTCTTGTTTTTCATTACCTCCACTGACATTACAAATTGCTATACACATGTTTACCTCAGAAAAAAGTCACGCCCATCTTATTCTCAGATGCATCAATTACATTACATTAAATCGCAAAGGGTCTTGGCCTCTGTATCCATTTTTTGCTTTACGCCTCGCCGACGTCGTGGTCATTAGAGGTGTGTTGGATTAGAGGAAAGGAACGGGTAGAAATTCTGCTATGGGCTTCTTGGAGGAAGCATCCCGGCGTTCGCCTGAAGTGATTTGGGGAAACCATGGAAATCCGAAATCTAGATAGCCGAACTTGGATTCGAGCCTTGAGTCCTCCTGAATGAGACGCCAGAGCTTTACCGCTCACCCACCACGTTCGGTCTGATCCAACTAAAATTGTGTCAGGAAACACGCATTAACACACTTAATGGAACAAATCTACTATGGCTATTCCCTCTCCAGAGAGATGTCTTACGTTACCATAAAAATTTAAATCATTCTAATAATCAGTCGCTCGTGATACTGCTAAATTCTATGCACAGTGTCTGAAACTTCCTGTTTCATAAGTATTCTTATTTCTCGGCTCTGTTGATACAAAATCCTGCCTGTTACCACCTTATTCTGTCACTGAAAGAAAATGTTCCTAGTTCAACATGTTATCTTGTGTCTGATTTAACATTTGCAATTCTTTATTTAATATCCTCGCATTCGGGAGGACGGAAGTATTAAGCCCAGTCCGACCATCCAGATTTGTGTTTTCCGTGGTTTTCCCAAATCACTCCAGGCGAATTCCAGGATGGTTCCTTCTAAAGGCCATGGCAGAATTCCTTCCATTCCCTTGCCCTCAGTCATGCTCTACACGTCGACGAGGCGTAAAGCCATAAGCAAAGAAAGCTTGGTTAATATCCGTATTTAATTTTCGTAAAATATGAGAAGTTTCAGTTACAGTGATTTTAATGACAACAAAAAAACTCCAGTAAATGTTATATTATCGTTTTTAGTTACTCGAAATTCCACTCTTAATCCCAAAAATGTTCAGCGTTTGAAACTAATAACACTAACGTGGAATAATGTGAATTAAGTTGACAAACCGACTATCGCAACAGAATGTTAATTACTGTGATTAACTAATGAGTGATCTAAAGCGATTCGAGCGTTGTTCCAAATTTGAAAATATTCCTCTAAATCGTGTCTTAGTGTATATCAACATAGTTATAAAACCATACTAATACGGGGCAGCATCTCATCCGATGTTTATGGGGTTTTAAATGATATCAGCAAAAAACTGCCTTCGAGTTGTTAGGTTGTACTTTTCTGAAAATGCGAGCTTGCGAAGCCTGCAATTTCCTTCGGTTTTAAGCGCTGTGATCTGCATGATTTATGAGATGCTCTGCACTGCAGTTAACACAACTTTTTGATCTTATTTTATGAAATTCTATGACGCACATTGATGGAATATATTTTTTTTATGCTTTAATGTCATGGTCTGAATTATTATTATTATAACTTCTACCTCATAGTTACTTGACTCAATGAATATGGCAGTAGTGATCTTGAAATTTTTTGTATTCTAAAACATACTGTCAGAATGAATTATGTCTTCAAATGCATACCTTGTATTCTTCTCACAGCATAAAAGCGTACAGCATAATCGAATATAATATTACCGAAGATAACTCTATCTCCTACGTTTCCTATTAGATTACACTGATCTCTGTGTGAATTGTCCGTGGATTTTTTTTTTTTTTTTTAATCTTTGTGATTTATCAAAACGTTTGCCACTACAGCCAGGACACGAAATATTTTAGCTAGAATTTTGCTAGAATTTTAGTTATGTTATACATTTAATAGTAAGATAACGTGTACCACTCAGACTCTAGCTAGGCTAGCCTTCAAAAGTATAAGTCACAACATCAATAAAGCTTTCTTCTTAATAAATCCTTCATATAAATGGAATATGCTTCGTTTACAACAACTGTTACGTCTTTTATTTCTGAATTTTCGATACCAGCATTTTACTCTATTTCTGAACACAACTTCGATCGTGGGACAAAGGTGATAGAGCTTAAATATCTTTCTGCTCAATTAGTTTCTACTTTTTTATTTTTTATTTATTTTTTAAATGAAGTTGAATATTGAACGAGATGTATGCACTGTAGTGTGTGGAATACTGTTAAGTTAAAGCTGATGTAATCTTACTCTTGAGCAATACGCATCAACAGATGGGAATAGATCCATGAATGCCTAATCAATTTAAAATTTGGAATTATACCACTTTTCTTGTAATTGAAAGCTTTGCTGTATATGTAAAATACACGTTTATAATATAGGAAACAGTGATTTTTAGTATTAAAAAACAGTTGATGTTTTATTTAGTATTTGACATGAAGTGAAGTAGATAATATAGGTTATCGGACTTAATGTCTTTAAGGAACTGAAATATCTGTTTAAGCTCAGAGCAACAAAGCAATTAAAATACCAGGAAAAATATACTTCCAGAGAGTTGCACATGAACATAAACGCGGTCCATTTGGAGGAGAGACCGATTTCAAACATCTGCGATGTGGCACAATTGTGTTTCGTGAAAAAAGTGCATTTTTTTTCAGGGAAAATAGAACACAAAATAACACTGTATCATGTATAGGCAGGAAATGAAGGAATTTCGTCAGTATCGGAATGCTCAATCGAAAGGTCAGGAAATGATTTCAGACGGAAATAACTCGATATTCCTTAGTCTGACAATGGTCATGCCTGGTATGGAGAGCAAAGGATTAAAAAAGAATCCATGCGGTGAACGTCAAGATTTAAGACCCAAGAAATTTGTAAGACATATCTATTATAGTCAATCAGTTATCAGAGGCGTCTTAATGCCAGTCTGCTCTATTCCCACTCCGCTGCCCTTAGTTACAACATATAAAGGGGATACTTCCACACGCCTACCTTAAAACAGCAGTCACCTTGGAGAGGTAGGAATGGAGGGGATGGTGAGGTGAGGAGCGGGGCAAGGGGGACATGACCTTGTGCCGCCAGTTTTAGTGAACAGGATATAGAATCTATTTTTGCAGTTCTGATGGATGCATGAGGCAACAGTAACGAATAGTTACGTAAAGGTTGTTGTTATTATTAATATTTTGTCACTGTTTTTTCAACTATTTAGTGTTTAGTAATGAGGCAAATACTAACACAACCTTACTCTATTTAAAGAAATATCCCTAAGATATGTTCGGCTATAATTTGCGCCTCGTTTATGGGGAATCATTTTTACTTTGGCTTATAGTCACTAGTTTTACAAGTTCTTCGGCTTAAATTAGACAATGTTTTTATGTTGCTATAGGATTAGACGATATCCGTCAGGCGTAGTGGCTAGCCAAGTCACTGAGGTTTCAAATTTAATTCTTTTTTGGTGGATTTCAGTATACAAGCTCAAAGTTTTAGACAACAACAGATAGTGGCAAATATCTGATGTAACTATTCCGCGTTCTTCATCGCTAACGAAGTACTATTTAAAATTTTAATTTAAAGGATATAATTTCTCCTTATATATGAAGACAGGCGTAGAAAAACGTATAAAAGATCCACAAGTCTTCTGCATGATGCTGTATACTCCTTGATGCGTAAAATGATGATGAATCATACGATATGCTCTCGATAACTAACCGGTCTCCTCTTAACAGTTCAGTAGAAATTATGCAATAATGAACAAGTAACAGAGTGAGGAAAGAGATGATAGATGAAAGTTGTACAGCGAACACTTGGCTTTCATCTAAAACAGGCATGTTCTTTGCAGTGATAAATTAGTTATTTGCAATGATCATAGTGGAATGGAAAAATTGCGTTTTCTTCCTTCTTGCGTACAACTATATTATATTGACTGTAGAATCAACTATATTAGCATGATAGTACAGGGGGATATGTTACAGAGTGAGAAAATTTTACAGAATCTATTGAAGAGTTTTGTGGCTGCCAAGCAATAAGTTAATGTTCTTATGGTTGCCTATCTACGGGCGCATTGCTCCCATACTAGAGACAGTCTTCATAGTGCATCCTCTATAGTCTTCCATATGCTGGTTCTCTTCAAAAGTGTTAAACTACAGCTGTGGTGAGAAAGGAAACACTATTCTCGAAGTTATATACCACCAAACGTAAGAGAAATACAATTTCAAAAATATGCAGCGGTCAAAATAACTAATTATTTTCCCTTTCATTTTAGTTTGTACTTTCATTGCCTTCAGTCCAGAAAATTTAATTATATAAAATCGAAAAGTATGACAGTAGCATCTTAGACCTAGCACCGAGTGATGGCATTATTTCGGTTTTAAGACAGTTGCAGATTTTCTAACCGGTTGTATTGGATTAGCGGTTACTCTCTGACCTCGCAAGCTCAAATCTCCGTAGGACTATCATGATTTTGCTTTTCCATGATTTCCCTAAATCATCCAGGCGAATACTGGAACGGTTCCTTCAAAAGGCCTTTGACGAATTTCTTCCCGTTCCTTGTCCCCAGGCCTTTCCAGAATTTAATGACGTCAATGTCGATGAGGCGTGAAGTCATAAAAAAAGATTTTCGTGTTGATATAATTTTTTCCTACGCTAATTAATGTACGTACACAGTTACGCTAATTATGAGTTAATAATTGACAGTACATCATGATAAGTTTACTATCAAACTACATACGCAATGATATTTGCAGCTGGATACAGTATTTCTTTTAAAGAGTAGTCGATACAATTTTATGTATGGTCACATGAACTCTACTAGGGAGAGGTTTTTATGCGTGTATTTCTATGTCCATCCCAGAATATATTTTTGTTTTAATACTGAGCCGTAATTGGAGAATTAATATTTTAATTCTACTTGGCTCAGGTTGTTGCGGAATTGTGATGGTGTCCAACGCTTGTTACGGTGTTGCTGGTCTCAGCGGCGGCTATGGTGGAGCAAATTTTCACTATTTAAAACTCGGGCAGATGGGTAGGAGAGGTTGTGGTGAACGATTGATAATTTAATAAGTTGTTTTTTAGAGAAATGGGTTAAATCTAAAATCTCACCGCAGTGCGCATAGAGTGAGGACGAACGTTCCCCCATTCTCCGCCTCATAAACTACAAATTTCACAAACTAAAAATACTATTATCCGCTGATCATCGTTAGAAATGTTAAAGTCATATGACAACACTTCTCCCAATAGTACTTATTACTACCTGACAATAGGTATAAAATACAAGGCAGCAGCAGGGGTTTGCGACCGTAAAACCATAGCGCCAAATTTGCCAATGCTAACGGTGAGTAAAATTCATCGAAGGCAGCCGACCTCAAATTGTTGGGTGAAAAAGAAGGTGATGAAAGTTAGGGTCAGTGGAAATATGAAAATCTAAGTTATTTTCACAGTGTTGTCTAAATTAAAGCATTACTTACAGATGGCAGTTAAGGAAGTAGAATGAGGTAAGTCCTAACATTTAGTAACGAAGCTATCTTCCCACATTTCTGGGGGATCTTTGATTCCAATTTGCCTTTGGACGTGAATATTATTAATTACAGAAGACATACTCGTGTAATGTTGAGTTCTGAACCACAGTCTCTGATTGATCACTGTCAGGTCAGTTTACGCCAAGGAATCTGCGTTGGTAGCTACACATATGTTAGTGCGTTAGTAGTAACGCTCTGGCTTTGCATTCGGCATGACACAGGTTCCAATCTCCGTCCGTCCATCCAGATTAGGGTTTTCCGTAGTTTCCCAAATCATTGCAGGTGAGTGGCGGGATAGTTCCATCAAAAGGCCTCTACCGAATTCTTTCCCGCTCCTTGCCCCCAGTCATTTCCCGCCTCTAATGACCTCGACGTCGATGAGGCGTAAAGAAAAAAAATTTGCTAGATCTTTCCAAATGTGTTATCACTATGACCATGGAGACAGTCCAAGTTGTAAAGCTCGGTGCCTTGTTCATACAGTGATATCTTATAGACATCGTATTTTCTACGTTATAAATTGCATTGAATGTCACTTATTTAGGGAGCTGGCATGTTACGTAGCATAGAAACGTGGACTGGCTGTGACATCGGGCTGGCCACACGCCTGTGGTTTCACGGCTGGGTGCTCTCGTTTCCGGTGTGGGGCGCCCCCCAATTAACACTAAGAGCTGTGCCGCGTGCCGCCCGTTTCACGCTCTGTGGAGCGCCCTCGCCGTGTCGCTATTAACATCTCTTTTATGCTGATACGCAGTCTAGTGAGACGGGGTTGGAGGGTTCCATGCTGGTGGAATTTACATCAGTATTAATGCTTTGAAATGCGCCGTAAATTCAGTAGCAGAGGGGGATTACAATCTAGTAAAACTTCGCGTATCTACTCGTTTACCTGATCACCAGTGACAAGGAATATACCATCCGATTTCTAGGAATTTGTTTGACCTGAATTTGGGTCAAAGCAATACTTCGCTACATTCAACAACGTAATGCTCGCATCCTTTCTAGTTTGTTTGATTGTCTTCCCAGTCTGAAAATCAAGTTCGAAACATTTTTATAACTCCTATACATCTCCGTCATAAGTTATAGCCCGTTCAGTTAACGAGACGGCTTAAGGTCTCTCTGCTATATCCCCATTCCACTGCCCTTACACTTATATGCGAAGGGAAACTTGTATTCCCCTTCCTGTACACAGTGGTCAGCTCGGAGAGGTAGGAGGGGGGGAAAGGGTGTGAGGTGAGGAGCGGGGCCAGGCGGACATGACCCTGAGCCGCCAGATCGGAGTGAACAGGGTATAGGAGACTCGTCTTTGAATTTGTTCTATATAATAAAAATCCATCGACAGTGCCATAGATTTTTTTTCCTTATGGCTTTACGCCTCGTCGACGTCGAGGTCATTAGAGACGCAATGGGACTGGAGACAAGGAATGGGAAGGAATTTGGCAATGGCCTTTTGAAGGAAACATCCTGGCATTCGTCTGGAGTGATATGGGTAAACCATGAAAAACCCAAATCTGGGTGCCTGGAAGGGGATTCGAGCCGGCGTCGTCCCGGATGCGAGGCCAGAGTGCTAATCGCTCACCCACAACGCTCGATGGAGAGGGAATAGAGATCTGCACATTACGTGCTCCTGCCTTCTTTGCATTACTTTAAATTATACCCAACAAATTAAATTCTGCTTTTATTCGTCATCACTATACTTATTTTATATTCAATCGGGCCTAGTAGATCGCGAGAGCTGCATTGTCTTCGTCATCGTTAGTATCCTGTTTTTAAATCATCCAGCTGGCCTACTTGTTGAAGATCTATGAACATGCAGCACTCCATTCACCGTATTCTTGGTCGTCGGATAGGTCCTGTGCTGGTCATTTTTGCAGTGAGTGGTATTTGCCATTCTTTGGAACCACGTTATCTGTCAATTGTAGTGGTCGCACCTTCATTATGTTCGGCTCTACGTACATACATCTCGGTATTATACCAGATTCTCCATTTTACGCTTTCATCATCAAGCATGGGCCTGAAGATCATGCGTAGCTCGTTTCTTTCAAATTCCAATAAACTATTCAAGTCCTATTTTGTAGTACATTTGGAATTACGTTCATATATAACTTCTGGTTGGATAAGCGTTTTGTAAATGCCATTCTTAAACTGCCGTTGCAGTGTTGTCATTTTAAGGAGAAGAGGTAGGCTGCAATGCGAACAGTTACCCGCTTGTATTGTTGTATGTATTTCAGTTTGTTAAATGGTTATTAGGAACTGCTTGAGACATTGATATGATCATTTTTTGGCGAGCAGATGTGGGAGAAGTTCTTCGTTATATTTTCGGTATATTACCATATATTCTATTTTATCTTTACTAATTTCACGGAGAGTGGAGGGTGAGCAGTAACCCTCTAGTCTCGTTTTCGGGAGAATGCAGTTTCGAATCCCAGTTTGGCCGTCCACATTTGTTTTTTCCATGATTTCCCCAAATTATTCCAGGCGAATACCGGCGTTGCTCCTTCAAATGGCTATGGCCGAATTCCTTACCGTTCCTTACCCAATAGTCTTTTTTTGTCTCTAATTACTTCGACATTGACGAGGCGTAAAGTCAGAAGCAAAAAATAAAAATAAATACTATTTTGAAGCCCTATTTTCATTACAGCTGATTCTAATGAGCTCTTGTGTAACATACTGATTGTATAACTATGTCGTCAGCGTAGTCCAGGTTATCGTATTTTTTCATCTCCGATCTGGACTCCTTTGAAATTGTTTGAATTCATTTCTATTATTACTTCCTCAAGTGCAAAATTAGATAACTTTGGCAATAAACCATCCTCCCGCCGTAGCCCAGTTCCTAATTTAAATGCTTCTATTACTCTTCTGCCCACTTTTTCTCCCTAAATTAGATGAACACCTTACTTACATTTCATATCACTGACAAGGGCTATATGTTACAATCATAATATTCTTTAATTAGCGTATTAAATCTTGTGGTAATTTTTAATATTTAAGTTTTTCTGTTATTAATATTTACTTAGCAATTAGAAGACCGATTAGATATGCAATTAAGGATCCTGTTGGTTTCTCCACACCTATTTGTGACTGTGAATCACCGCGTCATATACACTAAGTCTAATCCTGATGGGCAGGTTCTTGTTAAAGTCGACCGTAAATGTTGGAACTTGTAGTATGGCTCCTTAAAGCAAATCTGAGACATCCGCCCACCGTAGAGAAAAATTTGAATTCGATTTCTATCAGACATACTTAATGTTCTAGAAAGAATCCACATGATCCTTCACATTCTGTTTGTTAAGAAATAAACGAGCGCTCAATAAATGGAAACAAGTTTTTGATATCGACAGTAGCAGCACGTTATGGACAGAGAAGCGTCATATAATTTAAAAGTTTCACCATAATACTTTTGAAGATAGATAGGTCTACTCAAATACATGTTTTTTTTTTTAAGAATTATTTTTATATCACCTTTAATCACGGCTAAGGAACATTTGTGAATGATGTTCACTTAGGCTTCCGTGTCTGATGTATGTGATGCCGCGTGTGTTTATTTTCTGTCGTATCGGCTCATACGTTCGATCTTACAAAGATGTAGTGCTCACCTGTACGTTACTTAGCCTCAAACTTCGAGGAAGGTTTTGCCTACTGGCTTTACGCCTCGCCAACGTCGAGGTCATCAGAGGCGGGACAAGGTGCAAGGAGATCCATCGCGGCATTTTGAAGGAACCATCCCAGCATGTACTAGCAGTGATTTGGGAGAAACCACCGAAAACGCAAATCTGGATGCCCGGACAGGGATTCTAATGCGAGGCCAGAGCGTTCCCGCTCACCCAACATGCTCGGTCTTTGAGCAAGGCCGTGGTGTAATATCTGAAACGTTGAGAAAGCCGATGATGATACAGAGCAAACTGCAGTGTACAACCATATCCTTCAATAAGGGACCGAGCGTGGTGGTGTAACGGATAGCGTTCTGGCCTCGCATTCGGGAGGACGGCGGTTCGAATCCCCGTCCGGGCATCCAGATTTGGGTTTTCCATGGTTTCCCAAATTACTCCGGGCAAATGCCGGTATGCTTCCTTAAAAAGGCCATGGCCGAATTCCTTCCCATTCCTTGCCCCCATCCTTTCCCGTCTCTAAAGACCTCGCTGTTGAGAGACGTAAAGCAGTTTAAAAAAATCAATAAGGGTTCCGTGATGTTTTAACGTAGTTAAAAAGACTATGAGAAATGAGAGATAGCCAGTATAAAAAAGATAAAATATCAATAAACTTCTAGTTTAACATAATGTGTGAAGTAATAGTAGTACATACAATGAAACCGTTCGATTTAAAGTGAGTCTTTTACACCATCATCTACGAAGACTAAGACAAATATGGATGGAGTATTATGCAGGTAGCATATAAAAAAGTTACTCTTGGAATACTTCTTCACAGTTACTGTTCTATACTGTGAGAGATTCATTACTTATGTAGAAGATTTTATAGATGTACTGAATTTGTTTAGAGATCTTACCGCAACTCATTAGACTTGATCCTGTAGGTTGGACAACAAGAATTTGTCCATTCCGCTGGAATTAAATGATCGTGACATAATCGTTTTCCAGCACAAAGTGTAGATAAGTCTGTATCTGCATGAAATACGCGACGACTTCTAGAAGGAAACTCAGGTATCGTAAATAACCTAGTTATGGGGTTGTGAAGCCGTACGCTTATTCGAAGTGTTTCGTCAAAGGATGCTTTTGAAGAGTCTTTCAGCAAAATGTCGGCATAATAAAACCACGATACTGGAGTTAAGTTCACGAAGAGTGAATGGCTAATGGGAACAGAACATATTCAAAACCATCGTTATTTAATTATTTATGCAGTAGCCGATGATAGTCTGTAAGTAATTCAGTTTTTTCATAGTCTGTCCTGTAATGATGAAAATGGACGGGATGACAGTAAAGTTGATGCAAAATCAAGTTATACAGTTCACACTTTTCAAGGTGGCTCTGTAAGACAATTATTATACATAAATATTGCACATCTGGATGTATCCTCGTGTAAGTGTGATAATCTCAACGCTTTCAAAAACAGTAGATCAGTTAAAAACATTTTCTTGGCTTTAGGATAATGTCCTTTTTTTTTTTTAACAGTTTAACGTCCCTTTTTAACAACGTGGTCTTTAGAGACGGGAAAGGATGGGGGCAAGGAATGGGAAGGAATTCGTCCATGGCCTTTTGAAGGAAGCATCCCGGCATTCACCTGGAGTGATTTGGGGAAACCATGGAAAACCCAAATCTGGATGCCCGGACGGGGATTCGAACCGCCGTCCTCCCGAATGCGAGGCCAGAACGCTATCCGTTACACCACCATGCTCGGTAGGATAATGTCACCAGTAATAGTATTAGGGTAACTAACTTGAGCTGGATGAGATTTTGACATATAATTTATAAGGAGCTATTGTTGCTTTCAGATAAAGAGAATTCAGAATTAACTTCTTTTTTTTTTTTTGTCTTTACTATTCCAGCTTATTCGATGTCGGGAATCTCGCTTCCCAAGATATATTATTATTCCTTTGCAACTTATCGGTAGTAAAATGTTTAGCAAAGGAAAGAATTAGTCTGGGTATTGATGATTATAGAAGTGGTATGGAAAAATCAAAATGAAATGTATGTAAACGTGTCCGATTACTTAAAGTCTCATTGTTACCCATCTTAACATGAAGTACAGAATAAAGAGGGTATCACTTAATTGAAAAGTTTAGCAGTGTACTGTATTTCCGACTCGGTAAATAAATTTGATTTCATTGGGTTAGATACTCGTACAATCACTCAGATCTCTCATGAGAATTGTTTCGGAGATGTGAAACTGTATAAAACTCTTTCTAGAAATTCCTTACACCGAGCGTTGTGGATGATCGATAAGGCTCTGGCCTATAATTCTGGAGGACGTGGGTTCGAATCGCCGTCCAACCATCCAGATTAGGGTTTTCCATGGTTTTCCCCAAATCACTGCAGGCGAATGCCGTGATGGATCCTTCAAAAGGCCATGGATGAATTCCTTCCTGTTCCTAGTCATCAGTTCTTTCCCACCTCTAATGAACGAAACGTCAACGACAGGCGTAAAGCAAAAAAGAACCCGCATGGAATTTTATCATTTACATTCACGGAAATGAATACCACATCACCATTCTTTTAAACCCTTACTTCTCGAGAAGTTATCATTTTTGGCTTTTTTAAGTTGAGATTGTTGCGAAGTCATTATACTTATTCGCTAACTATAGGCAAAAATCATCGTTATTTGGATGGATTGGGTAGCTCAGTTTGTAAATAGACTGTCTGGGGTGGAGCTACACCTCCACTAATACCACTTTTTGGACCTCATCGACATCTACAGGGCAACCATTTTATGTTTTTGTTTAAATAAAACAGAATACCGTAATCTCCATAGAATGGGAACTTATCCGCATGTAATATGAACAGCAATGGTGGATAAGAATATGGAAATTATTTCGTCAGCAACATTTTGTATACTGTTAACTATTGCTTTCAGATTTACTAGAAGAATAGTTACCGTACAGTCTGCGAAACATAAATATTGTCGTACAAAGAATCCGAGAGAACCTAGGATTAAACCCCGATTCAATCAATGAGATTTAGATTTTACATTGTTTTGTGAAATAAGATCAATTCAACGCATTTTTTTAAAAAATTCTTTCGCTGCTATTTTACATTCCATCAAAGAGTAAACCGCAAACCTCAGTTCTAATTACTAATATCAAAGAGTCGTAATTCTTCGTCATCAACAGAAATAACAAACTCTTTATAACATATTTGCAGTATAAGACGAATTCAGAATTTGATTAAAACTTTCCCCAGTATAGGACCTAATAATTTACCTACTTTCCAACTAATTTCAGTAACTATTAGTAACGCGCAAGTCTTGCGTGACGCTGCCTTGAGGAAATCGTACTACATTCACCTAGAAGTCAGACCATTCATAGTGATGCAAGCCCGCAGTACGCTGTCCTTGAGAAGTCATAGGTCCCGTACGCTTCATGCTGTCAGGGCAAGGTCAAACAGCGACAAAACTTCCGGTCTGCCATCCAGCCTTGTTTTTAACCTCTAAAACAAATAAGCAACCTCTAATTAGGATACAGAAGCGATTCTTGGAATCACTCGTGGTACTTTTTTTTGTTACAGAGCTACTGAACAGTACCCCAATTAAAATATCCTCTGATTTCCTCTTCATGGATAGACCGAACGACTGTTCCTACCTCAGTTTTCAAACCATCTCTTCATGGGTCTACCAATATATGGATGGTGCTGAAAGGCAAGCGTCGGAAATCTGTCATTACCCATCCTTAGAATGTGATCTTTCCAATTTTCACTTTTTAAAGGACATTCTCTCATTCTGAGCAGAAATATTCAGTTGTTGCCTTATATCTTCATTCGTTCTTTTATCATTCAGTAAATATCCTTTTACTGATTTTATTACCTTCATTTCTGATGATTGACTCTTATTTTTGTACTGTATCTATTTCCACGTTTGACTGCCATACGTCAGAGTCGGTACAGCGATTGCTATATAAAATTTCAGTTGAGTCTGCTGTCGGATTTTATCTTTCAGTGTCCGTTAAATTGTTCCACAGATGTATTGAAATCAGTGAAGTTTCGTCTTCACTTAGTAATCTTAATTAAAGGATAGTTCATATCCTTTATAGTGAATATATTACGTTCGTTATAACAACCAGACGCAAAGCAAAAACTAAAAAATTACTCTTATGGTTGGAAATGATTATGTCGTTCCTAAACTAGATGCTATTTCTATCGGGATTTTTTCAGTGCGCAGTAAAAGCATTCTGTCACTATTAGTTTAACATAACGGTAAACTATTAATTTCAAAGTTACTTAATTGATTTGTGAATTAGTACAGAAATACAGTGTTCTCTTTTGTCAGACACACCTGCTCTGACTTTCGTTGCATCCAGGAACGTGGTTTCTGTTTCAGCCTATTTATACTGTGCCTAGATTTTTTTTAAATTACTTGTCAATTTAGTTTAGTTGATAGATACTAAAAGTAGTTTGCAGTCGCCTTAAGATACACGCTGAAACTGAAGAACACAAAATAGCTGGAAATGTAACAGGTTCTGAACCAATTTAGGGTATTGACCAGAATAGTGTGGTGGGTAAGCTATTTATTCCATACCGTTTTGAATTGTTTTGTAAATAAAATAATTAATCTACTTTTTTTAAAGGCTTGTCAAGAAATAAAGAAAATTATTATGTACTTATCTGTTGAATCTACTTTAGAAAAGTATGTTTAGGAAAGGCGGGATTGGACTCAGGAAAAAGAACGGGAAGAAATTCGGCCATGGCATTTTAAAGGAAGCATCCCGGCATTCGCCTGGAGTGATTTGGGGAAACCATGAAAAAACCCAAATCTGGATTCCCGGACGGGGATTCGAACCACCGTCCTCCAGAATGCGAGGACAGAGCGTTAACCACTCACCCACCACGCTCGGTGATTAACGCCAGTAACACCGTTCGCCTGCGATATTGGAGGTGGTTAATGATGTTGAATTTTGGTGATTTATACAGTTGGCATAATTGATTACCAGGCTAATTTTATTTTTTGCTCCTGGCTTTACGCCTCGTGAACAACGCGGTCATTAGAGGCGGGCAAGGACTGGGGGCAAGAAACGCTAAGCAATTAGGCCATGACCTTTTGAAGGAAGCATACCGGCATTCGCCTGGAGTGATTTAGGGAAACCATGGTAAACTCAAATCTGGATGGCCAGACGGGGATTCGAACCCACATCCTCCAGAATACGAGTCCAGGGCGTTACCACTCACCCACTACGCTCAGTATATTTGGATGAGATATGTAAATCAATTAAAATCTGCTTAGAATCCAACCAAATAGGTGTCATAATTTAAATTTATAACAGCTTTTGTAAACTTTTTTTCAGGTAGTGCAAAAATAGTCCAAATTTTTTTAGATATACGTATCTCAGTGGTACGTGAAAAGTGCAAAAATATTTGAAAGCTTGGAATAACTAGTATGAATTTTGTGACAAGGAACCACGACCAACATGGTTATGTAATGAAACTGATATAAAGCTTGAAGTGGGACAGTCTGGCTGGCAGAAGGAGAAATTACCGCACGAAATTGCTAATTTATATGCAATGTCCGACCGTTAGTTCTGATGCAATCGTAAAGTTTCTCCACTATTTCATTCGGGTATGCACGATTTCTTATCAGTGTCGCCAAGTATATTTTCCTTCATTTGATTTTCGACTAGGGAAAAAAGGAAAATTGTTTCGTAATGGTGCTACGTACCATCCACTGGACACAATTCTGTGACTACTTATTAATGCTGTTGATAAATCTCTCGTCCACCCACACAATTTCTTACTTCAGCTTTCGCAGTGGTTTGATATCTAAATATATAAATATTAATGAAGCGTTTAAAGAGAATTCAAGCAGTAAAAGTTGGCGTACTGCGATCATCTTATTTTTAATGAGGACTTGTTCAACTGTGAAGATGCAAAACAGTTTGCTAGATGTGACAGAGGTGTCACCTCCGCCTAAATATCTGATGAATAATCCACTAGATAGTACAACCATACATTTGAAAATAACGCCGCTAAATAAAATTAGTTTAGTACACATTACCACAGTGGACAAAAATCTCACAATTTTATAGCAAAATTAAAAGCATTGAGTATGTCCTACTGTCTTCTGGAACTAATTTTCAATTTTGTGTCTCCTTTTAAGATAATATATTTCACCATTTGCGATAAAAATGAAAATATGAGAGCGATCTAACTCGTATAATACATTGTTTTAGTTGAAATTGCTATATGAAATATCTTCGAAAACGGATGTGATACTAAAATCGTAAGCACACTTTCATGAAGAATCAGAAGTAATACAAACTGTAAAATAGGCAGTTTTCCTGTGAGTTTATTTGTTTACTTCTTTTTTTGAAAAAAGAATCTCTCAGAATTGAAACCTGGAAGTAAATTATTAACAAAGTCATTGGTTTAACGTGCAGTATTTCAGTTTTTCGAAATTATAAGGGTATTTTGCTGGAGCAGAATGCTGCTGTCGCAGGCGATCGATGTGCAGTGATTAGAAAGGATATTCTGAAAAAGGTAGAAGTTAATTAAAAGCCTGAAAGAAACAGAAAATTACGCGATGAGATAAAAAAAAAAGTTACTTGCAACACTGCGTTTCTAAGCCTCGGGTCGATTTTTGCTAAGTAACTTTTTCTTACTGCACTGAGAGTATGCCCTATAAGGAAGCAATCTTGTTGATTGCTATATTTATGTCTTAAAAAGTAATCACTAGGGTTGTATGTAAAACGAAACATTCTTTTATTTTATTTTAACTTTATGAAATAACGCAGAGAAAGTCTCTTATGTGTGCCTGATATCAGCAAGTAGATTCCACTGGGATTTTGTGTTTTATTCTGAAATCGTTTCAACCAATATGGGCAAAACTTTCTGTAACATGTATTTTTGAAAATAACTCGGTATTAATCAACCGATTGCAATATAATTCCACAGAGATGTTTGAAATTAATCATCTGGACTTGGCCGGCAGGGTAGGAGAAGTAGTGGAGCCTTTTTTAATCACCAGATTGCGTGCAAAGTGATAAGTTAAGTGCATATGGACTGAGGGCATACGGCACTATTGATGATGATTCGTCCGTCATATGGGGATGTTAAATCTGACGGCCACTTAAGTATCTCTCGGAAGAGTGGGCCTAAATGGGTCGGCACCGGGTTTCTTCCTTCTCCATCCTTCATTTCGTACAACGTACGAGGGTGAGTCAAATGAAAACCTTAAATTTGTAATAAAAAAAATCGAAATTTCGCGCCGTTATCCTGTAAGTTGGTAAGCGTGCTACAAGCAGCGTGCAGAATGGCCTGTATGTGGCAGCATACTGCAGATGCACAAATACCGTCGCAGTATCAGTATAACGATGGCTGCTCCACTTGAGACTTGCACCAGGGAAGAACCGCGTTCTGTTATTCAGTTTTTGAGTAGTGAAGGTGTGAAACCTACTGAAATTCATCGAAGAATGTAGGTTCAGTAAGGCGATGCATGTTTGTCACAGCAGCAAGTCTATGAATGGAGTAGGAAGTTCGCAAATGGTGTGACTTCAGTGGAAGATGCTCCTCGTCCAGGTCAGGCACAACGAGTTGTGACTCCACAGAACATTGCAGCAGTTGAAGCCATAGTGATGGAAAACCACCGAGTGACACTGAATGACATTGCAGCACGTTTAAAGATTAGTCATGGTTCAGCACACCACATTGTGCATGATGTGCTCCAGTTTCACAAAGTGTCTGCAAGATGGGTGCTACGGCAGCTGACTCATGAAATGAGAGAACGACGTGTTGATGCTTGTGAAGAACTTCTTCGGCGCTTTGAACGAGAAGGTGATGGCTTCCTTGCAAGAATTGTTACTGTGGACGAAACGTGGGTTCACTTCCACCAATCGGAAACGAAGAGAGCGAGCAAGGAATGGCGCCATTCCTCATCACCAAAACCAAATAAGTTTCGAACAGAACCATCAGCAGGGAAGGTTATGTTGACTCTCTTTTGGGACGAAAAAGGCATCATTTTGGAGCATTACATGCCTAGAGGGACCACTGTCACCAGTGCATCATACACAGATCTCCTAAAAATTATCTTCGGCCTGCAATCAAATCAAAGCGACGTGGATTGCTGTCATCAGGTGTCCTTTTGCAACATAACAATGCAAGGCCCCACACTGCCCGTACAACAGTTGCAACAATCACAGACCTGTATTTTGAGTGTCTTCCTCATCCACCATACCCACCAGACCTTGCCCCAAGTGATTTCCATATGTTTGGACCACTCAAAGAAGCAATGGGAGGAAAGAAGTTCCGTTCTGATGAAGAGGTACGCCACGCGGAGCATGAGTGGTTGCGCGGAATATCAAAATAATTTTTTTCTAAAGGAATTTATGCACTTTGTAAGCGCTGGAGGACTTGCATTGAGCGTGGGGAGATTATGTTGAAAAGTGATACAGCTTCTTACCATTCCTGCGCAATAAATAATATTTAAACAAGTATTTAAGGTTTTCATTTGACTCACCCTCGTAAGTAACACTCCATACTGAATATACACTATCAGAGTCATTCACATTACAATAACTCATACGAACAGACACTGGGGAAAATAGCGTAAAACTATTCCAGTTTATCTTCTCAAGAGAGTTTCCATGGAGGAGTGTATCCTCCACGGTACCCGCCTACGCTCGTAACTGGATAGGGCATCATGCTACAAAGTAGTCACCAATGTTTCCGAATGGCTCTAAAGAACAAAAGTCCAGAAATTGCGGAAAACAGTAGTCACATTTTCTGTACACTTTTTGGGGAGTAAACTCTAGGAAACTGACTCCTAATATCCATAACATAAATCAAATGGCCTTTGTTGAAACGTAAATTTGTGGGACAGCTTATCGTCTCCAATTTGTACTGTTTGACTCCTAGCGTGTTTTCTACTACAACCTGCAACAGACGGTAATGGCAACGAGTAAGCCTTGCGAAACGCATATCAATTCATGAATACTAAATCTGATGAAATTCCACAAGTCCTCAACGGTAGCCACTAACCGGGTCTAAAAACCTATCAAGCGTTAATATGCATTTTCGAATTCAAGGAGGCCTTTGAAACCTACCGCTAAGGAAATGTTCACTGCTGGTCCTTGTATTTAATGTGCCCGGGTCATAACTGACATACATGTTTATATCAGCGCTGCGTTACAACATAATAATAGCTAAAAGCTCGTACGCATTTTAATCAACATATGTTTATTTATTAACATGATGATTTCGTATCGTATCTCTATTTAGCGGTACATTTATTTCCTACCGTCTTAACGAATTAAAGGCCTTAATTCTTTCGGAAGAGTTATGTAACCAAATGCAATTTTAATGAGCTTTGAAATCATTTTTGGTAGTAACTACAAGGATTCTGATGACACACCGAGTCGGATTATTAGCTTCATAGCAATTCGCCTAAGCCAAACCTTCAATTAAATAGTAAACGATGATAATGTTGAATTTTTCACGGAAAAAGATTGTTATTATTCGATGTATGTTGGAACCAACCACTACCTAACGAAATACTTCTACCAGAAACCTAGCAGCGATGGTACTATGTCAAGTAATGTGGTTAAGCCACAGTCAGTTGATCTACAGTATTATAAGTATTATTTCTAAATTATGTTTTTTTGTGATGATCCATCTGTCTTCCTTCATACTTAACCAAAATCGATAAATGAGATATCATTTTATAGAGTAAGTTCGCCATTTCTGTAACATCATTAATCAAGAAAGGAATTTTTAGAAATTCAACTCCGTAAATGGCAAAATTTGACCAACTAAGGTCAGGGGTATGCAATAGTTCAGAGAGATACATACAACGGAGATATTGACAAGCTGTGTGTGCCTTCTAGAGCTTTTCGTGTATTTTTGTTTCTGTTAGGGAAGTATTTAATCATTTCTAATTATTTCGTAGAACGTTGTACGTACCTATTTCAGTTGATAAATAAACAATTGCTCCATGAATCCGCTTCTTCTTTGAACCTACTACAAATCACCAACTTCTCTTTTCATCGTATATCATTCGCGACATTTCGCACTGACCACCTGGTACTAACGTATTCTGATGACTTCCTTAATACCGCAAGGACACATATATAGTCACGATTAAAAATTCAACAGTAAACAAACTAATCTGGTCTACAACTGGACAAGGACTAGAAATTAATACGTTATCAAAACAGTAACAAAGGAATTTGACGCCAACATATCCGTTCTTTCTGTAAGTATAGGTTATTTAGCTGCTCAAAGTATCAGGTGCCGGCCCTGGCTTTATAAGGTCACTGGTTCGAGTCCGGCCTAATGATTGGGTGGCTTTATTAAGTGTTGTGTTCATCTTGTGTTGTTCTCTCTACAGTGTCTTGAATTACAAAGCAAAATTAGTACAAAGAAGAAAATTGGAGCTGGCTAAGTGGTCGCAGAGACCGAAGGCCTTTTTACTTTACAGATGTTTGTAGAGTAACAAAGCCAACAAATTAGTTAGATGGAAAGCACATTTGCCAAATATCATAGAAAATTTAACACAATGCTGAATTTTTAAACCAAATTTGTGTTTGAACACATTTTTGTCCTAAGTACAGTAGGGATTGCTTAATGAAGAAATTACGTGTAAAAAATAATTAAAAAGATGAGATAAAGTTCGATGTCGTAGTCAACATCGAGGATGGAAATGTGTTTTTCATTGATCATTCTTTCCTTCCACCATAAGGTAGTGATGTTACTGCTGATTGTCAAGAACGATTATACTGAATTCAACTGGTTCACCGATAGTTGGTGCTATGGTACAGTTTTGTTCAGCCTAAACTGTCTCAAAATAACAGGAGTCTAAAGTATTTACTTTTAAATAAGCGCAAATCTTAATACATTACAAGCAATAGCAAAATTATTGTAGTCAATACGTTTTTTATACTTAGGTTAGGTGTTCACAACATACCCGATCCAAGCGGACGAAGAGGGTACAAATTCTAGAGACCAACAAATTTACAAAACATCTTGGGTAACTTCTATTTGTTTAAAGAGAGCAACAGCCACCAAATTTTCGTGAAATTTCACGTTTCGTATCTTTGTGTTTGGATCGCCGTCTTGTAGCCAAGCGCCATGTAACAACATTCACCTTTCTGTGTGAACATGGCGTTGATACGCGTACTTGCTGGGTCGGTTGCCTGCTTTAAGGCGCGATTTCTACGTGCTACGATCTTCTTACTCGAACCGAGCGTGGCGGTGTAACGGTTAGCGTTCTCGCCTCACATTCGGGAGGACGGTGGTTCGAATCCCCGTCCAGGCATCCAGATTTGGGTTCTCCATGGTTTCCCAAATCACCCCATGCCGGGATTTTTCCTTCAAAAGGCCATGGCCGAATTCCTTCCCATTCCTTTCCCCCATCCTTGCCCCCCATCCTTTCCCGTCTCTAAAGACCTCGCTGTTGAGAGACGTAAAACAGTTAAAAAAAAATCCTTATTCGATATAACCAAGAGACCTAGTACATTTTTTTTTTTTTTTTTAACAGTTTAACGTCCCTTTTTAACAACGTGGTCTTTAGAGACGGGAAAGGATGGGGGCAAGGAATGGGAAGGAATTCGGCCATGGCCTTTTGAAGGAAGCATCCCGGCATTCACCTGGAGTGATTTGGGGAAACCATGGAAAACCCAAATCTGGATGCCCGGATGGGGATTCGAACCGCCGTCCTCCCGAATGCGAGGCCAGAACGCTATCCGTTACACCACCACGCTCGGTACCTAGTACACTTTTCACAAATAACGTTGACTCTCAGAAATCACGTTAGTCCCTTTCTCATAACGGAGAATCTGATCTGATTCCGATGAAAACTCTCAGAGGGAAACAAGTTGTGAAGCCTCGTTTTTTCCGATATTAATACACGTTGCCAATACAACTATAAAGCATCTTGTCTTCTTCGGTCTGTTGATGGGATATATTTCAGCACCGGAAAGAAACACTGTAAATTGTAAAGCATTCAAGCGTCTCAGTTTGATATCTTGATGTTCGTCGTATTTTCTCTGATCAGCCTGTGTCTTTACCTACTATATAGCCTTCCCACAACCTGCCATAAAACACATTACCTTAACTTTAGTATTATTTTTGCTCACTGATAACCCAAGTTCCACTTTGAGTCTCAACTCACTCCAAAAGTTCAGTTATTTCTGTTTCCGATCCAGCAAATGCTAGTTTGTTAATATTGATTATAATTCATTTGTAATGATAAAAAAGTATTTTTTTTTTTTTTTTTTTTTTTTTTTTTTTTTTTTTTTTTTTTTTTTGCAAACGGCACCACTGTTATGATGCCTCAGTTTCCAGACACGAAGAGAACAGGGAATGGGTAATATCCTGATGTTATAGAGGGCATTAAGGCAAAGTATAAAATATATTCTCATTTGGACATATTTTATTTTTCTTTATGACTAATAGCTGCTCCATTATCAAAATACTTCGCTGAACAAACGGCTATTCACTTAAAAGACATATTTGACTGTTTCTTTTCCCGTATTTTATTTGGATACCAAAAAGCTTTCTGTGTTATTACGTTCTGTGCAACCTATTTACACAGGTCTCTACTCTATCATTTAAAGTCATAAAATGGATGTACGTACTATAAACACTCAACTTCAGGCGTTAAGATCAGAATGGCAATTTAGGAAATCGGCCTTGCCCACAACCTATACGCTTCAGAATGTAATTACATCCGTTTATAGTCACAATTGTAACACTGAAAGATTAGATGTTGCAACCTTTTAATATCATTTAATTAAGTACATTTGTCAAACTCGCCTCTACACAGCGCGGTATAACATTAGTCGGCTGCCCATTGCTCAGATAATTTCAGAGCACGATCTTCATAGTATCGTAGAATGTAACTTTTAATGTGAGTGTTAATCATCCGTTTCATTGCGATTACACACATATTCCGCCTTATAAAACGTAATAATCCTGCTTGGACACGGGTTTCAAAAGCGCATTCTTCGCCACACACGAAGATAATTGTTTAAAAACATGTTTTGCTGATTACTTCCAATCAGATTCGATCCGGTCACTTAATTTTTTATCAATGTTAAGTGCTGTCCGCGAAGAAGCACATTAAATTTCTGTTGTATGTTGCATACTGTGCAGTTTTTTAAAAATGCCAGGAAGTATTTAATGTGAAATAAATGTTTATGTATTTTATTTTGTACCTAAGCAAAGAATTCAAGCAAATTAACTATGCGGATATGTTTTACACCGGAACACCAATGCGGATGAGTTAAAAGAAACTGATGAAGAATTAATGAGAAGTATAAATTTTTTTAAACGCCAAAACTGTGTTAAATAGTAACAATTATTACCTTCATACCGTCCGCATGATTGGTTTTGGCCCTCAACACGTTTCTCATTCCTTCTCCTTTCATATTTATATACAAAACTATCATTTACACACATGGTACAACGTTTAGACACACACACACACACACACACACACACACACATAGAAACTGGCCACCCTACCTCTATAAGCAGGCCTAGTATTCATCCTTTGGAAGGATCCAACTAACCTCCATTTCGGGTATAAGGGAGGGATAAAATTTTTGTTTGTAGGTAACGATGTCAGTGATTGGAGTAAAGTACCTGGAGAAATGTTGAACAATTTAATAAAATCTCCGAAAATTTTTAAAATTTGTTAAGGGCAGATTAAAAAAGAAAGTTGAGAAATAGGTGGATAGGAAAATTGAAATTCCATCTCTGTTAAGTTAAAACCTTCAATTTGCAGGGCAAACACGGGTTATTACTATAACATAAGAATGAGCAAGTATCAAGCTTTGTATTGTATATTCTTTAGAACTTCGAAGTTTAAAATGATACTATTTATCATTCTCTTCCATTTATGACGATCTTTAAGACTATTTGATCCACTTATTCTCTATAGATCTCCTTCCCTTCTTTTTGCTCAGAGCGTCAACTTCGACTTCGTTCCCTCCTCCATTCTCATTACTTGTCCTAACCTTTCAACCGTTATAGCTTCTTCAAAACCGTTGAGTTTTAATCTCTCTCTGATGTTTTCATTTCTGATTCTATTATTTCATGCTGGATTTTCTATACCTCTCGGTAATGTCATCTCTGACCTTTTCAGTCTCCTCACTCTCTCTTCCTCTATATTTCTGAGCCATAGGCCAATATTTGTTATTGAGACGCTTTATAGAGCAAGCTTCTTTCTCTATGTTGCTCCCCCAGATTATGTCCTTAACTACGTGATACCTGTCCCCTTTATCTTATTCTATGTCTTAATTCGTCTTTGTATTAGTGATTAATTTATTCCACAGATAATCGAACCACTTCAATTCCAATTTCTTACCGTCAAGTGACACCTCATTTGGTGAGCCAGTGATCTTTTATACCTTCAATATCTTGGTTTCCACTCTCATCTCCAAGCCATATTTTCTCATTGAAATCACCCATTTTTTGTTTACTCTCTCCCAATCCTGTTTTGTAATGGAAGTAATGGTCGTGCCTAGAAATCAACCATACCATTGGGATTGGAGGCTTTAAATTAAATGTTCTGTTTACCTTATGTCGTCCATATTCATCGATCACATATAAATAGTGTAAATAAACAAATATAAACATATTTATGGCTGTGCAGCGTAGTTACCGAAAGATGTTTTTTGAAAAACATTCTCTCCATTCTCATTATCAGTAATTCTCATCAGACATCATACGTGACATCCTTTGTCCCTACCACACAGTTTATCAAAATTCACACCAACAAATGCATTCCGGTATGTCCACCACATTTGCGAGGACACAGGTTCGATACTTGGTCCGCCTATCTAGATTTGGTTTTTAAGTGATTTCTCGAAATCAATACAGTCTAATGCCTGGATGGTTTCTTCAAAAAACCATGCCTGAATTCATACCTGTTTCTTGTTCCCAATTCTCCCTTGTAACTAATGACGTCGAAAAGTCGTTAAGATCTAAACGAAGAAAAAACAAACATTACACAAAAATACAAAAACACAACAAACATAAAAACACAAATAACACCAATAACACAAATGTTTTTTCCCAGCTACGTAATTTCAAAATTTGATTCCATGTAATAGGGTATATACAAGTATTTTTTTTAATCAATTATTTACATTCGTACATAACCGTAAAAATATAACATTGATCTAAATATTAAGATTTAACAACAATATAAATACTTTAAAACTGAAATCCTGTTCCACCGATTTAAACGCTGCCATTTTGGCGCGCTGCACTGTCACGTGTAAGTACCGGTACACGACCACATTGGCGTACTGTATATCGTGGAGTGTTTCATCTCAAAACTTTCATGTTTTCTAACTAATGTCGATATGTAAGGAGGTCGAAAACCGTGTTATAAGCACTGTATTGTACCTGTGTGCAAAAATACTAAAAGAAATACACTTCATGAAGTATATTTTCTTGTCCCGCGAGATGCGAATATAAGAGAAAAGTGGTGTACCGCTATGAGAATAGATGTGCAACTAGTTGTTTATATTATTGTGAAGATCATTTTGACGTAAGTACTTAGAATTTCTGTATTTATGTATCTTAGGAAATGTAACATAAAATTTCGTTACCTGTTCAAACTCTAATCATATCTTACTTGGAGACCATCAGACGTTTTAAAAACGGATTGCGATTTCCTTCGCATATGTTGAAGGGTACACCGCTTATATGTGTGTGCTATAGTCGTTTTTCAAAATGCTCCCTTAGTTTTTTAGATATTTGCATACAAATAAACAAAAAATTCTAGATGACGGATATATAGTAAATTTTTGCCCCACTTCATCAAATGGCAGCCTGGTCTGTAGGGTAGGCTGCTTGTGACCCGAGTTCAAATACCCGCAGAATCCAATATTTTTACTTATTTTTATCTTCAAAAATTGTCAAGCTTCACTTATTTATTTTGTTAAAACTTCATTCACATACTTATATAGCGCGAATTAAAATTTAAAACAAATCACATTTCTTATAATAAATACACCAAACATAATTTCGGCCCACTTATCAACAATGGCTTCCTAATATGACTCGCTCCATACCCAATGAAATTAAGTCATGAGGCGAATCTGGAATCTGATACAAGAATTTTGCAATGTTTATAAGAATTTGTCACTTGTTCTTCCATTTCCTTGTCGAGCTCCATTTTTCGTCACGGATAGGCCTACTATTTTATTATCAACCATTTACACGCAACCGTTCTTGGAACAAATCGAGTGCAGAAGAAAGAAAGAAAAAACTATCTTCCCAATGCTACGTATTTCGTTTAAAATACCTCTTGATGATATACAAGTAAAGAAACGACGAAGATGAAATAAATAACATGATAGGAACTATTTCAATTGAAAATGCACCGAAACAACTTATTAACAAAAAGTGAAAAAAATGTAAGAATGAAGACTTTGTTGACGAATGATTACAATGAAGTTTTTAAGGGTGTGCGGCCGATTTGTGTTGTGAAAAGACAATCCGTCGATAGACCCGTGAATTCATTACGAAAAAAAAAATAATTCAGGAAAAAATTTCGCTGAATTTTAGATAATATGATTTGTTTTAAATATTATTTCACTCAATAAAAGAACGCAAATGAAGTTTTAACAAAATAAAAAGGTCAATCTTGACAATTTCTGAAGATAAAAGTATTTAACTCTGCGAGGATTTGAACGCGGGTCAGTAAATTAGAAGTTAACGCCCTACCGCATAGACCACGCTGCCCTTTGTTAAAAACGGGTAATAATTTATTATATACCCGACATATAGAATTTTTTGTTTATTTGCATGTGAATATTGAAATATCTATCATTTAATTACTTTTCAGCTTTCACTGCTCTGAGCTGAGCGGCTGTAAAATTCGGATTTGTTGCAAAATTTCTTGTCATCATGAAAGCATCAATTTTTGGAAGATTATCCAACTGTGCTTTCAGAAAAATGCTTTCAGTCATTATTTGGTGTGTGTATTGTAGCAAGAATACAATATCTCACCAGTTATGCTGATATGTTAATATAAACTTCAACACAATCGCAAAGCTATTAGAACTCCCAGCAACTACGCCTTTGTTCACAATAATATCGTGTACTTGGTCGTCACGATTCGATTCGACCAATAGCGTTGCGTTTTGCGAAGTTACATTTCCCTTGTATTTTTAGCACTTTTGATTAATTAAAATCAGTAAATAAAAATCGAATAAATAGGAAAAAATGTTATAGCGATAATTCTACACTAATAAAGTTTCAAAATAAAAATACTAGACGTAAATTTGAATTTAATGCATATTCCCTATTCGGCTTCGTTTCTAGAAAAACTGAATTCGCTGATAGAAGAACTGAATAGCTTACCTGTTAGTGAGGCGTGATTGTCTTTTTCTTGCTCGTCCCATTAGCAGTCCAGTTCCCCTGAGGTAAGCGGACCGACCTAAATGTCTGCTGTATTGAGAGCGGCCTTGTATTATACTCAGTGCCAGACACGTCGGCGGTTCGAGGCTAGTCTTGGGCATCGCTGTTTTTAATTAAATACTGTGTTTGACCTGAAATGGAAAACGAAATTCGTTGATCGATTAAAGAGTAGTTTGTTCCGTGAAAAATAATTGACAGAGGTGATTTACAGAGGGAGAATGAATCATACATGGAGTAATGTTCTACGGTGTCATTACAATATTAATACGCGACTAGCTATTGGTTGGTTATCACATAATTTGATTTCGTCTCTATATCCGTAGTGATCCAGCAGCAAAATAATGATGCTGTCTGCACGTGGTTTCAGAGACACATGCAAGGGATAAAGACCTATTAACTACACTTATTATTTAAATATTTCACAGTATATTTACGAATAATTCGTCCCAGCTACTCTTCTCATGGAAAATCTCTCGTATATACCAAGATGGTTACTGAAAGTAAATATTTTTTGTTATAACTTACGCCTCTAAAGAGTTGGTAACAAATCGACGCTGGGTTGTTTGTCGGCTCAACAATCCTATCGGGGTATGGCCAAAAAATTCATAACTCATGATCTTTAATTTTTTTTCGATTCATTAGTCAAGAGGTAAGTATAAAGGTGCACTTAGAAACAAATTTGACCTATAGTTTTAAGGGATAAAGAGTTTTCGTGCTGTACTTCACAATATTAGGGTTATATGATAATTATAATTCTTAATATTAATAAAATAATTTATTTGAAGGCTGTCAAGGAAGCCTACCTCTCTTCGGATTCCACTGTAATTTCAGAAAAACTAAAAAATTAACAGACTGCACGAAACTTTAATTGGAACTAAATATTGTCTAACAGTGGCGTGAGGAATTGCATCTCGGATTAAATGACAAAAAACGTGTGAGATAATACTACTCACCAAAAAAGAAAAGTAATTTTTGCTTCGGGCTTAATGCCTCGTCAACGAATGTCCTCCTGAAAGTCAGGCCAGAGAGCTACTGCTCACCCAACACGATCTGTAAAAGAACTAATCTAGGTTCTATATCTTTTCTGAAGACATGAATGAGAAATGTTTATTTTTTCTTATGTAAATACGCCTCGTCGACGTCGATGTAATTACAGGTGGGTAGGACTGGAGGCAAGAAAACAGAAGGAATTCGGCCATGGACGTTTTGAAGGAACCGTCCCGGCATTCGCCTGGAGTGATTTTAGGAAAACATGTAAAACCGTGATCTGGATGTCCAGATGGGGATTGGAACTTAGGTCCTCCCGAATGCGAGGCCAGTGCGAAGAAATGTTGATAAGCAGTGAAATACCTAAGCATCAAGCCTCAAGACATGAAGCTGAAAGACCATTTTGTTTGTGCAGCAAAATGTGAATATAAACTTGGATTTTACACGTATTGTTGTGAACCACTGCGACGAAAGCGAACAAGTTCACAGAAGGCCAGCTTCTTTGATCACAGCATATTTCAAAGGAAAAATTCGGTGAGGCGTTTTTACATTCTAATAGAGCAAATCAATTGTAAGTAACACCTACAACAGGCGCAGCAAAAGTCAAGGGAATAAGTGAAATAAGATGTCAACCCAGTAAGTGGAAGTATTTCTTTTTTTAAATTAACTTCATAGAGTGGTTAACAAATGGTTTCAGAGAAGAACTTTTTGCCATAGCAAGAATTTGTGAAAGAGGCTGAAATTTCACATTTTTTCTGTTAGTGAATGTTTGCTGAGCACTGTTCGTTAGGGAGTTAAGATATTCCTGATGCTACTGAAATTATGTTAGTTACGTTTCCTGTTAATGACTGTATTTTTTTTATCTGCTTTACATCTCTCTGACAGCGAGGTATTTAGAGACGGGAAAGGATGGGGGCAAGGAATAGGAAGGAATTCGGCCATAGCCTTTTGAAGGAAGCAACCCGGCATTTGCCTGGAGTGATTTGGGAAACCATGTAAAACCAAAATCTGGATGCCCGGATGATGATTTGAACCGCCGTCCTCATGAATGCGAGGCCAGAACGCTAGCCGTTACACCACCACGCTCGGTTTAATGACTGTAAAATAAACAGTTTTTTCAATACTTAAGTCACAGACACGAAAAGAGCTCCAACGCTGTATAGGAAAATAAATTTATGCTCACTAGATTATTTCAAACAAGCGATAATTATATTTTGTCCTAATATGAAATAAATTATTAATTGAATTTCTTAACTATTTAAATTATCAATCAGCAGTTGGCGTGAAATATGGCAGTACGTATGCAAACAGTGAAGAATGAAGGTGGTCAATGGCTCGCAGACCCCAGAAAGCGAATTTTCGTGTATGGGAATAGCTGTTCCCGTGGTGAATGTAGCACACTGCTGTGTTCAGACACCGTGGTTCTGCGTTTCTGAACACTCCTATTGCTAGATACATTTACCATCTCTTTCAGGTGTCTTGCCTCGAGATCAGCTCTCCCTCGTCCTATTTCGCGGACCATCTATACCCCTAAGCCAATCTGGAACGATGTAACTCACAATCGACATTTTATTTGTGGACCGTGATTTCGAAGGCGTGTCTGTATGAAGCAAAAGCTGTCCATTATTATTAACTACTTGTCCACGATTTCCCACGCGCAGACGAATGTGTATAGTGTATCGAATGATGAGTTTCCAGACATGGAACTGACACCCCACCTCTTGGTCGCTCTTCAGACCACAGGAATGAATGGGCTAGGGTTGCCAAAATGTGGTTAATTGTTTACCACATTGACATAAATGTGTCCCTCTATTCAACACAGTAGACGTGCGAATCGAATAGTCACACGTGAATATAATCTCGGCATTTCACCTTGCGAACTTAGGAATCATTTCGAGACCCTTAATGTTCATTACTGTTCATCTGCGTGATATGAGGGACTCCAGTCTTTCTCGCGAAATGTAGGTGATAGTTGGTGCTACGTGATACTCCGAAATCTGTACCGCTACATCTATTTTATTTTAATCACCTGTTTTCAGGCATAAGGGGTACACAACAGATCGAGGGTCAGATCTAGATGTACAGGTCATCCAAATTGCGGTTTTTAGACTGTTTTCCGTAATCTGTTAGGCGAATCGTGGAATCAAACTTGAAATCACTCAATAGATTTTTATTTTTCTCTCTGAAATGAAATGTGTGGGGTGGATTTGACTCTTACATTGTATGGTTTATTCTACATTGTAATGATGTTATAAATAAAATTACAGCGTGCTATAATAGCTTATATTTGTAGAGGTGATTCTTACCAAATTATTGTGAAATTGCATCTATAAGATCCTCATATCATTAAAACTGAATCTTATTTCCACCAAACTTCATATTGTTATTACCTTGTTCGGAGTGATTAAGTGCAGCGATTGCTGGACATTTCTGGTAAATATGTCTTCTGATTTTGTATGACAGGTACGTACAGATTTTTTTAATGGTTTTATGCCCCGTAGACGTCATTTGAGACGGTACATATTTTAACCTGATTCAAGAACTTTTAAAACTATGCAGATCAATTGAGTTCAGTTGTCAATAAAGCAGTTTTATATCTTCATGTTTTTACTTCACGTAGAAGGTCCAGTGTCACATGCAGAATTTACATCGCTGTGGGCAGAAATAAAGAGAGGAATTCAAGGCTAAAGACAAATAGAGTGAAGGTTTCTTCACAGAATTATTCAAATTGTGGCACAGAAGTTTTTCAAATATGTCGTGAACAGATTTGATTGTTTGGATAAACACATGTTGAACTTTATATGTCCTTCTGGCGTTGTAACTTGGACCATTACATACGTTCAAAGCAGGATGTAATTGTTTATTATGCTTTATTTGAAACATGACTATACCGTAACATTGCTCCAAAGGATTGTCTTGGCCACAAACAAAAAAAAGTTCGAAATTTCGGCCATTACGTTAGTGCGAGAATGTTTCGCAACCTATGTGACTTATGGCAATATACTTGAGGTGTCAATACCCTTTCTGTGGACCCGTGTTTGTGTGTATACCAATGTTTGGTAACACATACTCTGTACCACTTAAATGACCACAAGTGACGGAATCATATCTCCCATGTAAATTATCGAATACCTTATATATTTATTGGAAAGATTGCAGCATACACACTTCTTTCTGCTTTACTGTTTGTAATGGATGAAATACTTCTAATCAAGGCTCTATTTAGGACTGCGAATGAAACCTTCCACATCTGATTATACACTGAAGGGCCAAAGAAACTGATACACCTGCCTAATATCGTGTAGGGTGCCCGCGAGCACGCCGAAGTGCTGCAACAAGACGTGGCATTCACTCCACTAATGTCTGAAGTGGTGATGGAGGGAATTGACACCATGCATTCTGCAGGGCTGTCCATAAATCCGTAAGAGTACGAGGGGTTGGAGATCTCTTCTGAACGGCACGTTGCAAGGCATCCCAGATATTCTCAATAATGTTCATGTCTGGGGAGTTTGGTGGCCAGCGAAGGTGTTTAAACTCAGTGTTCCTGGAGCCACTCTGTAGCAATTCTGGACGTGTGGGGTGTCGCATTGTTCTGCTGGAATTGCCCAAGTCGGTCAGAATGAACAATGGACATGAATGGATGCAGGTGATCAGCCATGATGCGTACGTACGTGCCACCTGTCAGGGTCGTATCTAAACGTATCAGGAGTCTCATGTCACTACAACTACACACGCCGCCACACCATTACTGAGCCTCCACCAGCTTGAACAATGAACAGTCCCCTGTTGACAAACAGGGTCTATGAATTCATGAGGTTGTCTCCATACTCGTACACGTCCATCCGCTCGATACAACTGGAAACGAGACTCGTCAGACCAGGCAACATGTTTCCAATCATCAACATTCAAATGTCGGTATTGACGGGCCTAGGCGAGGCGTAAAGCTTTGTGTCGTGCACTCAGCAAAGGTACACGAGTGGGTCTTCGGCTCAGAAAGCCCATATCGATGATGTTTTGTTGAGTGGATCGCAAGCTGACACTTGTTGATGGCTTAGCATTGAAATCAGCAGCAATTTCCGCTTCTGTCACGTTGATCGATTTTGTTCATTCGTCGCTGGTCCCGTTCTTGCAGGATTTTTTCCGGCCGCAGCGATGTCGGAGATTCCCGATATTAACGGTGCACTCGAGAAGCGGTCGTATGGAAAAATCCCCACCTCATCGCTACCTCGGAGATGCTGTGTCTCATCTCTCGTGCGCCGAATATAACACCACGTTCAAACTCACTTAAACCGTGATAACCTGCCATTGTAGCAGAAGTAACCAATCTAACGCCTGCGCCAGACACCTGTTGTCTTATATAGGTGTTGCCGAACGCAGCGCCGTACTCGAGTTTTTACGTATCTCTGTGTTTGCATACGCATGCCTATAGCAGTTTCTTTGGCTCTTCAGGCTAATATTGATAGCGCCTTACACCTGCAGTGATTTCCAAAAAACATGCAATTTCTGTCATCTCAATTCTTACAAATACGGAGCAAGTGACATACCTTACATCCCTGTATAATGTTATATTCTGACACGATGATAGTGCTAGTAAAATCGTATTAATTTCCTGCAGCACAAATGATTCACTTACACTCTGCACGATCAGAGAATGGTATGGGATAAAAGTGCATACAAATTTGCTATGTATCTGATAGTAATATTTCAGGATTTGACTGCTATTTAAGGGGTGTGATGATACCTATCCTAGTAAAGTTTTTGAACTGTAACATCCATCCTGGTGCGCAGGAGGTGTCAGATTTAAAACTCTCCAATCATATTACAGTTTCCCATTGTTTCCAGAAATAAAACCAGGCAAATACTGGAATGGTTCATCAACATTGCCACGCTATCTCCTCAGGTTATCCTCAAGGTCTTAAGAATTTTATCTGTAAAGATTCCACCGCTGACAAGTCTTAAGCAGTGCGTTATGCGGAATGTAGTATTTTACTTCTTGAATGATATAATATCCTATAACAGTTACCGATTCATTTCATGGGGTGACGAATAATAGTTTTCATTTCGTAAATTGGTATAATTACCGAATGGCTCAACACGTTTGATAATGGTATGCATATGAGCCGCATTCTCGCCTCTGTAATTATACCCTGTAACGTTGGGTTTATGGTAGGTCACACCTGCGTCAAGGATTTCAAGTTGCAACGTAATTTTTTCGGTGGCCTTAATAACTTTAGGAATGAGGTATTCCTGAATGAATGATGTGCCTATGCAACTATGCATCGCAATATTTCAGCAGCTTCGTCAAGTTAATAATAACTACTAAACGGAGAAAGATTTAAAAAGAATGTATAACACGCAATAGGTTTGCTTACTAGGTTACTTGATAGCACGGAAGTTTAGAGACAAACATTTGTATATAACGAAAATGCCTATAATATTACAGCATTCTTGAAAGATGGTTTGTGATTTTGGTTACAAATTGCTTTACCTTGATGAAAATATCGGACAATATTTTTATAATCTATTTCACTGAGATTCACTCAGATCAGAGTCGTATGCTAATGTTGATTTTAACACATTTACATCATTAAGAAAAAACCTACGAGTTTGCCTGATTTTTATATTAAAACCTTAGATTGTATGTCCCCATTTACACATAGCATCAAAGTGGTATATTATTTCAAAATTACTGTATATGCGATAGTTGTACCACATGTGGCTGATTTGCAGCGCATTCTTGACCAGCCAGTTTCACTGGCTATTCGTACCGAGAAAGATTGAATGGGTTGCTTTCAAGATACAGATCTGGCACTTAATAGGTGACCAAAGGGGTAAAGCTGTCAAATTTTTAACAATATTTTTCTTTTCACTGGGACAATTCTGTCTCTATCGAAGTATACTCATCTACTCACGCAGAACTGAATCCAGGGTTCAATTAAAGAAAGGAAATATCCCTTGAATGCTTCTTTGTTATTTGTGCAGCCATGTTTTCTTCATAAGCATCTATCGATTCAAAATTCTTTGAATGAGACTTTAATTTGTGAACCAAACAGAAAAGTGACAAGAACAAAAAAGTGGAAGGTACAAATATTTGGGAAGTAATGCACCACATAGTCGGCTAATAATTGTGATATTAACAGCAGGATGTGGGGTGTGTCCTGCCCAAATCCCTCTTTTTTCTGTTGAAACCTCGTATCCGAAACAATCAACAAAATAAGTACGAAGTTGCTGCAAGTAAAGGATAGGCTTTTCCTCATCATGAGCAACCACTTTAACACCACGGGTTTATCCTTTTACACATCGGCATTTTAAGTTAAAATGTTTGTCGATACGAGAAATTTTTTTACTCGATCGACGTCCACCAAAGAGTTTAATCCATCAAATACTTTAAAGACACGAATGTATTATGTAAGCAGTGAACCAACCTATTTAGGTCGCAATGACAGGAGAGATAAGATTAGAGAAATATGATGCCTTACCAATGCTTATATGTATACTTTTTTTCGCACGTGCTAATCAGGATTGGAATACACAGAGTAAATATTAGTTTAGATGCACAGCACCCTCTGCCACCCACGATACTTGTGAATTGTGGTGTATCGATGTAGATGCAGAAGACTAGTCCAGTCCCACTCGAAGAAATATAATATAAAATATAATAAATTGTAAAAATCGTGAACAATACAACAGATCTGTACAATATCTTTCTGGAGGAAGATAATAGTATGATTTCAGAAATCATATCTACCTGTTACAACCCTTTTGTGATCATCGCCAGCGCTATGGCACAAGATAAAATTTGTAACTGGACCTACATATAGATGTAAGGATCTCTTCATAGACCAGTGCAGGACTTGTTTGAAGACTGACAATTGCCAGCGAAGTGTTGGAAAGGAAGCAAGCTCCACAGATTCAGTAAGGGGTGGATTAAAGTTTTTTTTTTTCTATAAGCATCATATACGATTAATGTAATGTTCTCGGGTAACTAGCCGTGTTAAAAAATTCTACACAATATTTCGACCATAAAAACTCCGTCGCCATATTCAGACGAAGAAGACGGCAAAATATCTTGTGTAAACACATTGTTCATTCAGCTAGTTATCCGAGAGTATTATATTAATTCTCTACGCCGAGAAAACCCTCATTCATATGTATCTCTTACATTGACGGATGCCTATCATCCGCGGTATAAGGGTGAGCGTTTTGGTACGCAACATTTCCACTTTCCGTTTTTCGAAATGGTAGAAGGCATCGGCATTGTAACACTGAATGCATGAACCAGTTGGACTAAATTGCAATAGTTACCGCGTGACGTAGGCACATTTTGGCGTACCTCTTTATGAACCGTGATCTGCACCTAGCGGGCAGCAGCATACGTCATAGGAAAAAAGTGGAATCTACGTTTTTTCACCAGCACAACAAATTTCGGCTTAATACCTTTAGAAAAATTATAAACTCCACAATCATGAAAATTAAATTTACCTGATGCTTCGCAATATGTCTTAGAAAAGTCTAATGTTTGCTCTGATTGCTGCTTGTTTGTGAGGCGGGAACAGAGATATGCGTATTAATATGGTAATAGGCCATCTTCCCGCAGTTGCTGAACAATAATTTTGTGAATAAATCCGTCGAAAACAACTGGTTTGGTGAATTTTGTTTTTATTTAATTCCCCAGACGCGTTTCGCCCTTGTGGTGTAGGGCATCTTCAGTGGCTGTAAAGTGTTTTTACATGTGTTGTTACAATAATTACATACAATATAACTCTTAATAAAATGTATATACATATGTACACACTGTACTCACAGATATAATGGTATTCCTTTACATGTCGGTCTGGAACAGCATTTCACACACTTTCACATAACTGTTCATTACAGTTTTCTTTAAAACTATTGTTACACTAGTTGTTTTTTCTGTTGCACTTGTTCTTATGTTAATCTTTTTCTGAAAGTACAACACACAAACAATAACAACAGAAACTAAGTTGGCACTACTGTAAACATCTGGTAAAATCAAAACATACCGTGTGTAACACACATGTGTAAATAAACAGAAAAAGATTAACATAAGAACAAGTGCAACAGAAAAAACAACTAGTGTAACAATAGTTTTAAAGAAAACTGTAATGAACAGTTATGTGAAAGTGTGTGAAATGCTGTTCCAGACCGACATGTAAAGGAATACCATTATATCTGTGAGTACAGTGTGTACATATGTATATACATTTTATTAAGAGTTATATTGTATGTAATTATTGTAACAACACATGTAAAAACACTTTACAGCCACTGAAGATGCCCTACACCACAAGGGCGAAACGCGTCTGGGGAATTAAATAAAAACAAAATTCACCAAACCAGTTGTTTTCGACGGATTTATTCACAAAATTAGAGATATGCGTGTTGATGTTGCGCGTATTATTTTACCCTGTATATGGAGATGAAAGAAAGGAAGGAGTGAGATCCGGAGCCAGCCTACTCTTCCGACAGAATTAACACGACCTACGTCTTTAACCTACCCTTGCGACTGACGATTCACCATCAGCATTGTCGTATGCTCCCTCTGCATATACACTGCAGATAGGTTTCGATTTAAACCTGGGTATTTTGGTATACAATGTGATGACTAGCCACTATGCACCACCATCTCTTCTAATCAACCAGCCAAGTCGCAATGGCGAATGTTTGATTCAGTATCAGTAACACCACGCCAGTCGCCTGACACCATCATAAAACAGCGGGGCGGGTATTGATGGAACTCGCAAACGGAAGAATAGTTGATAAGCGAACATCATTTACATTATCATACAGAAAATTGCTTAGAACTCCTCATGAATTTAAAACTTTCCAGAAAGATAATTTTCCAATCACGTAGTGTGCATTATATTTTTTGTTTTTTAGTTTTTAAATAATAATTTTCAGCAGAGTTCTGATAGCAATTTTTTTTCTTGAATGTTTATATCGTCCTCACTTCAGAAAACATTGTCAATATTAGAAAGCATTGCTGTCATGCAGCGCTCTGACTTCCTCATTCCAGACGCTAGACTAGCTGGAAAGGTCAGCTGTTGTTGGCCTTTAAACCTCAGCTCCGCTTACACCGATCACCTGATTATGAATACATCTCCGAGCGCACTGGCGGTTGTTCGTACAAGCAAAAAGACTTGCAGGAGATGTTGCAACCGCCTTAAGTGACACAACGACTCTCGTACAAAGACGAACATAAAAAAGTAATATACGTAGTTCGGAGCAATCAAAGTAGTTCACGCTTATTCGAATTAACGACATTGGATGGAACGAACCCACCGAGCGTGGTGGGTGAACCGTTAACATTCTGGCCTCGCATTCGGGAGGACGCGGGTTCGAATTCCCCTCCAGGCATCCAGATTTGGGTTTTCCATGGATTCCCCAAATCACTCCAGGTGAATGCCGGGATGCTTCCTTCAAAAAGGTCACGGCAGAATTCCTTCCCATTCCTTGTCCTCAGTCCCATCCCACCTCTAATGACCTTAGCTGTCGACGAGGCATAAAACCGTAAAAAAAAAGGAATGAACCTCAAAGCCATGCTGATATATCTGAAGTACGTGAGAAAGAAATATTACATCTCTTAAAACATTCGTTTATGACGTGAACCAATAAATGCTACCGTAAAATCATGTGGTGAAATCCTATATTAGCAATAACAATTCAGTAACATAGTATTTGTTTCTCTAAACTGAGGACAGTCACTTTGACGGTCTAACTTATTATGTTGCAGTTCGGTCTTGGTTTACAACCCAAGTAAACACAGATCTTATTTGTTGACTGCAATATTTCAGAATCATTAACGTTGTGCAGCCACTTGCGTAATGACATGAGGCCGTGACAGAGACTAATGATCCTACACACAACAGAGTCTGCGATTCAAGTCAGGGCCAATCGCTTTCGAAATATTTTAGTTTATATCAGATTCAAGAGTAACGACAGGCACGAATTTTCATTGCGACGTGATTAATTCGCACGGTACGATTTTAATTATTGTTAGATCTCATTATTTTAAACTGAAACTTATTAAACAGGATCGTTCCTTAAAATAACTAATAGAAGGTTTCCCTCCTTTTAACCTAATAACTAACTGTTTAAACGATTTTGGGTGCAATATTTTTAATAGCTGTTGCTTACAATCATTAAAAATCATTCCAGACTGTAATGTTCCTGCATCATTCCTTTCCTTTCGTGAGTAACTTAAAACAATCTTTCTATACAGCATTGCTATCAAGTGTTTGTGAGATTAACTGTGGATGAGACCTGATATTTTGGAGGATGTGGAAAAGTGCATTAATATTTTCGTTTGTGAAAGCAATTAAACATACTGGTAAATGTCATTACATTACCAGTCGAAGATTCATAGGTAACGTTTGTGTACATATATTTTCAAGACTTTCAGTTACCATTAGCTGTGAATGTGCAATTGTCGGATGTATGCGGAGTATTGGTTGGTCTGCTCATAGAATGCACTCCTGAAACTCGGGACAATTATATACGTATAACAGCTATTCAAGATTTCTACTAGTGCTTACAGAATGTATACAATTAATGTATATTGCAATGGTATCAACTTACACCAAACTTCTTAATAACCAATGAATAAATTTATCAAGCTAATCTATTCTGATACCAACTTTATTTCGTAACTCATTCTGGGTGCTTTAGTGTTTTCCGTTCCCATTCTACAGCTTCTCCTTTGATAAAATTCTGGATTCCATTCTGACAGTTTAATGTCACTGGAAGTTTTACATTCCACTTCTTGAGGTTCTATTTACTGAAAGTAATTCCAGATATATAATTTCAGTTTCAACACACTGTTGCTTGTCTTAATCTTTTCTTCAGCTTCTGCATTTAGCTGAACTGAGTGTAAAACTATTTACCGCCATGCTTGTTTGCTTATTAAATAAATGCCATTCTACCTCTATCACTCTTCTGCACGTTTCTAAGCACAAGTAAGGAATATGCATAAGGATTCATTATTTTATTATTTATTCCGATGTTATTATTACTAAACAGAACTGTAAAACTAGTTTGCCTCGGAAGCGTAGGGGCTAGAGTACTAGCTCCCCGTGCCGAAGGTCGCCGTTTCAAGTCTGGCCGTGGGCATGGGTGTTTAAGTGTTGTGACTGTGAATATCATATCCATCATCTGGTGTGTCTAATTAGCTGGAAAAAATTCATGAGGCTGGCTGTATGGTCTAAGATGCCGAAGGCCATTTTTTGTGAAAAAAATCTAAAACTACAAGATTCCAATAAACCGGTTATATTCTTTCGAAATAAATTTGTCTGCGACTATAAAAATACGGTGACTTTAATGAGTAGATGTTTAGTTGCAGTGTTATGTCATTTACTAAGGAAGGAAACAAGAAAAGTGAGTCTTTAAGCAACAATAGCCGTATGGAACTTCTGGCTTAACATCACCCTCGTGGTGTCTGGATCATCATCGTCAATGTCGAACTTCATAAAGGTCAGATAGATTCTAAAACACACTCTTCGGCATCCCAGCTCGATATTATGAAAGATGCACATATGTCTTTCCTGATTTATTGGCTAAACATATACGATGAAATTATGTTTAACCAGCTGGACTATAGCCAGCTAGTTTCATGTGGAAAGGTAATCACGGAAGCACGGTTGAGCGATCTCGGTTACTGGGTGGACTGAAACGATTTATTAGTCAAGTGATAAGCAGTTCCCACTGAAACACTTGAAAGAATTTGCTCACATAAACTACGGTTAACAGCAATGATATATCATCACAGAGACGGACTTATATAGGCGCCGCTAGGCGATGTCTGGACGGGGGTAAATTTATGAGTTCTTGATTTCTCGTCACCGACATGCTATAAGGTATTGCGCATTGGACGGTTTTTGGATGGGAATAATCTTGTGAATTCGCGTCACAACACGCTAATTTTAACACTATATCTGTAGCTATAAGCATGTCACGACGCGTTGCATTTAACCATTAGTGAAAGTATAGATAATACTTGTATTTGATATTTAAAAATTAATGTTTTTTTTTCAAATTTTCTTCATACAAACACACAGTTTTATCCTATTTTGCTGGAACTTCGCATGCGTATACTTTAAAACAAATAGAACTCTCTCTTCTTTTTCCTCCTCACCTTAATTTCTGTCAACGTTGTTCGTACAAAATCACAGTTCTTAACCGAATTTGATTGCACTTACCACACGTATACTTTAAATCAAGGCGGTCTGTTAGCTCAGCGGTTAAGGCGCTTACTTGCGATGTTTTCTGTCTTCGGTCGCGGCTTCAAATCCCGCGGTGAGCGAAATTTTTGGGAGTTGTATTTGACTATATGAACTACGCCGGGAGGTTCCTTGGTTCTGATTCCACGTTCAATTGTAGGCCCCTGAGGAAAGGAATTAGCCTTCCTCTCTCTGACACAATAGCTTGGTACATTTCCTTCGGAAAGATTCAACCGACCTTCGGACTGTGGACCAATTTAGATTTTTAATTTTTGATGTGAAAACTTCTTTGCCATTTGTGGATGGATACAATTTTATGAGTTCACGTCACCAAAATGCTAATGTTAAGAGTATTTTTGTAGCGGTGTGGCGGCTCAGTGGTTACGGTGTGTAACGGGGAATCAAGAGATCCACGGTTCGAATCTCTGTGTGGGCGGTTTTTTTTTTATATACACTTCACCCAACGTTCACCTCCGGCACAGCTTACTGTGTAATGTGAAGTACCACAGAACACTTCCGTGGTTCGGATTTTACATTAATCTGCAGACCCCCTGTGCCAGGCAGCCCTGCCGGCTTAGAATAAGGCGGCTAAGACAGGGACGAAATATACAGCTAGAAGAAACCACGTTAGCAGGTCGTTACTACCAAACGGAATTGTTATTATTTAGTATATCTGTTTTCGTAAGTACGACGTGTTGCACATAGGATATTCATAGTTTTAAGTTTTCACTTCTATTGATAGTACCAAATAACTGCCACTTATTTATTTATTTATTATGTTTTTCTTTCTTTCTGAAGATGTCACAAAAGTTCTGGAAGCACATGAACTGGAGAGGTCCACCGTTACACCCATTATGGCGATTAAAGAGTTTATGATCGTTTTGAAATAAATTCATATATTTTTTGAAAACATCGCATAAAAGAGCTTTGTCGTGAAATAATTATAGTTTATTAGAATTTTCTGCTTTATGACGACCAGTATTTTTGGTGCTGCATTTCTGAAAATATTTCCAGCACCTTATTTCAAGTATTTTTTTAAAAAACATTACACTGTCGCTGAGTACCTACATTTATCCTCAATGATTGAAACAAAATGTTTGTGTCCTGTAAAAACACACAGTTTTACGTGCTTCTCTGCTGTTGAGTAAGCATAGTTATATCAATTTGTCATGCCTTTTGTTAAGGTCGTCATTTTGAGTATTGTCGACAGGAGGAGGACAATCAATTAAAAACAAAAAATCATAGGACAGTACAATAGCTGCTGGTGGTAACGTAGCATTGCGTGTCAGATCTCCTCGCCAACCGGTGGGTGACGTGTTTAGTGTATGAGAGATCTTAAACTCAAGAGCGTCGGCCGAACAGTGTTACATAAACCTAGCTCCGGGACCGAAGGACGTCGTAGTGAAACATAAACAGGATGCACGACCAATTCCTCCCTACTCTCACACTTTTATTTTTCTCGATTAGAATCAATGGGGCCAATTTCCTTTACGTTTTGTTTTTGGACTATTGGTGCCATTATGAATAATGAATCGCACAACCTGAAATGTTATCAGTGTTACGTCAGTGGTAAAGGGATTTTTTAATCATACATGATTTTCAGAGTTCCTGTTACTATATTTGTAACTGTTATTTCCTTCGGTGAAGCTCAAATACTATAGTCGTGATGGAGTTAAGCTTTCGATCTGGGATAACATGATAATAAACTCAACAAACATATGGTCCTTAAGTGACAGTTCTGTTTAAAGGAAGTGTATCAAGAATTTACACGTTTATATGATTTGAGGAAACATTCTAAAGTCATATGGGTTTCTCTTTTTCTGTTTTGCATGGACTATTGTTAGCAGAAAAGCACTTTCATTGGTTTGAGCTGCAAATGAATTCTACTGAATTTACGTTCTATGTAATACATAATTTTGATATAATAGAAACTTCTAATTAATAAACAACAGCCAAAAACAGAAGGTTATTATCTATTCACTTTATGAGATAAGTAAATCTTTCAAATAGTTTTAAAATAATTATTCTCATCAAAAACGTTTCATTATGCTTCCATAAACCAATTATCAGAGTATCAATAAAATTGCATAATTATAATAAATTCACTAAGGATAACAATCAGTAATGTTTAAGGATATAAACTGAAATTAAAAATCAATATTAATCAATGTTCAATGGGTCCTAACATCCATTTAATTAAAATCGCCTGAAGTTACAGTATCACATATTTTAAAATCGTGTACCTGAATCTATACATCAAATGTTTACTCAACTAGCATACAAGGTTTTTAAGATGTAATGGAATAACATATAACAGGGATGGTATTAAGCAAACACACATCAGATATCATATTTTGTAAAATTGACATCGATTTAGTCCTTTAAAAGTTCCAAATAAACAGTTACAATGTAGTGTTTTACAAGAAATCTTAAATTTTTGTTGTAACATTTTTCAGAAATTAAATCCTCCGACGATCCTTGAATTGACACTAATAGTATTTTTCGAAAGATACTGTTGTTAATTTCCTCTGATTCTATACTAATATTGAATTAACCAACATGCTTATACTTTTCAACCATGCGCGTGTTTAATTGCAACGAGTTCTAGCTCTGAAAATTAATTTCATCTTTCAACGTTTAAATTCTTGATAATGATGGAGGTGGGAATATAATTAAACACTGCATCTTCAGCAGTTTCTCCAGATTACACTGCGTGGTGTGGGAAAAAATTCCTGCAGTCTACAGCAGTTCTTCCTGTAAGCACGATTCTGGGTAAAGCAATCCAATTGTACTCTTAAGACGCGCTGGTATGCCATACAACCTACCATACTCAATTCGAATCTTTTCTCAAATCATTGCTGCCTTTTCTGTCACCTCTCTTAACCATTGTAGGATACCAAGAAAACAGCATCATTGATACTGAAGGTATTGAGCAATACGACGTGACTGTTTTCATAAACTGAAAGTTGTTGTTCAGGTAACCAATGTGAATGGCAGTCCATTGCATCTCTTCTAGGACGGTCTTCTACCTATCTTTCTTTAAATGAGGGATATTTTTTTCGGAAGTATGTATGTATATTTCTTTGTTTCCTCCTATACGGTAAATGGCTTGATGGATTTCCGTGAGGTGTCGCTAGATTTTCCTTTACGCCAATAGTATTTCAGGGAATGCAGTTTTAGTATGGCACACAATATATTGAAAAATATCAGGGTAAAATAAAAAAAAATTTAATTCGCCAACTCATCCTAGAAAAAGTGTTTCATACCTTATTGCTAAATATCGCTGTGGCCACCAAATGACTCGTCATGGACAGCTACACACCAATGGAAGCACCTATCAAGCCTTTCCAAGCAATTTTAGAAATATTTATTAAGAATGGTCTTCTAAGCTGCCGTAATATTACCTTTGATATTCTGAATGACTTAAAAATTTCACTCTGCGAAAACCTTTGATCTTCGGGCAGTTTCCCGTTGAGACAGTGCAGGATGGAATATTCGTTTTGGCGAAAGGCTACAGCCGTTTGCCTCTAACTTTTTCGTACTACATTTGGTTGGTTATTTAAAAAATTTAGGGAAACTTTTCGGTAGTTCGTCTGGTTACTGGCACCGAGTATGGTGGGTGAGGAGTAACGCACTGGCCTCACATTCGGGAGGACACGGGCTCAAATCCGCGTCCGGCATTCCAGAATTCGGTTTTCCATGGTTTCCCCAAATCACTCCAAGCGGATGCAGGGTATGGTTCCATCAGAAGGCAATAGCTGAATTCCTCCCTGTTCATAACCCCCAGTCCATTCCCGCCGCTAATGACTTCGACGAGAAAAAAGACATAAACAAAAAAAGAAAAAAGTTACTGGCCGGATGATAGCAGACGTTCCTTAAATTACATAGTCAACGCCAGTAGCACAGTCTGAGTCTACTGTTTATCTCGCACACTTCTGGGCTCCGTTAACTGTTTGAAACAACAAGAAGCATTTTCTCGTATAGGGCACAATCGTCTACAGATTTTATTAATCGCTTTGTGCGTTTAGGAAGGATTTTCTTCTTCATTATTTCTGGTCTAACGACTCGTCGACGTCGAGGTAATTGGAGGCTGGAAAGTACTGGGAGCAAGGAAAAAGAAGGAATTAAGCCATGATCTTTTTTAATAAACCATCCCGGCGTTCACCTGGAGTAATTTGGGGAAAACATGGAAAATTTAAACCTGGATGGCCGGATGGAGATTCGAACCCGCGTACAACCGTATGCGAGACCAGAACTTTACCACTAAACCACCACGTTCGGAATATTTTCCTGTACATCTTTCGCAAACTTTCTTATTCTATACATTGTTTGTCACATTGTATAGTGATAAGGACTTTCCTTCTCTGCCTCTAAGGGATACTAGTTAACACGGAATGTAGTGGTTTTGGAAGCATAGTGTTATGGAAGTCAGTTGGGGTACAAACAAGAAATTATGGAGAAGTGAAGAAACCGTGATTAATATCGGAGTGTATGGTCTGTGCTCAATTTAAAAAAATGACTTACTTTCTCTCCTGTCAAAACCTGCTTTGCATGCATGAAGAACCCCACAAACGATCTCATGGTTTAGAGACCACGTTTACCCTTAAGTATTTGCTTATCCCACAGTATTAATAATAATAATATTACGGAGCGTGTGCTCGATCCCAATTTTATCAATTATTATTATTAACAAGCTAGATGAACCCAGAACAGATTGGTAATGTTGCCAGATTTCGATAGTCACCAGATGGAAAAGGGCACATTAAATTATCATCCATTGTTTTATACTGTTAATTTATAAGTTATCTCTGTTTTTGTTTAGACACTTAAATGAGTTCCAAGACGAGAATGTCAGCAGCTCTCAAGCATTTTTCATTTAGCGTGCATTCTTTCAGCACATTAATGGTTCATCATATCTCTCATGATTCTACCTCACTACGAATTTCACTGACTCCTTTTTCATGGATCCTAATTCACATCCTAAAATTTGAGCAGAATTCCATTAGTTTGTCAGAAGTGTATTAAAATAAAATGATCATTGTTTGAGAAGGTGAAATGTCTGTCAGAACATATTTACAATAGAAACACTTTTTCATGATGGATAGCAGTGTTACGTGCCCGATGAAGCAGGGTATTTGTCTTGGAAGCTGAACGTCTGGTATGGCTCCCAGGCCTTCGTAGCCTGCTGTCAGATTAGTACCATGGAAGAAACTAATCGTGAGTTACTAAGCCGGAGTATAGTACTGAGCACGTGACCTCCACTATACTGCCGATGTCATAAGCGGAAATACTGAATTCTTCCTCCAACAGGCCCTACGCAGGAGCTTCAGAGATCCGCTATGGAGACTAAAATAAGATAAGAAATAGTGTTGGTTACAACATCAAACATATTTCACGTCTATGAACAAATGACTTTACTGCTTTTATTGACATTGTTGTGGAATTCTTTGATTCATATCCTGGAACAATAATCATATCAGGATGTATAACTTTTTTTCACAGATTTAAGACGAATGAACATACTAAGTAACGTTTCGATAATAATTGGTGACATACTTAACTTTTTTCCGTAATAGTGTTTTGCACTCTGTCATCTTGATGATGAACAGGTAACTACCTTCATTTCGAATGGATCCATTTGTCATAAAATCACGAAATTAAAAAGTTTGCAATAAGTTTTTTTTTATTACAAGCCTACTTTTGTTGGTGTTTGAAGGAGAATCTAGCAGTGCATTTCCATTGGTGCTATCTGTCTTGGCATTCTGGCGGTCGTAGATACAAGTCCACTTCTAACCAACCAGATTGTGATTTTACATGGTATCCAAAAACTACAGGCGAATGTCGACATCGTTCCTCCAAAGGAAACCGTTTAATTTCTTCCCGTTCGTCACCCACTATCCTCTCTCACCTCTAATGATCTTGATGTCGATGAGGCGTTAAGCCATTAAGAAGGAAATTCACTGGTGCTTGTGCTGTGAACCTTCGATTTTTTGACGTCAAACGAAATAATTTAAATAGTTATCAGTTACATTTATTAGAGTTTAGGTATATATATTACGTAAGAGTGGCTGTGGGAAACGTATTGTATTTTTTGTGTTGATAGTTGACAGTAGAGTCAATGGCCATGCCATGATTTATACACAAAACGTTTGTCCAAAAAGCAATGGGTTATCAAATATCTTCTCTGAAAGTTGGTTTCAGTTTATTGTTTGTTAGTGGTCGTCCCGTCAGGCTAACTCAATCCAAATACAAGCGGAGGTAATAGTAATGCGTATAACGTATCTACCAGAAGGTAGCGTATAAGATTAATGGCTCTCCAGTTCACTGGAGATTATGGGTACATCTTTATTTGGGAGTAAGTTGCTATGGGAATGAGAGTAAATCGTTCAAATGTGTATCCATAATTCCATCAATTGTATCCCATTACATTAATGTCTATCTGTAACTAAAAGTATAAATTCTCTAATGATAGACTAACCCTTCGTCGTAATGTATACGCATAAAATCAAACTGTCTGAGCTTGCCATTAGTGAAAGCTACATTCTATTGATTGTCATGTTATCTGAAATACTTTTGGATGCGGAAGAAAGTTAAGCCCCAGTCATTTGCCAAAATAATTAAGGATACCGTAATAAGTTCTTAATGAATTGAGTTTTCGGCAAGCTATGGTAGCCACTTTCGTTATGCTCTGGCGAATACTGTGTGGCAGCGTATTAATGTACCCAAGTAATTTGTCCATATGGCTAATAGATTGTCAGAGTTGTTTAAAACAGGGAAACTGGATTTCGATTGTATTATGCATACCATCGGATGATATCAAACTTGAATTATATAATGTTTTATTGGATACATCTGAAGAATTCAGGACGTTGTGTTAAATGAAATTTCTCGTGGCAGTAAAAGGCTAGAAATTTCTTCAGTAGAACTCTGATTCGGAAACTGGATTTCGATTGTATTATGCATACCATCGGATGATATCAAACTTGAATTATATAATGTTTTATTGGATACATCTGAAGAATTCAGGACGTTGTGTTAAATGAAATTTCTCGTGGCAGTAAAAGGCTAGAAATTTCTTCAGTAGAACTCTGATTCTTTTACTGTTCCTTTAGCTGAAGCTATTATGAATAGATTCAGTCCAGAAGCTGATAATAACCTTATTCAATCATGTTTTAGTATGTTGAATTCAATGGTTTTATTATTAAAGTTTTTAAGCCAGCCTGGAGATGATTGTAGGCAAGGGACTAGAAGGCGTTTTTAAATGGTATTTTTTAAACAAATCATCCCTTCATTCGCCTGGAGAGACTTTTCGAAACCACGAAGAAACGAAGTTACGAGGGCTGGACTGGGGATAGAGTTTCATTCCAAGGAAACAACTTTTTGATAGGTTATAACTAAAGTTGCATACAAAAGTACAGTGTTTAAGCAAAAAATTTTCATCTCCTGCTTGATATATTCCCACTTTAAAAACATTTCTTCAAACTCATTTTAGATGTATCAGATAAATATTTAGAGCCAGAATACTGAGTTCATTATATCCATTACAGTTTCATATATCAAATGTTGACGATGTTCTTAGGGTTACGTAAACGAAGTGAAATGTAGCACCAACCAGTGTGGCTCAGTGCACTGAGGCGCCGCACAGTGGATCGGGGAGGTACAACGGGGTCGGGCACGTGCGCAGGCCCGCGCGTGCCGGCCGTCCTGACTGTGATTTTTAAGCGGTTTTCCCCAGCCATCAAGGCGAATGCTTGGACGCTCCTCAATCTCCGCCTCATAAACTACACATTTCACGTACAAAAACTACACTTATCACACGCTGCACATAGTTACATGTTTCACAGATAGATGGCTACAATCTACTTCCTTCGTTAATGTAGCGTGCAAGGAAAATGCCGAAGACGCGGTCACTTAAAATTCTGCCTAACCTGCCCCTCAGGGGTCTCCCGGCCGAAGAAGTCATACAATAAAAAACCATAGTTTGTTACCAGCCCTGGTAGTTGTATGGATAGTGCTCGGGCTTTACGTTCACGAGAATGCGGTATCTAACCCAGATGCAGCCTTCCATAATTAGCTTTCCCTTGGTAAGCGAATGACGTAATGGATCCTTAAAAAGGCCATGGACGTGTTTCACCAATCTGAAACATAAGAAAAGTGTTGGGGCACTGAACTCAAATCCCAATGCTTGAGTATCAGCCATCATAATAAGGTTTCAGGCGATTTTAATGTGAATACTGGAACAGTAATTTTATTTTATTTCTTCGCTTCTGACTTCACTGCTCGACTTTGTCGAGAACAAGATTGAGGGTGGCAAGGAACGGAAAAGAATTCGGCCATAGCATTTGAAGCGGGTACGCTATACCGCTGTACTGAATGATAATTAATATTTATTTTAATTTTACCAAAAACATATGAGTATTTATATTGTGAATTGAAAAGGGTTCTCAAAATGATTTATAATCACTAATAAGAATGAAAAAGTCATAACCTGACCATATATTCTCTGAACGAAGGCCAACAGACATAAGGTGAATTTAAATTTAATAATTATACACAATCAAAATTATTTACAAACAACACCTTTGCCCTACATTAATGGCCACTAAATTAAGCAATACAAAACGACAAAATATCCGTTCAGATTTTCATATATAAAATAACAGTTAACAGTCTTCGGCAAGACACGTAATGAGACTATTTGATAAAAGCTAATGTCCGTTTCAATCACAGAACTACTGAATCAAGTTACCAAAAAATAAAATAAAAAAAATGCCACCGCTAATATCTCAGTTTATCTATCGGAGAGTGAGAATTCTTATCGTGCGGACTTCTCCGCTCAGAGCGTTATGTTGGGTAGAGTGCAAACACAATATTACTAACTGCTGCAATGTTTGTCTTTTACCGTCTGTCCGGCATTGGCGAAGTCAGCAAACTCCGAACCCACACTGAATTTATCTGTCACCTTGTGACTCAAAATGCAGACACAACCGATCGCATGATATGCTGTCGGCTTTCTGGGTCGTTCTCGTGCGGAAGCACAAGAGTAGATCAAACAGCGTGTCCCAAAAGACGACCCGAAAGACCACGAAGACCATCTCGCACCATCTTTTAAAACTTCGGGATGCTGCTTCTCCTACTCCGCCGATTTTTCTCTGGTCCTATCGTCGATGTAGGCGTTCCTGCCTCTCTCCTCATTGGCGGACATGAAACAAGATTATACAAAAAAATAAGAAGTATTCTATATACTAAAATACTAATGGCAAAACATTCGCGCCTCCAAGCACTCTCTGGTCCTATGACGGGGTTGGAGAATTTCTTCGGAAACTGTAGTTTTTCTTTCGTGTCCACTCGGTTTTACTATTTTCACGCAGTGAGTACTCACAGAATCTCTAATTTGGCGTGTCTGGTCGTTATCACGTATCTGCATTCGTCACGCGATATATATCTCACCCGTCAACGCTGTCCGTGCACCGAACTGCGGCCGACCCCATACTGAGCAGTGAACGGTCGTAAATCTGCCTTTAAAAACTGGCAAGTCCCCTTGTGTTTCGTCTTTCTTCCAGCCTGAATGGAGAATTCGCCGTAATGCACTTGAATTCGCTGAACCCTGTCCTGGAGAATGTCCTTCTAAGCCAGCGTAATGCGAGCCTTGTTTCGTTACCCACATATTTCATGTTAATGTGGCTCTATGTCTCACCACACATTCGCCGGGAGTTATTTTGGGAAACCATGGAAAACACAAATCTGGATTTGAACCGGCTGTATGTCGAACGCCTGGCCCAATCGTTACATTTCGCCCAACAGGCTTGGTGTCGATACTCAATTAACGCCTTAAAAACTTTCTAGAATAAAAAGGATGAGTTGAAAGTTACAGACGGTTCACAGAAAGCCTGGATTCGTGACAAGCGGGTTTGCAGGTTACAGAACTGTACCATCAAAAGAAAGAGAGCATAACTCCGAAAAGTGGTATAAACGGTAAGAACGCGGAGAAAATACTTTCAGATGTGAACTGTAACAAAGAAAGTAATTAGAGTTGAGATTAGTTTATGTAAGCGTGTTGTCTGGCTGGTGTTACGCTGACCAGAACCGGACTGCTCTGTAATTTACGAACGGTATCCCCTGATCTCAATGATCTCTTACGTTTCACTCTTTTAACTTCCTCGATATCGTAACGGTCCTCCCATTGGCCGAAACGTGTATTATAATTCAGTTAACGAGTCTCGAATTACAATCACGCACGACAGAGCTTTAGCAGAAAGTTGTTGGATAAAAACCCGCTGTTAAACGGCAGGTTTGTTGGACGTTGCGCATTATCGCTGGAACTAGCAAAAAGAAATCTTGAGAATTTGGTTAAGGGGCCTTATGTAAAATAACTATTATAGCAGCAATAACTGATAATATTAATAGCGAATTTAACCATGCTTCATAAGTAACTAAAACAATTAAACTTTTTCGGAAAAAATTTCATTCGTGTTAAGTAGGCTGCGGTCGATACTGGAAAATCTGTCAAAAAAAGTGAATATTTCTACTAGTTCTTCAAATGTTATGTGTAGCTTTTTATGCCATTAATAACAACATGTACGATTTACTGACAGGTATGTAATCACTGGCTTGTGTGGTTAGCTGGCTCGAATCCTTCTGGTGAAAGAGATTTTCATTATCAGGACATGGCCGGCAGGGTAGGAGAGATGAATTTCCTGGTTTAAAGCCCAAATCTCTCCGTGGTGCGTTTGATGTTGGAGCATATGGCGGTGATTCTTTGGTTGGAGGGTATGTCAAGCTTGGTGGAAGTGCAGGCCTGAAGAGGCCGGTACCAGGTTTCATTCAATTCCTCTCTTCATATTTCATTCATTCACAACACGCAACACGTGAAACATAACTGTCATTTAAACAAACAGTCAGAGTTACATCCTCTTCCGTCTCTGGAGAAGGCAATGTGAAAACACCCACGTTAAATTTCCTGACACTGACCTGCTTCTGTGTCACCGGGTATGGCGAACATCATTTATACACTAATATTGACTAATTATCCGAATTTATTTTGTTTAGCTATAATTAATCGGGTGCTTTGATTTAAAAGTCAGAACCTTTTTCTCCTTCTAAAACAAATTTATTTATGAATAATTCCCTCATTAGAAGCACTGGACATACCATGACGTAGGACTGAATTTTAAAGTAATGTGATCACCGTGTTTGGGTCTAATGATGTTAAACTAGCTAAACAGAAACTAACGACATTCAGTAGTTTTATGTCTTTATACTGATTGTGAAATTAAATTCTAGAATCACCAATACGAACATGGCAGCTACGACTTTCGAAAGAAGCGATCGTAATGATCGCTGCATTATTAGTTACAGTTTAAATACGGTTACAGTTTCTTGTTGATTAACGACGTATTTACGGAACAATTGTTCCGGCTTCAAGCAATAACTTATTACATTATCTAGTGTTTGTACCACCGTGACCTTATTCCATAGTGGAAACCTTAGGTTAAAAACATTTTCCGCTTAACAATGTCGAACTATAAAGTGATAACTAACGTACATGCCAGTTTAATGCGTACTTTATACTGAATGTAGGCAGTAGCTACGGATAATTTACGGAGCATTGCTGTTTAGAGTGAAACGTTAATTAAGATGTTGTACACGTATCTGAACAGCGAAACGAATCAAGCGTGGTGATGTAGCCTTGAACTAAAGACTTCGTGATAAATTGTAGCTGTCTGCAATAATCAGAATAGACGTCAAATAGTTATTGCGAGCAGCAAGGTCATGATATTTCCTTGCTTTGATGAGGTCATTTGGCGCACGAGGTTAGAGTTTCAGATTCCTGAACATTGACCGACGTAATTTGCTGACTTTTAGTCATGTCAATACGTATCCTGCATCCCATTGCTTCAAATAAAATACGAGCGGATAGACTTTTTATGCCTCCAAGCCTCGTCGTCGTCGAGGCCGTTAGAAGCGGCAGAGGAATGGGTACAAGGAACGAGAAGGAATTCGTCTATGGCTTTTTGAAGGAACAATTTTGCAATTCACTTGGAGCGACTTCGAAAATTCGTCGAAAACCGGAATGAGGATGATTGGATGGGGATTCAAATCCCTGTCTTCTCGAATGTCTGGCAAGTGTTCATTGAGCTATTACTTCACGTGTAGCAACGTTTGATGGCTTTATATTGCCTACAGTACTATTAATAGTAAGGGACTTACATTTACATACTAACTGTTGCTCGCAATTTCTTACGTGAGGTCTATTACTGTACAGACCCCAATCTTAAACAAACAAACATCGTCTAGAGCTACATGATCCAAGTCCCCTGTGGCTCACTGAACGGAAATTCCTTTTGGATGAAGGGTCTCCACAAAAAAAATGTAACTTCATTGCCCCGAATAATACGAAGCCGCAAGTACACTATACTCACAATTAACATCTCGACTGTGGAAAGTAAATTACCTTTAAATGGACACTAATTGAGGTACATTTTTATTCGACGTAATATTAAAATAAAACATGCCTTATTCTTTTTATGGGACCACGGGCTGTACATTAACCTGAGCCCCATCAAAATCCTATCAGTTGTTTTTGTCGTTGATCGAAAAATTATCTCAATGTTCTCAGTTTTACGGCGCCATATGAAACATGCCCTATTTTACCGGCAGGACCACGGGCTATACATTAATCGAAACCACACCAAAATCAAACCAATAGTTTTTGTGAGAGTAACGTTCAAAGAAAAATCATCTAGAAGTTATCAGCTTTCGAAGGTTACATCGAAATAAAACATACTCTATTTTAACCATATGACCTCGTGCTGTACTTTAATGAAAACCCCATTCAAACCCAACCAAACGTTTTAGAGTGAATTATTTTCAAGGAAAAATTATATTTCTCAGCTTTCCGACGCCACTTCAAAAAGAAACATACCCTATTTATCCACGGTACCAGGGGCTGTAAATTAATGGAAACCCTATCATAACCCTAGCAGTTTGTTTTTCATAAACTGCGTTCAACAAAAAATGACAGTAATTTGTGAGAATTTTTATCTTACATTGCTTAGCATTTTCACATCTCATCAAAATGAAAAATACTGGTGCCACGGACTTTTCATCAACCATAAATTCCCCCCCAACTCATTTCTTAAAAAATATCTTAAACGTACAGACTTTTTCCCAATTACAGTTTTATTATATGTTACATGTTTCTAGAAAAATCAAATAAATTTTTTTTACAGCTTCATCAGCTACTTTCACTTTAATTTTCCTTGATAGTAAACTGAAATTGAGGGAATAATTACAATTATTATCCTGGCTATTAGTACCGTGATCTCGAAGGTGAGATATAAGTATTGATTAATAGTGGAAACAGTTAAGTAAAGTGGCTGTGGCATTATTAAAAGTTTAAGCAGTCAATTTTTTTATCCTGCAATTTAAAGGTACATTAAAATAAGAGAAATTATCGAAACAATGAGAATATGCAAAAGAACTGTGATGAAACAGGCTAATTAAGGCGTTAAGTGCTGATGCTACACGTTTGTTCCAGACCGGTTTATGTCATAAAAACTGTGAACATTTAGGGTGTTCTCCTTGAGCCCAGGATCTTGTATCTTTATGAGTTTTCTAGTTTTCACTGTTTTTATTCATTCAGACGACTTCTTGGATGATTACTATTTCGTTAAGTTAATTTTCAGGTCCATATTTATGGCTCACATGATGTATGTATCAACAATACCAAAAAAGTACCTTCATTATACCAATTTGGGACTCATACTTCTTGAATAAACAATGGCTTTGGTAAAACTCCCTCGAGGTTTTAAATCTACATATTCTATTCAAATTACCAATTGATTTATATTACTTATATGCTGTTTCACTAAAATAAATGAAAATAGCTACAAGATGGATGCCAAATAACGATCTTCCGATTACAGGAAAAAACTACTGCTTCCATCTGTCTATCTACATCTTAAACCTATTTTTTTTAAATCTTAAATGTACACGAACCCTTCACTGTAATTTAAATTAATAAAAGGTATTTATGACATATTTCGATTAAAACCCAAAAATTAAGCACAATCAAATTGTGCATCATTTGCTTTGAAAAATAAAACAATAAAAGAATTTTAACTGCTGGGAGGTAATTTATTTCATTGTACCTGCTATTATCGGCAGTATTTAGAAAAATAAAGCTGACCAAAATATTGCAATAAGAGTTTGGGTTAGTTACGTTAAGCTCCAAGCTAAAGCTAAGTCTGCTACTCAGTCCCAGAATTGGTTATACTTAGCCCGGTATTGGAGTTAAGATGGCAAGTTCCTTTCCTCCTTAACTAAACTTAAAAAATATATGTAATCATACCAGGAAAAAGCAGGCCTACAGCTTAACGTGTAATAAGAACCATGGAAGCTTTTTGTCATGCTTCACTTATACAGCAAGCTGCGCCGTAAGTGAAGGTCTGGTTAAGGGTCTATGAAAATGCCCGCTGAGACAGGGATTCGAATCGGGGCCTTTCCATCTCTAGTCAGATGCCTTAACCACTGAGCCACCAGGCCACTACAGAACCTACTACAGAATGAAAATATCAGAGCGGTTAATATGAAATAATACTTCCTGTTAAAGATTAGAACTATACCTTTACCAGTGGATCTCATGATTAAACTTATCTCAGTATGACAGGAAAGAACACAAATGTTCCAGTAATGAAGTACTTTACTCAGTGCTGTAGATCACCACCGATAAAACCCAGAAATTCTGAAAATATTTTTGACAAGAGTAAAAGAGGCAGCTCCCCTCTAGCCAGATGCTTTGTTGTGTTTTACGTATATATTCACCATTGCGCCTGTTTGAGCAGTTATTCCCTTTTGTCGCACAGGTAACTTTTTATTCATTATTATTATTACAAATCACACATCCCACATCCCCCTAAGACAGTTATGTTACTCTTTTGAAGGAAACGTACAATACTCCTGTTCAAATGACTGAAACTGGGTGCAAAAAGAAAATTGTTTATAATTAATAAGATTTGTATTCAATCTACTTTCCGGTTTCCCATTTATACTTCATTGTAAAACGAACTCAACCAGGCTGATGATGAATTGATTGAGAAAAGTGTCGGAAGTCCGGTGGTAACGCAAAACATGAAACACAAGGATATATAAATTACGCTCATTATCTGACAGTGCAATAATCACATCACCATGGACAGATTCAAGCCATTTCCTATTCTAACTCTTCGGAAAATGGGTTAACGGGACAGAGTTCTTCGCCAAACAGGTTGTCAGCCTGATATGCCATGCGGCAGACCAATCTGTTATCCGTTTTCCTCATGCGAATGTCCTTGAGTTTGAATTTATCGTCTGTACTATCTGAACCATTGAAACGGAGAATTTTTGCTTGTGGCACCTTCAGTACTGGTCATGATCACGATTCGAGGAATGTACAGCTATTAATAAATTATATGGCCTGAATCCAAGTTGATATGAGTGTGGGTATCACAGAAGTGATAAAAAAATTTGAAATAATTCAAAAGGTAAACTGGAATTATTGACTATGCAAGACAACCCACTGGTTAAACGAGCCCTAAGGATCAAATAACCACATTAATGTTGCTCTGCATTTCTGCGATTTTTCATACAAACGCTAAACACACTGTAATTTAATTCCAACAAGGTAACTATTTTAGAAGGTGTATCTGTCGTTTTGTTGGTAGAAATTTAGGTTAACATTTGTTTACGTGTTCTAAAACTTAAAAAGTTAATTATCGTCTTTGTGACATGTAAGTTACACTTTCTTCTAAAATAAAACTTATAGACACTGAAACCAGAACAGATCTAGATTCTACGACGATACATAATCTCATGGGCAACGGATTCTTTCATTTCCTGAATAATATCTAAAAATTATTATGAATATAACGTCAATACCAGATAACTGCGTGTACGAAAATCTTTAATTAACTGGGGAAAAGAAATTTAAAAGTCGCCTGCTTCCAATCCAGACCACTTAGGTATTACTGAATATAGAAAAGATTAAAGTTTGTTACCTACCCGGGCGCCTGGTGGTAGCACGATGCCATTAGTCTAAGGTCGAAATCCGTGTTCTGGAAGCGAGAGTGACACCATTGTATTTGTCTTGGCATGGACCTCTGTATAGGATGCACAAAATTGAAAGCTCAATTTAGCGTGAAACAATAATCGATCGGATGGAGAACCATATGCAACAAACAGCACTATAGTTCTAGTAGACAGCTGGTTACGCTTAACCGTTATATAGGCTAAATAGCGATTTGGCTGACAAATTTAGCATAGTTAACGTGACCGTATAACAAGAAACGAAATCAATGCTGGGTAGTCTACTTCGGCACCAACGCGCTACGGGAACCAGTTAAACCAAGTTTCAAATGCTAAGCGCCTGTGTTGAAATCATTGGAATGATCTTATGGAGTGTAAAAACCGAAATTCAAGATCGAGATTACTTTGTAGGATAACTTCGAGACGGGTGGAAAACAAAATAAATAATTTTTCAACTCTTAGAATTGCAAATTTCGGGTTGGAACGCACCAAAGCTGCCTATATGATTCTAGGAAACATGCGCATAAGTCTCAAATTCACTGTATGAACTTCGTCACATTATGGTATTTCATAGACTGGTGTTAATTAACAGTAATGAATGTCCTCCCTTTCTTTTCCCTCTTACTTTCTTTGTGCAATCACATTCCAATTAAATTTCGATTAATGAAAATGTAAGTCAGCGTCGTACTTGTGCTACTAACCTACTTCGACAAGCAGTGAATCATTATACCCGGAAATTTTCCAAGGCAATAATGAAATTTCCCTGGAATCTGGTGCCGCTGGCGTAACAAAACCAATCGGCACGGACATGTTACACTTATTTTAGCATGTTGTCATAAAACTTAAAGCTCCAAAATATTTATACATTGTTTTGTTGGTATAATAATTACTAAGAAAAAGTATGCGTAAAATTTTTGGCTTGAACAATGGTCTTTAAGTTGAATTGTTTTTGAACAAGATACTGTATCGAGGAAAAGCCCTATGTTATACCAAACATACTTATCTTATATTGAAATCACATTTATAGAATGCCATTTAAACGAGAAAAGTAGCTGCACCATTTATATAATTCTAAATCTAACAAAATCGCCTTACATTAATGAAGATTAGGAAACTTATATTGCAACATATATTTCAGTTTGAAATTGAGAGCAAGAGTGTTTGCATGATATGTATTGTATTACGTGTTTTCCGCAGTGAAATAATTAATTCTAATTGCAGTACATTGTGACAACTTGGTACCCTATGAAATAGGGGTCTATATATGGATACCCTGATAACTAAATCACATAAAATGGTTTGAGTATTCAGTATGTATTATGCATAGCGAATAATTCTTCTTTCAGTCAATTCAGAAATTAGAGGCGTTGTTATATGTAGCAAGGGACAAAGTAGAACTTCTTGGAAGAAAAATCAAAGTTGATTGTTCAACATGAGTTGTAAAAATCTATACCGGGCTGCAATATCTGAAATGAGAATACCTGTGATAATCTCCAACCTTTGTTACAAGGTAGCTTATGAATAAGAAGAATGATTATCAACACAATAGGCCTAGTCAATACGTGTCTTTTACTGCTTTAAAGTAAAAAGGTGTCGCAATTCTCAGTTCATAACAAGGTACCGTAGTATACTAAAATTTGTTGTTACAATTGTGATGGTATATTACCGACTTTGTTTTAAAGCTAGGTTCACTCCTGAAAGAATGTAGGTACATGTGTCTCTTGAAGTCACAGGCTCAAGATCGGAATATAAATATTGAGTTTTGCCATACGTCTACTGCTATTGCATTGGAATACAAAACTTAATGATATTTAGTCGATGTTACTGCGTGAACGTATGCAATGAAATACTATTGAAAACTTCTAAATTTACTTTATTGTTATCTTCACCAACATTTCTGTAAATCTTCTAAAATACAACTACATTTTCTATTACTTTGGCTATCATTTAATAACTGAAACCAGATTTCACTTATTTATTACTAATACCGCATAATTTTATCGAAGACAGTTCTTTTTATTTCTGTGTCTTTGTATTAGCTAGTTTCCTGCTGGATAACTGCATCAACGTCGTTGTTTTGGGCTAAGTTAGACATATATATCATGGAATTGTCATAGCTTATGGATGGCGTTGAACTCTTTTATTTCTTTTGAAGAAGTGTTGGTTTGAAAAGCTTAGAAATTCTATATTACTTTTAGTAGTGCCTATTCCCATTCAGCATTTTTCAATGGCCACAGAAAGTCATGTTGGTACACACTCAGGTCAAAAGTGTTGTTGAAAATCAATTTCAAACCAGAGCGGAAGAAGAAAATATGTAACTTCAGCATCACACTCAATTCAGTTGCTGTATTTGAAAGTTTTCTTTTCAAGGGCCGATCAAAATTCCAAGACATGACATTAAAGAAGACAAGTGCCTCATTTCCATCTAATTAGCATTATGTTTTGTCACCATACCTTTTTTTGTCTTTCACTCACCGGTGCTGTTTATCACTGATTCACTGCGCTGATTTATATTTGGGATCCAGGATGTGGTCAAGTGTCCTATTTCATCAAGCATTCATATTTTTCCACCGTCCGGGACCTGAGTGACGTCATTACAAATGCAAACAAGCAAACAGGATGTGTAGAACTGGCTCGGGTTTCTTCTTACACTTGGGAACATTCCAAGGACACTATTCATGGGTATCTTGGTATTATAGGTCTCTAGAACAATATTAACATAATCTTCTGAGAACTTCCAATTTTGGCCGTTCCAGAATGGCTCAGGTGGGTAAAGTGACATAGCTCTCGTGCGTCCGGTTCGAACTTCGCCTAGGACATAAATCGTTTTAATGGAGCGTTGAATCTATTATTATAGACTTAACTATCGATTTTACTGATTTAACAGTTATCTGAAAACATTAAATTCTGGGCAAAAGGCACTATGACCTAGTTAAAATAAGAAAACAGTAAACTCCGTTTTTTCTGCAAGATAAATTCGTGTATTCAATTACCTTTAATCATTCTAAACTTGACAATAACACAAATAAAATACTTTTTGATGCAATACTTGTCTCGTTTTTCTAATAAAGACATAAAGATTCGAAACGGTTATAAAACTGAATGAGAAATTGCTTGCTGAAGACGTAAAGAGTAAATATCTTGGCGTATTGGACTAATTCGACAGTCATTAGGGAAAGGTTTCAAAATTGTTCATTTACTGGAGAGGATATACTGTACCTGATAAGTGTGGGATGTGTTATACAAATCCTCGATGAGGCAATGGCTTTAATATTATAAGGTAGTATGGGTCTCACACTGGCTGTATCAAATAGAAAAGTTTGAAAGCATGCAAAGGTTTGTTTACGGAAATTTCAGCCGAACCCAACAGGTAACTATTATTATAAAGAATCTGGGTTGTGAGCCATTGGAAGACAGAAGGCGGGTTGAGAGAATGTTAGGAGTATATAAAGCGTAAATTGGCGAGTAGTAGTTTGTGGAATGGAAGAGATGACCACGTGATTTCAAATGAAAGTATCTACCGAACTTCTGAACAATTTGCTTAGCACTGAAAGATTTCGAAATAAAATTTCATTAAAGGTTAATTGTAGATGCATAGTAAAAATTAGTGAAATACAAAAGCAGATTTTGAAGAAAAATTGCCACCGACGAAAATGTTCTATCACAATTAAAAATATTAAATTAAATCGGAAAATTGCCATCAACGCAAATGTTCGATCACAATTTAAACTATTAAATTAAATCTTAAGCGTCAGTTCGATTGTAATTAACAAGTGAGAATAATCAAGCACATGTTAAAAAAAAACATTTATATGGTAGTTTACGCTATTGAAAACCCCTTAAGATATGTATACTTCAATTTACTGAGAGGATGGCGCTAAACGTTCTGACTTGACCCAACGTTACTCTGTGCTTTAATCTATACTGTATGATAAAAATTGTAGAAAAGACGTATCCGTACATTAAATTTATTTCAAGAAGAGTATCTGTAATAATGGTACAGATGTCAAAGCGTAAAATTTGGAATTTTTTCCTGTCTGTCTATATTTGAAAATGGAGATTTTCTCCGCGTTGAATATTGATAAAATTCTCATGGGTAACTAGACGAGAGAGTCCATTTGAGCATTAAAACGCTTCGGTGGTCATAGTTTCTGCCGCCATTGGCATGTGACTTCACAATGCCGGCAGAAACTATGACCACCCCACCGAAAAGTCGTGTTTCATAAATGTCTGTCTATATGTTTGCGCATCACGCAAAAATTAATGGGTATATTCTAACAAAACTGCGCGTAGAGGTAACTTAGGTCGTCGGTCAGGATGCAGGATACTTTCCTCCAGATAGGTTGCAAAGTTCCCAATTATATAGATTCCAAAATTTTAAATATTAAAAATTTTATCTGTCTGTCCGCGCATCACGCGAAAAGTAATTGACGAAATTTTAAGGAAACTGCACATAGTGATGGATTATGTTGTCCCACACATTATAATCTACTTTTTATCCCTATAAATCACAAAAATTACTGTTTTGGGATTTTTTTCATCGGGATTTTAATGTTCTTGTCTGTCTGCCCGCTCATCACACAAAACGTATTGGACGGAAGTTAACAAAACTTCTCATAGAGACAGTTCATGTCACCGCTTAACGTATAATATACTTTTAGACCAAATTTGTAACATTTCCCAATGATACAGGGGCCAAGGCTGTATATTTTAGAATCTTTGGATGCGTATGCACGCCTTGAGAAAAAACATGTAAATGGATTTCAGCAAAATAACCTAATGTCATTACTCAACGTGTTGAATGCTGTTTATCCTGATTAATACCATATTTCGGTCTTGATACATACCCTAAAATTTTTAATTTTTGTATACCTATTTAACATTGCCTGCTGGCAGCGTTCACAAGTCCTTTTTATACCTAGTTTAGTGTTATATCCGCGATGATGGTATGTAGGAATTTGCTATTGAATTAAGGATTTCGTACTAAAGCTTATATAAATACAAATAAGCAATTTTTTCGAATACACGCAGGGCTGCACCACTTCAAATATAGCTTGTAGACAAGGTATTTGTACGATACACTAAAGTGTGCCTTTGGCTTATCAACAAACGTAAACTTTCACAATTGTGGCAGTTTCAAGGAAAGGTAGAAACAAATGATGCGCAGAAACGTGTTTAAAACATTGCATACAACATAAAGAGCCTAGAAAGAGTGCTGATCCATCATTTTATTGATAGTTTATCGATGAATAACGGCACAAATAACACATTCCAGGTGGACGACGTAGCGGGCACAGCTAGTGGAAATGAAATATCCGTATTGTTTATAGAAAGTTATTTTTGTTTGCTAGAGTGATGGTCAACATATTTTTTCGAAATTTCGTTCTTTAATTGGTCTACATTTCCCAGATTTAAGGTAAGTGCAGGACCATGACCTTATCACACAGCACAAAACGTAATTCACGAGTCATTTTTTGTGGGATGCATTGTTTCTAACACTTGGCTTCATGCAATGATGCTACGTCATCTGAATATGTGCTGATAATCTTAGGTTTCTCCCACAAGTTTCTAGTTCCGAGCCGTTTTGTTTGACATTTATAGTTTTTTTTTTTTTTTTTTTTTTTTTTTTTTTTTTTTTTTTTTTTTCCTGCTGTCATCAGTCTCTCGACAGGTTTGATGAAATTCTATATCTCCTCCACCTTGTGTTAACTACTTAGTCTAAACATGCCCCTTACAACCTACGTCTTCAGTTACCTGCTTCATATATTCTAACCTTTATCCACCTATGAAGTTCTTACCTTCGACTGTTCCATCCACTAACAAATTAACAAATGGCATGTCTTAAAATGTGACTCATAATCCTGTGTCTTCGTTCTGTAACTCTCTTCCAGAAACTTCTTTTCTCTCCCATCATTTCCAAAACACTTTAATTTCTTATTTTATCTGTCCACTTAATTTTCTGAATCATTCTATATCGCCCCATATAAAATACTTCAATTTTCCTTCTTCCTTATACTAATAGAAGGTCTTGACATTTGATATGGACGGCCAATTGCAAAACGTGCTATTTCATCAAACTTTGGTGACCATCACTCTCTAGATTACTTTCATGAGACATTTTATAAAGCCATTTTGTCATTAAAACATGGAATAATCAGTCGAGGCGGAGATCTTTTCAGATAGTGCAATGCTTTCCTTTTTGTAATACGCATTAGTATTTAGGTTGCTTTTAATCAGATAATTCCATCATAATAACATTTCGTTGACGACATAAAAAGTTTTATGAAGCACGTCCTTCGTGGTTTTTTTATAAGGAATATTTCGAAATTAATTCATAATGTGTCAAACATATCTCACACTTAACTGGCTTAGATGATCTGATATGCATATACCTCTGCGAAATATGTATGCCATACATCCGCGGAAAGAATGTCGAAGCTGGTGCAAGCGTCGTAAAGAAATACCTGTGTGTGGCCAACAAGAGTAAAAGAACCAGTCCCCAATTACGCTGCTACCCTCAAGGCTGTCCGACTTGCTCCGGCCTTGGTGAGGTCGGGGTTAATAGGGTAGCGTGAGTCTCCAGCAGGACTCTAATTCCCTTTACAATTTCTGGCAGCCATTTAATTACATTGAGTACTATAAAACTAGTCACTCTTACAACGCTATCGACAGAGTTCTTTCAGTTTTCTCTATTACACCGTCGTTTTTCCACACGAAGCCTCTGTGGTGTTTTAGAGCGAACAGTGAATCTTTTACATTCTTAAAGCCTGCTCAGAAACAATAGAATCAATGCAGTTATTTTTAATGTACAACGGAAAAATGTTTGACTGGTATGGCAGCTTGGAAACAATTCTTCCGATGTGGGTCAATGGGCCTAGGCTATGACAGGTACTCAGCTATAACATCTGCAAGATTCCTTTGTACGATGTGAACAATGCGTGGTTCGTATTTCACCTTTAGTTGAAAGGAAACAGCCATATTCTTGCACACTGGATCCAACCAACCTTCAGGTCAGTTACACCCAAAATATACCAAGCTTGTTTGGAGAGGGGAGAAAATTATGGCCTGGCCTTCAGGAGGAATGTTGTTCTAAAGCCGATCCGGCCGTCCAGATGTAGTTCTTACATGATTTTTTTTTTTTTAATGGAATTGTTCCTTGAAACAAGCTATTGCCGTTTTAATTCCAGTCCCTTGCCATTGATGATAACTTGGCTCTAATTATGACGTCATCGACTTGCAGCAAAATCGAAAAAGTAAAAAGTTTAGATCAGTTGACTCTAACGTGAAACTTAACGAGTGACAGATGTTTTACTACTAAGAAGGGTGAAACTTAAGGCAAATATGAAGAAATCTTCAAGGTTTGTGGTCAATGTGATAGTTGTAATTGATGGTATAAAAGTAAGGTATTTCTTCTATGGACATTGACATATTTCTGAAAACCCTAGAAAACAAAAATGTGGGGTGGCCAAATGGAATTTGAGTCTGAATCAACCCGAATGCGAGCCTAACGTTGTACGTGGCACATAAAATTACGCAAAAGATGATTTATCTGTCGGTAATGTTCATCTTATCCAACACTCAGGCTGCGCGTGTTATTAAGGCATCACAAGGATCCAGGAGGTACAATGGGACCAGGTTCGTAGGTTCGAGTCATGGACCGCGCGTTTTAAGGGTGTTTTCGCAATTCCCTAGCATAAAGCTGGGACGGTCGCCAATTTCCATCTCATAAACAACACATTAAAAAAAGTACACTTATCGTAGACAACATAAGTTACACGAATCGCAAACAGGTGGCAACACTTAAGCTTTCCCCATTAGAATAGGTTCCTTCCGGCTAGCGGGAAGGTCACCAATTCGCTACCGAAGAAGGCGTGGTGACTACGCTACGCATGCTTAGAAAATCATTATGATCAGTACTAAGGACTCTACGAGGTCTCATCAATTCATGATTGAAAATGCCTGAGAAATAATAATTTACATCTTTATTCAAAACTTACATGAATCAACTGTTCAAAGGATTATCAAAATGTAAGTCTATCGAGCGTGATGGGCGAGCGGTTTCGATCTGGATAGGTATTTGGGAGGACGTGGGTTCGAATCCGTATCCAGCCAGTCAGATTTCGGTTTACCATGGTTTCCCGAAATCACTCTAGGCGAATGCCGGTATGGTTCCTTCAAAAGGACACGGCCGAATTCCTTCCAGTTTCTTGTCCTCATTTGTTTCCCAGCTCTAATGATTTCGATGTCAATCAGACGTATAGACTAAAAAAAAATTGCTATTACGGTTTTGCCTACAAGACTTTTTTTTTTTTTTTGAGCGGATGTTATGACTGACAAAATTTGAAAACAGAGAGTCACCAAAGGTTCTTAAATTTCCAGGGAAAATTAGTGACGCAAATTCCCAGCAAAATGGAAGCAGTGTATGGAGTGAAAAGCCTATCCTATGAGAAGGCAAGTCGGCAACGGTTTTTATAGACCGGAGAAATGACAATTTTCGAATACTCTATGTAAGGAAAACCTTCCTTCACAGATAATGGAACACTGACGGAGAAAGTAGAAAAGATATCGGATGAAACAAAGCCCACTTACAAATTTCTAACAGTATAGATCAACAATTAAATCAAGTAAAACTTTTTTGATTTTGTAAAACTGAGCATTGGTTTTAGCTACAGTGAAGTTCTAAAAGATATCCTTACGATGAAAAGAAAATAATAATAATTTACTATATAACCATCGAGAACGAATTAAAATGATTTCATATTTGCCGTATAATATTCTAGAGTTGTTACTGGATACCAAGCATATTTTAAGTATTGGCGAGAACAAATATTTTCCATGTGGTTTTTCTCGCTAGCTATTTTCTTCCTAGAAATCTGAAGCTTGTATATGCGAAAATATAGGCCCCTTCTACTTGCAGCATGCGCACGCAAACTAACAAACAGAGAGATACAAGCATGCAAACGCACGCAGATACAAACAGTTGCCTACACCAGCCTCTTTTGGAGCAAAATAACAAAGAGAAAAATCCAACTAAGCTTACAAACAACCATAGAGTATCCCTGCCGCCAGGAGCCAATCTGTTGCCGATGATGGCAGTGATACAGTAATCCATACAAGACTTGTATTAGCGCTAGTGGTAACAGCCACCTTGTATTCAAACAAGCATACTCATCACATAGAGCCTACGATCTTTGATAGTGGTTGCTCTTACTACTGTTAGAAGAAAACACAATCATTTCAAAAATTTTGCCATTCGTCCAAGCTCTGATACATCTCACACTTACTACCATAACTTGTTTGTTTTTGCTAATAGCAGCGTTTTGCATTGGGAACCATTCTTGAGGCTAATACGTAAACGTTTGTTTCAGATGTGGCAGGACATCGAGAGCATCCTGTTGAATCAACCGGCCCCACCGCAAGCATCCCCCGTCAGCGTGTGCGCATCTTGGACCGTTCTGGGCCCATCACCGCCTTCTCCCCAAGTGGCTGCCAACTACGCAGAAGTCGAAGAGGAGGAGCCACTCGCCTACCACGGCGAAGAATTTGTTGACTTGGACATGCTCATTAACTATGCCGCCGAGCAGCATACATTCGGCGGTGACGGTAAAGAGTCTCAGCCCAAACCAGAAGCTACCTATAATGGGCTGATGACCATAGTGCCAGAAGTGGCGTACAACCACGGCCAGATCTCTCCTCCAGCCAGTCCCGAGAATCAGGAGTACTGCAAGGCACTGGCCATGGGTCCTCCACCCGCCACAGCCCTCGCGAAGATAATGACACCACCGTCGTCACCCAATTTGGCAGACCTGCTGTCGCAGCCACAGGGGCAGACGTCGGCGCAACCGCAGGCGTCTTTCCCGGCGGCAGAATCGCCGCACAAACCCAAGCGTTGCCGCCGTAGCTGCGGCCGCAAGAAGTTGACGACGCATACGTGCTCTCACCCGGGCTGCACCAAGACGTACACAAAGTCGTCCCACCTGAAGGCGCACCTGCGCACGCACACGGGCGAGAAGCCGTACCAGTGCAGCTGGAAGGGTTGCGGCTGGAAGTTCGCGCGCTCTGACGAGCTGACGCGTCACTTCCGTAAGCACACGGGCGACCGGCCGTCCAGTGTCGGCTCTGCGAGCGCGCCTTCTCCCGCTCCGACCACTTGTCGCTGCACATGAAGAGGCACGTCAGCGTCTGAGGGTGCCGTCGCCCGCATACGAAGTTACCAGCGTCCCGTGCAGTGCACCATATGAAACTGAATAGAACTCGTAGTAGAAATGTAAATATTTTAATGGTTACCATAATGCACTCAAGATTTAGTACACAAACACTTTATGTACTTCAAACCTGAACCTTAAATACTCATTTTCACACATCTTAATGTAGCTTTAACGGTCAAACATACATTCAAAAACCCATAATTTGTTGTTTGTGTGCAATTGGTGTAAGGACAATGTGAGTGCTCCGATGATATGTTCAAACTGGAAAATTTAAGTGTGTATTGTTTTCTTTTTAAGAAGCATACTGACCGATTTCTTGTGGGCTGTGTGAGTGTAAATCCGAACAGTGGAGAAGTGTTTTCTCATAACTGAATGTGTGTCAGTCAAGTATTCAGTATTTCGTTACTATTCATTAACTGTGAAACAGATTTTCATAGTTTTTCGATTTTGAAAGCACTTGTAGCACCGTCTGAAACGAGGATGTCTAGTTTGCAGGACTTCAGCCAGCATTTCTTTAATTAAATATTTAGCCGTAATGATGTTCACTATACACATATTAATTCTCTTTCCTAAAATAAAACCCAGACAGATTGATAAACGACATAATGCAAGGCTATCTGTAAGAGAGTTGGAATAATTTCCGCCTGCAAAAAAACGACAGCCAGTTAGAAGTGGAACTTGCTTTTCAATTAGTAATATATTTGTGTCTTAAAGAAAATTTACTACTGCACACTATACAAGTGGAATTAACCTATGTGAAATTTTGAAAATTATACTCTGAAAACATTTTCCAGAAACCACTACATTTTGCATACTTCAATTAAATCTAAGTACAAACATGTCGTGTCGATATTTGAGAACATTAGATTACATGATATTTCTCAAATACGTCTGTGTACCAATGGGAACTAAAAAAATCTAAGAATAAATTTAATATATACGCTGAGAAGTTGATTTTTTTTTTTTTTTTTTACTGAAACCATATTACATATCAAATGTTTTCTTATGCAAACATTGTACTTGGTCGTTGGTTAAATTCTGCACATTTATCAGAGCAATTATGGCATATACCTACGGGACAGATTTATGTATTATTATCTGGTTTTATGCAAATCTTTGCTACATATTTATGTAAATCTATGTACCGATACCCGGTGTAGTGTCACAAACAAGTTTGGTATGTTATAAAACTTGAATCTGCGAAGTTCTGTGGCATGTGTAGGAAGCTGTAGTCGCACGTGATTCCACCACACCAAGGTCAGCGGGTTGGCAGAGCGGTTCTCACTCCAGCATAAGCTTTCACTATTCAGTACTTAATTCACTGCTCGAAAAGCCGTTTGAAATCATCTCTGATTCATGATTCTGAAAGATTTTTTAAATAGTGCTCAGCACTTAACATAACCTGAAACTTTTCTAATTGGGAGGTTTTGAAGGAAAAAATTACAAAATATAATATTGAGTGTTGTAAAGTACGAGACTATCACTTTGACGAAATGGTGGATCAAAAAAGGTGTTCATGAAGGAATCGTACATAAACAGCAAAGAGAGGGTTTATTTATACACGTACGGTTCAGTGACAGGAATAAATTATACACAGAAACCAGAAGATGAGAACTTGATAATTGAGACACAGGCTGTCATGGATGGCTCAGATATAAGTCAAATCAGGGGACAAACGTATCACAAAAAGAAAATTTTTCGGATGTTTTGATTCTTGACAAGTTATCAAAATATGTACCTGAAACAGAAATAATAGCCATATATAAATCAGTTCTGAGTGATTAGTACCTACGCTTTGCTTACTGTAATAACTGCATGGATGCATGGTGAAATTACATTTTCAGCGCATGGCATCTAAAATATATTTCGTACAGTAGCTTACGGAAATGAAGATAGGAGGATCTCTTCAGTCAACTAAGTGTTTATTGCAATAGTTGCATTAACAATATGATCATTCAAGAGCACATCCAAGGTTAAAATCTTAAAGATAAAGAATTGTATAAAAGAATGTGATCATACTTTTCTAGATTTTTTAATATGCAACTAAAGGATCATGACACTCCAGTATGCTATGGCTGCAGATTTGTATGACACTGAATTTGATGTAATATAAATATACAGGGCGTTCGCCGGAAAACGCTACCCTCCCAGTCTGTTGCCGTCGGCAACTTGCTCGGTCAGTCGTGCCAGCAATTTTTCGCCACACGGCACCGTGAATCACCGCACTGTTTAACACCTCCGCTGCCCCAACAGTGCAGTGAAGTGACCCTTACATTGTTAAGAACGGTTTCTCTGCATTGTAGATAGTTTGTGACTTCAGTCTCTTATTAATCAGTGCTGTGAATAAACGTTTCTTTGCGGTTTGGCTGGTTTGGGGATTCATACTCTTATTAATCTGTACCGTGTTTGAGTGTGAGTAAAATTATGGTACGTTACAGTTTGCAACAAAGAATATTTCTCTACGATACATATGTGAAGAAGAAGTCGTTTAAAAAGTGTCGCAGTAAATTTCGGCGCGAATTTCCTGGCGCTTTACTGCCAGCTAAATCAACAATTCTGCGTCTGGTTAAAAAAGTAAGAGAAACGGGTTCATTTTTTAACAAAAAGAGACTGTCGGTCAACCATATTCTCACAGAGGAGAAAATTGACGATATCGCTTTTCGACTAGAACAGTCACCCAAAAAATCATTAAGTCAGTTAGGGCAGCGTGTGTCTCGAAATATGTTCAGAAGATGTGAAATGTGCATTACACAAGAGGGTCAACACTTCCAGCATCTTTTATAAGGTAAGCTAATGAATTACGTCACATTTAAATGCTTAGCACACAAGTTTCTGAAGTTTATGAAGCGTAATTATTATGAAATAGTCCGCGGCCGACGGTCGAACAATGCCGGAAACTGAGCGCTCGCTCGCCGGGAGCAGTTTCTTCCTTGTAGCGCTAACAGTGGGTTGCGTTTCCCGGCGAACGCACTGTACAATAATTAGTTTTAAATCAGTAGCAAGTTTCTTGATTTCCATTGTTTACAGTCTGTAATAAAATTCTTCGAATGCTTTTAGTTCAAACAAAACGATGGAATTAATGTAATAAAAGTAGCAACAAACCGGAAACGTAGTTTAACCAAAGAAACAACTTGCGAGATGAATATTAGGTAGAAGAAGAAAACCAAATAACATAAACAAACGATTGGAAAGTACCGAACGCCATTAATTAAATCTGCTCCCTCATAAGATTTTAGGGATTTAATATCTAAAGATTCTCCGATGATTGGAACTGGTTCACCAGGTATACATATGCATATAGTATTTAGCTCTGAAAGTAAATGCATGTAAACAAAAGCTTGTGTTGCTTGGAATAGTTTTTCTTCTTGCATCTTCCTTTCTTCAATCAATTTGATCCTACAAGAGGAAGCTGGGAGGCAGGTGAGAGGTTACCAAAATAACATATAAAATTCTTCAGTAAAACATCTTTATCTACCACTAAAGTATTTTTTCATGGAACATGTGAGACTGGTATGTTCTTTCCAGTTTCTGGTAAATAATACTTTCCCGCCGAGTGTGACGGGTGAGCAGTAACGTTATTTCTTGACCTCGATCAAATCCCCATCCGGCCATCCAGATTTCGATTTTCCATAGTTTTCAGATATCACAACAAGTGAATGCGGCGATAGTTCCTTCAAATGGCAAGGGCCAAATTCCTTCCCATTACCTGCAACCAGTCCTTTCCCGCCACTAATGACCTACAAGTCGACGAGTCGTAAAGTAACAAGAAAAAATCCTTTCCCGCCTCTAGTGACTCTGCTGTCAAAAATCCGTAAATTTAAGATTAAAAAAAAAAAAAAAAAAAAGACTTAATGAAATTATGTTGGTTACATTCAGGTGATTTCGGTGAGTACGCAATTAAGAATTTCATTAATAACAGAGAAGTCACAGTTTTGAAGTCATAGTAAAATCATTAATGAGGAAGTTAGAGGTTACAAACATATTATTTGATAAATCTCAATAGCCTTTTCCTCATTCCAAGTCAAATGCAGAGGATATTAGTACTTATTTTTCAGTACCAATTCTTTAAAAAAATCTGCTATTTTATAAAGTTTTCCTAGAGATATTAGTGTAATACCTTTAGGTCCACAATAATTAAACTACTACAGTCATTAATTAACAATAAATATGCATCAAGCTTTAACACAAACCAAGAAAGACAGTCTATCTCGATTAGTTGGATAACTGGTGAAATGGTCGCAGAAGTAAAAAGAATTTATATGATTCTCTGCTTGAGAAATGAATGTACATATAACTAGCGTAAAATGTTAACTTGTTGGTTAATAAATTAGCATCTACGGAATTGAGATAATTGATTACTGAGACAGAAAATATGTGATATTTGTCGTAGCAGAGGTATTTATACACTCTTCTTGATGTTGAAAATGTTTTTATACACGGCATCCATACTAGAAAAAAAGAACACCTTATGTAAGTACTGAGTAGGTGAAACCACAGTACAAAATTTTTGCCTAATATTTGTATCCAGCAGCGATTGAGATAATCAAATAAAACTTATGTGTCTTATTTGAGACGGCAGAAATACTTCCATAACACTACTCAGAACATTGTCGTTCAGAGTAATCGTTGTGACTCGAAACTTCAGATGTTAATAGTTGTAACATGTAAAACCACTTCAGATCATCGTAGAAAGAAGCTATGCACAGAAACTTGTCACAAAAGCTGTATCACTCCGTAGTTCTCGCAAAATAAACCTATTAGAATATTACATATACTTTTACTGAAATTTTGCCATGTGCCATATTAAATGTTTATGCCCTCGGTTGCGAAATAATTGGTAAAATATGACGTAAATATTTTATCTTAGGGGCCCCTGAAAACAAAAACCCCGGAATATATTGCGAGGTTATGAATCATCTCGGAATCTAAAAAAAGCTACTGTTGTAATTTTTCCATAAAAATTAGTAAATTCTCTCATATGACATTAATTTTCCGTAATTGTAATGCGCTGAACACTAAAATAGAAAAACGGTTCTTATATCTTCTATTTTAGTGAACCAAGTTCGCTTCTGCGGTGATACTATCCAGTTAAACGGTGGCGTCACTCTTGAGAAAGAAAGGAACAAACAATAGACAGCCGATAATTTTTGTAAACACTTCTTAGGGCGCAACTATTGAGCAGACTGGACGAACACGAAACATAATATGTTGAGTAAGCTAGGGGCTGTATAAAACTACTGAAGTACAAATGTTACGGATGAACTGTAAATAAGATTTAATAGTACTAAGAAGATCAACAGTACAAAAAAGTCATATGTGTTTTTTCTAAAATGTATTTAAATAAAGCGGTGGTATTCTTTTGCATCTAAACGTCATCGACGTAAGGAAAAAACACATAATTTATTTCCATCTATACCTCCGGGTGAGAATATTGGTTATTTAGAATGTTTGTCCAAGACTGGATTCGATAAACTCCCAGTTCACACTGTCAATGTCATAAGCACGTTGCCTCCGTATGATCTCTTGTTTATTAAGAACCAGTACGTTGATTTCATACGTCTATCGTTTGCAGTGTATGTTTCAATGTGCTTGCAAGTTGAACTAAGCGGATGATTTAAACATTTCTAGACATTACTTGGACAATTAAAAAAATGGTGTCAACACATGCAAAGAATCCAAACTAAAGTGGTACATTACGAAATATTCACTTAAATTTCTCAAACTATCTTCTTCAAAGTTTTTGGATAGAACAACCGTTGCTCGTATTGGTATTTTATTCAGTTGTTGTGGTCTAAGAAATTAAGAAATGAGCTCTGTTATATGAGGTTAACAAAAATTCCGACTTTTCATTAAAAATCAAGTGATTTGTCCAATGTATGAAATAAAGTGCAGCATCTAGTGCAATTTTACGTAAACTCTCTGCGGGAATTGCAGTAGGGCAAACCCATTAATAGATAAAAACTTTTCAGTGGGTCCACGCGCATCGCTTCAAAATTTAGTATCTGAGATGGTTTCTGCAGTTGTCCCTTAGTAACATACTCGGAGTGTAGTATGCTTGGTGGAAAAAAAGAAGCATAATATAATGTTAGGACGTATCTCCTCCTCTCAAGAACATTTATATAGTATGCTCTCAAAAAATTTTCCTTTATCAGTTACTAAATAATACAGAACGCAGTTACGAATCGTTTAATCGTTGACTGTCAGGTTACATAACCTAATTTTATGCGTTTTGGTCTTTGAATCTGATGTACGTGACTTGAATTTGCACGTATCCATTTCAGGAAACCATAGAAAGCCGAAATGTGGGTGTCAGCAATGCAAACCCAATGGCATAACTGTTGCGTCATCGAACTCGGTATGAAACTTTCTCCACAGCGTCACAATTCCTGTGTAACTCAAAGCAACAGTACTTCCAAAGATAAAACTAATTAGCAACTAATTGAAATATCAATTAATGTTATCTGTTAAACTGTATTATGGTACTATAACAGAAACACTTTCCTTGCTGTTGATTAGATTCAAAGAAACGACCGAAAGCGATATACCAATGACAGTTCTTATAATTCACTGTGACGATGAATTTGTTTACAACATATTAGCAACCATCGGTGAATGAAATTGAATTTTCCAGCTATAATCGATATGAAGACCTATAAATTTCGCTAACTTTATTAAAATAGGACTCAATTTGTATCAGTGAAATTAGCATTCGGTATTACTAACATAAAACTGAAAAACCTTCTTATCTCAGGCTTCACGTTCCTCAGGAATGTCGTTGGTGTTGGATTATTCAAAGGAAGTAAGCGTGTGAGGTGGAGAGAACCTACGACACATATGGTGCAAGCCAAACCAGTTCCTCGATCGGCAGTGTTGCTGGGGAAAGTTGGCTCTCTTGTTGCGACCGGCTTTTAGAGCTATTTTACTGCTTTTTTGATCGTTGCTGAAACAATTTTACCACCGGCATGCAGAAAAATTATAGAAATTGATAACTAACAGATTACAAGGACATAAAACACGAAAGTATACTTTCACCCAAATATTACCGAAGGGTAATTGATACGATGTACATCAGTGTCTTTTATGTTCGGCATACAGCAATTATTTAGTTAAATATCCAACTTATTTTGCGGCTTCCTGATATCACTCACAGTACAAACAAATTTCAGTGTAATTTTTCCAGGAAAAAGCCATTTCCTTTGTCATTTATTTGCTCGCTTTTACGATGACCACAACAACAAAAATATAGCATTCCCATCAGCATAGTTGCTTATGCGCAGCAGTATCTTTTCAAAGGATGTGGTGTAAGTGATTTTCACTTAGCTTTGTAGTGATTCTGTGTCGTCTCCACTGTGTTTTACACTAGTTATAAGTGAAGAAATTCCCAGTAAATAAGTTTCAAGTTCTCACTCACTTAACAAAATCTTATGATGCTTAACCTCAGCCTTCGGTTTCAACGGTAGTAAAGCTAAAAAGTAGATTAAACTATTTTGAGAAATGATTTAAATTTTGCAGATACTAACTTTACAGCATGGAGTATCATTTATGAAGTCACTAACTTGAAATTTTTTGTACAAATTATTTGTTTTTAGTGAATACCTGTGCTTCGAAATTCGTGTAAATATTTAGCCAACATTTACTTAGTCGTTATAGGACTCGTTTATTTTTTTTTTTAATAAAAGGTTTCTCTGAATTTTCAAATAAATCGGAATAATAATCTAAACAATATTATTCTGAAAGTAAATACACTGACAGGAAATAAAATACATATCCTGCAAGAGAGCATTTTGTGGCTCATCAATAGTTTACAAGACCTGAAAATTTGCGGCCTCGATCACAGATAGCGGTTTGATATTTCGTTATAATTTAATCGTCATCCCTCCCTGCTAAAAAATATAAGATAGGCTACAACAGTCTGAAAATCAATATATCATTGCAACGCAGAATAAGATATACCATGGTACAACTAGATAACCTGCGCAGCTTTTAATTTTCCACTCTTGTAGTTTGACTGTGGCTCCCGCGTTAAGACTCAGGCAAGTGCAATGCGACTGTTCCCGGCGTACCTGCCGTGTTAATCGCGATTTTTAGGTGGCTTTCTGAAATCATCAATGCGAGTGGTGAGATAGTCCCCAATCTACACATTTCATAAACAGAAATACACTTACCATGCATAGGACATAGTTACATGTTTTACAGAAAGATGGCAACACATCATTCCTCGAGTGCATATGGAAAGTAACGAGATACTATCGCCTTAAAATTTCCCTGGTTGTACATTGTATGACTATCCATTTGGAACAAATCATGAAGAGGAGCCACGTGAAAAACCTGCCGTAGGGCAGAACACTGATGATGATGATAATGAGTCTAATTTTGGTTGGTTTAACTGGTTGGTATAACTGTTTGGGTATGCAAAGGCTTATCTCAAGATCGCTTCAGCCGAACATGAAATCAATAATCATTTGTGGTATCTCGGTTTTAAAACAGAGATGGATCATTGTTACAGTTATTCATTTCTCCAACTTTTGCGATTTTCGCTAAGAAAACACTGATGGTAAAAGTAATATCGGAAAATTCACAAACATAGGAAAATTTACGCAATAGGTGTGAGCTGTATGTGAGTAGCGTTAAGTGTGCGCGAAGCGGTGCAACGCAGCTGAAAGTGGAGCGAATGTGCAAGCTTTCTCCCGCCCCACAGCTTTTAGGAGATCCGATCACTTCGCACCGCGTACCTAACCAGGAGCAGCAACACAGATACACGCATTTTGTATCTCGTAATACCATAATTATCTGACCAAAAAGATATTTTATGTGCAAATCAAAAATCCTACTCTATTTTAAAATTCTTGAACTCTGTGAATTCCAGTGCTTTAGTTGTAATTTACGTAATTCTTCCGACCAAGCGCGAACTAACAGTCTTATAAGGAAAATAGTAAAAACTTTGTTCAGAATTTTTTTTATTATGAATATCAATTACTAGTTGATCTACATGGCGTTGCTCGAAGGCTGGATGGAAAGTACTGATGTTGGGATTTTGTAAGCCAAACATAGACAGCGTTTTTCTCTTTGTTTTAAAGTATACTTGTGCAAAGTTTCATCAACATCTAATAAAAACTGTGGGTTTGTGTGTCCTGACATCAAATTTAAAACAATTTTCAATATTACAAGTTCGAATTTCTAGATCAACAATTGTGCTACCAGAACTGGTCCACGCAAACAAACAGTACATTTTAAGGGCATTCAGAATATTAACGTCCACTTTGGCCAATTTCTGTACGGTTTTCGAGATATTTGCAAAAAACTGAACTGTTGCACGTGTAACTTTTCCTTAAAGGGAGTGATGAGGAATAGGTGTTAGGTTTTTTAAACCAAATTCAGACAGTATTTTCCCCATTGTTTGAAAGTATACGTGTGTTAAGCTTCATCGAGGTCGGATAAAAAATTGTTATATTTTCCAATTATAACTTTCCTTTTTATACATAGAACTTCTAATACCAAACGATTAATATATTTCCTTCATTCATTTTTACAGTTTTTGTTGAGGGTCATATCATCTAATTCTTACAAAAATATTGCATTATATCCAGCTACCGAATTCATTTTCATTAACTGAAGCAGTTATGAAAACTGTACTGAAAGGCTATTTTCATTCATTAATATTAAAACATTGAAATTTATTTTATAATATGTATCGTTACAAATCAATTGTTGACACTCAGATATAGCCATCTCACGAATCCATTTTCATTAACTGAAGCAGTTATGAAAACTGCACTGAAAGGCTACTTTCATTAATTAATATTAAAACACTGAAATTTATTTTATAATATGTATCGTTACTAATCAATTGTTGACACTCAGATACAGCCATCTCAGAGAGATCGTATAGCTGACTGTCATAGAGGAAAGTAAACTAGAGGCATTTAGTAAACTAAATGTATATACCATGGTTCATCTAATAATTTTGAAATAGATGTGGAATGCTCTAACACTCGCTGCTGTGACAACACCTCACCGTCGGTGTTTGTTCGTACTCTAGATGTTACATATTTGTTTCCATAGTGAACCGGAAGATCATGTGACTATTTCGAAACCGAGTGAGATGGGTGAGTGGTAAACTTATGGCCTCGGATTCGGGATGACACGGGTTCGAATCCCCGTCCGGCCATCCTGATTTGTGTTTTCCTTGGTTTCCCCAAATCTCTCCATGTAAATGCTGGAATGGTTCCTTAAAATGCCATGTCTTAATTCCTTCCCGTTCCTTGGCCCCAGTCCATTCCCGCCCCGAATGATCTTGACGTCAACGAGGCGTAAAGCCACAAGAAAAAAAATTAAAAAAAATGCGAAAAGCGTAATTACTAACTTTTTAGTAAGTGAAGGTGTTAAACCAGAAGGAAGTTCGTGCAGATTGTGTTCACTACTAGGCAATGATACACTTTCGAAGCCTCAAGTGTACAAAAGGAAAAAGTTATCCTAACAATTCAAACAGTAGATTCCAACCCAAGTGCAGCAACTGGAGCAAGATTGAACATTCAATAATTAAGAAGAAATTAGTTTTATGCAAAACACTTAAAAGTAAGTGCCTTTTTTGTTGTTGTTTTCATCAGTCTTTTGACTGGTTTGATGCAATCCTCCATCCCTTACTATCTTGTGCTAACCTCTTAAACTCTACATATCCCCCACAGCCCACGTCCTCAATTATCTGCTTCATATATTCTAATCTCTGCCTTTCTCTACAGTTCTTACCTTAGACTGTTCCCTCCACCAGCAAATTAACTAATCCAGCATGTCTCAAAAAATGACCTACCAGCCTGTCTCTTCTTTCTGTATGCTTCTTCCACAAACTTCTTTCCTCACCCATCATTTCCAAAACTCGTTTATTTCTTCCTTTATCTGTCCACTTAATTTTCAGCATTCTTCTGTAGCACCACATTTCAAATGCTTCATTTTTTTTATTTCCGGTATTCCTAAAGTCCATGTTTCGCTACTATAAAGTGCTGTGCTCCACACAAAGAGTTTTAAAAAGTTCTTTGTAATTCCTAGATCAATATTTGAAACTAAAAGGTTTCTCTTTTTCATTAAGGCTCTTTTTGCTAGTGCTATTCTCCTTTTTACATCATTCCTGCTTCGGCCATCGGTTGTAATTTTGGTTCCTAAGTAACAGAATTCACTTACTTCTCCAACTGCATTTGATCCTATTTTTATGTTTAATCTACTAGTATTGGTATCATTTCTGCTACATTTAATCACTTTACTCTTGCTTTGATTTATATTCAGTCCAAAATCTTCCTTTAGTATTTTGTTTAGGCCATTCAGTAATTTCTCAATGTCTTCAGCACTTTCTGCTAACAAGACAATGTCATCAGCAAATCGTAGCATACTGATTTTTTTCTCCCTGAACACTTATGCCACTTGTAAATTTTTCTTTGACTTTCTTTATTGCTTCCTCTAAATACGAGCTGAACATTAACGGGGATAGACTACAATCTAGTCTCACGCCATTTTTAAGTGATGGTTTTCTCTCATGATTCTCTACTTTTATTATAGCCGCTTGATTCTTATATAGTTTATAAAGTATTGTTCTATCTCGATACTTTAGGTCTGACTTCTTTTAAATTTTGAACATCTTGTCCCACCTAACATTATCAAAAGCTTTTTTCTAAATCAACAATCGCCATTAAAGTATCTTTGTTTTTCTTGATCCGCAATTCAAGTATTAATCTTAAAGCCAAAATTGCTTCCCTTGTACTGCGATATTTCCTAAACCCAAACTGATCTTCACCTACTATGTCTTCTACTATCTTTTCCATTCTTCTGTATATTATTCTGGTCAGTAATTTTGAAGCATGAGACGTTAGACTAATGGTACGATAATTCTCACATTTGTCGGCTTGTGTTTTCTTTAGAAGTGTGAAGATGATATTTTTATTAAAATCAGTTGGAATTTCTCCTGTTTCATAACTTTTTGATATCAGCTCGAATAATCTTTCGATTCCTTCTTCTCCTAGGTATTTAAGAAGTTCTGCACGGATCTCATCAATTCCAACTGCCTTATTTGTTTTCAAGTCATTCAGAGCTCTATTAAATTCTGTCCTCAAAACAGGATCTCCTAAGTCATCAATGTTGACATCGCCTTCCTTTTCCATTACGCTATTTTTCAAGTTATCCCCATCATAAAGTTTCTTAATGTATTCCATCCATCGGTTAGCTCTATCGTCTGAGCTTAAAAGGGGTTTCCCATCGGCAGTTTTAATGTCCACACCTCTTTTCTTAATTTCTTCAAAATTCTGTTTGATCTTCCTATACGCAACATCTACTTTACCTACAACCATTTCCTTTTCTACTTCTTCTCACTTTTCTTGTAGCCGGTCTTCAATGCATTCCATTCGTCCTCGGATGAGCTCCTTTCAGAGTTACTTTTTAGACCTAAGTCTACCATTTCTGGAAATTTTTCTCTCGTACTAGTTTCTTTCAGTTTATTCACATCCAGTCTGTTCCTCTTGAGCTGTTTCCTTATTCGGTTGAATTTCAGGATGCCAAGAGCGTTTTATACAAATTAGAAGATCAGTAAGGGAAGAGCTTTTGCAATGCTATTTAGGAGACTCATTTTTGAATCGCATTCTGACAGGTGGCAAATCAAGGGTGCATCACTGTATTCTTGGGAAGCAGTCGTGTATGGAAGGTTGTGAAAAAGGGAAACCTTCTCGAATGAAGGTGAAAACCCGTTTATCTCCTTGCAAGGTCGTCTTTTTCGGTGCTAAATGAGTTGTGTAAGTAGAGTTTTTTGCTTGGACGATGAACTGCCAACACTGTATACTACTGCTAGCTCTTGGACAAGGTTAGAGAATTCTATCTAACTAAAAAACGCAAGCGTCCTGCTAGTGCACTATAACGTTAAGCTCCAAACTGCTGCCGCTGCATAAGTGAGATTAGTAGAACTGCCCTGCACAGCTTTGGATCATGCTCTATATAGTCCAGATATTTTACAATGTGTCTATCATTTGCTTGAACAAATCAAGTTATTATTTGTTACTTCGTATTCGAGCGAAACTCAACCGTTAGATGTGTTCAGAATCCAAAATTTAACTGGATTATCTGGATTTCAGCTGAAAATTATCAGTAACTTTAGTTATATTTTTAAATAAAGAAAAAGACAAAATCAATAAGATTAGCTAGATAAATTGGTTTAATTACTTTATGAAGCTGATTTAACTGAATGAAACACATTTCTGGCGCGCCAAATCAGCTGTCTTCTGGATAATTTTTATCATTCCAGGACTGACTATCGTGTCTGTTTTAAGGAAATTTAGGGTATTGCGTTGAGCTGATGACCCACTTGTTTCTTGGTAAGGACTGGTCTTCTCCTAAGTTGCCCCTGCCTAATGTCTGCCTTCTACCTAGATCAGTGATCACAGCTACTATCTGCGAAAAGCAGTCAGTCCACCTCCACCTCTAAAAACCGTCCAGCTTGAACTGACCACGGCCACTATTATTAACAGAAATTTACGGAAGAAGAATGCAGTAAAATACACCAAAATACAGAACTGTAATATCATAACCCAATTAGATCTGCTCCATTTAGACATTTTTTATCTTGTTTTAGATAACAGTTCGTCTTTATGTTCTTTCAACTATGTGCTCTTATACTAATAAGTTACTAATATACACCATCGATTACAGTACATATAGAAATATATTAGAACAGACGATTAAATGGGAAGCAGTGAGTTTATTTAGATCACACTAGATCTTTTGTAGACACCAAGATTTCAATTTGATTTCCGAAGTCACTACAGGCCAGTGCAGGGATGGTTACTTCAAAAGACCATGGCAATATTCATTTTCTTGCCACCATTTTCTCCCGGCTCTAAAGTCCTCGACATCAACGAGCTGAAAAACCCCGAAGTGAAAAAATATATTGATACATATGGTAGCATATTTCAAAGCTAAGCGATGCTATACGTTGACAGGTCGTTGCAGTCTTAATTCTGGAAGTACTTGCAGGGACTGCGTAGATTTTCGTCGTCTCTTCGTGCAGGCCTTCATTAAGGGATTGATGATGTCCACAGACCGCCATCGCCATTCCAGTGTTAAAAAATGGGAATGTTAATGGTCCTCAAAATTATAGTCCGATCTCGTTAACTTCAATATTTTGCAGGATTTTAGAACACATCATCTATTCAAATGTCATGTGGTTTTTGGATGAAGGTGAGCTTTTAAACCCAAATCAACATGGATTTAGAAAAGGCTGATGCTGCAAAACACAACTTGCACTTTTAATTCACGACTTGTGCTGTATTATAGATGAGCAATCCCTGGTTGATTTATTTCTATTAAATTTTTTAACAAAGCTTTCGACACTGTGCCTCACACTAGGTTACTTAGGAAACTTTTTGGTTACGGCATATCTAGACAAATATGCGACTGGGTTGCATATTTTTTGAAGGGCAGAACACAGTGTGTAGTTCTCGACGGTGAGCGTTCATCACTTACCGAGGTGAGGTCCGTGGTTCCCCAGGGAAGTGTGATGGGGCCTCTGTTGTTTCTCATATGCACTAATGATTTGTGCGACATAACAAGGGAGATGAAAAGATTATTTTCCGATGACGCTATTATTTATCGTGAAATCAAAAACCAGGACAACTGCGCTTTGTTACAAGACGATATTATGAAAATAATTGCGTGGTGTAAAGACAGGCAGTTGAAGTTAAACGCTAAAAAGTTCCAAGTCACAGCGTTAGCGCCAGGCCTGAATATGGCGGCAGAGTTCGTTGCCGAAAGCTCGTCTTCCACCCACACAATCCGGCAGTAAACCCGCGAAGATTATACTGAACTGACACGCCGGGAAAGCCTTAGTTCACATATCGCTGGATATTTTAATCAAGTTATCTAGTCAATGTGTAACTATATTGATTAAAAGACAGTGCTATATTGGGAAAATTCCTTTCAAAAGTAAACACTAAGTATCTAATAACTGATATTGATTGGAAAAATTACAATTTCTTGCTAGTGGATGTTCACACTTAAAAGTCACCATGCTGCGTTACAGTGTTCCCATGACGTTACCGAATATAATTCGAAGGTGGAAATAGATCTTGCATTTGGAAGCCTGATGGTTACTTTTCTATAAGCTTAAGGCATGACCGTTAGCATCGGTCTCGTCGCTTTGCTGGTAACATTACACACACAGCAACCTACTGTTAATACTCTAGTCAAGCTATGTATAGACATCTGAAAACAGTATATTACCACCCTTCTGCCAGAGTATTTATTCAACTTTCTGGTTATAAATAAACAAAGCTTTTCTCGGCATTGTTCATTGATATATTCTTCAAGGTCATACCAGAAGCTTTTGGGACAGCATTCTTGCAGAAATGTTTGAAATTCACCTCGTGTGTGACCTTGTCGATCGGGACTGTGGTTTCCAACTATGCTTGGTTATCGGTTACTGAGGCTGCTCGTCGTCAATGTTCCATGTTTCGTGCTACGCGGGATGCTTGATGAAACCAGAGACTGCTGCTAGGCAGAGTATCAACGTCCGCCTTTGCCATCAGTCTATCAATAACGCGCTTTTGACAAGCTTTAAATTTTATGTTTTACAGTTTGTTAACTCTTCACCTGAAAATTACGCGTCTTACAAATATTGTGATTTTTTTCTGGTTGACCATATACCTGTCTTATTTATATGAAAATTTAAAGTATGAGGTGGCTGCTAACACATCAGGGATGATTGAAAAGTTTTCGACTTAGAAACAGGAAGGTTATTCTACCAGTAAACTAAGAATCAAGAAATTTTGGCAATCATCACCTATTACAAAAATGATGTAAATTTATCACCACACCATAGAAGAACGTTTAGAATAATATACAGTTGTGTTTGTGAACTTTTTAGACAACATTTACACACTCAAAATGAAGAACTTAATACTGTAGGAGAGATACAGCAGCATTTCCTGGAAAAACCTATTGAAAGGTATCAAAACCAAACAGCTATTTCTGCGTTTCTACATGCTAAACGCTTAACGAAGAGACTGTTATGATAGATAATACTACTCAAACTGATACACTAATTTTATGTTTCTTCTGTAGAATGGTAGGGCTGAAATAAAATAATATGAAAAGTGAGTACTAAAACTCAAAGAGCTTTATTAACCAAGTTGTGATAACGGGAAATTAACTATTAAAGCGTCTAGTGTCTCTTTGATCATAGCAAATATACTACGAGATCTGTATCGTTTTATGTTTTTCAGTAATTCTGTCTTTTAAATCAATATACAGTTCTTACGCTTTCACATCGATGTACGAAAAAATACCAGTAAATGGTCTTACGGTAATCCCAAGAATGACAGTTAAAGATTACCCATGAACCATGAACCACGTAAATTGTTAATGTGCAGTTTACTGTGTAAACTATGGTTGTTTTACAACACAGAAATACTATTTATAAGTGTCAACCACAGATTAAATCTGTTAATTATCATTAAAGTAGTAAGCAGAGACTTTGTAATTAAACTGATGAACATGAAGTGTCGTAATTAAACAGAGTGTATTTATGACCTGACCATAAACAACTCTCTGTAACTGGGTATGTTCTCTTTGATATCATATGAAACCAGTCTCTGGATGTGGAACTGTCAGTGTCATTCTTAACAAACCATTAATATTAACAACTTCTGATTGCAGTTTAGTTGTGTTAGAACATAAAAAGTCCACATAGTTTTAAGTGTTAACTGCATATACGTAACATTTCATGTTAATTACTATACTTTAATTAAATTAACGAAGATGCTCCCAAATTTCTGCATTTGTATATGGTCTCAATATATATATATATATATATATATATATATATATATATATATATATATATATATATATGTACGACACCACTGACTATGAATAACTTCATAACCTTTCTCTGCCAAACCTATATCATTTACTTATTTAACAAATTCCAAAAAGAAAATTCTTTCACAGTAAAAAATGGGGTCAGAAGCAATCGACAATAAGTTGAAATCGATCTGGATATTATATTTATTCCTATTTTTCCAGGAATGTCTGTGGGAACTGTTACTGAAGGGTTCAGTGACAGGGGTTTCTACATTGTGCTAACACTTTAATGACACCAAGAGTTCTAAACACAATTTGGCACAATGGCTGTGGAATTTTTCAGCAAATAATTGTTACAGTATGTTTTGACGACTTAAACAGCTTTTAGGTTTGTGAATATTTTCTCCAAAAGGAGATCACATAGCTAAACGGAGAATGGAAATATGCAAAATTACAATCTTGTGCGACGCTCCAGGTTGCTCTTAGGATAGTTAAAAACTTTCAATAAATTATTGTTATAGTAGCTGCCACGAAAATAGACCTGGGAAGGTCAGTGCGTCAATATACAATGTTGCAAATTGTCATAAAAATCAACTTTCAGCAATATGTGCGGAAAAATTGTAAAAAATAATACCTAATTTTTGTAACAAGGTGATGTGTTTTTTAATTCGAAATAGTTTAAAAAATAAAATAAAAACTAGTTCCTATGAAAGTTACGAATGAAATTACTTTCTTCACTTCAACCAACATAAAAAGCTAAACCAATGATAAAAAATAGCTGAAAAAAATTAATAACGAATATACTATTATATTCATTATATAGCGAAGAATGTTATGAAAGAAATTAAAAAGCTATTCAAATCGCTTGTTTGTTCCTGTTGTGTGATGTAAAAAGTTGTCGCTGACTAACTTCCGTTCTGTTTGTTCACGCAATAACTTCCAGGGAGAAAGTTTGTGAGAAAATATTGAAATTAATTTTAGTAAACACAACAGCATCTCTAACCGAATCCTTCTGGTTTATTTAATAATTTATCTGCGTGAATGTTGTCGGGCTGCGCTCACGTTCAACACTGGCTACAACGAGTGAGTCAATCTGGTTCCTGTACCTTGTCAAAATATTCAAACTGAAGCTCATCTAAGAAATATTATCGTAACAGAGAATTAGATGACAAAATATACATTAAAATTACTTCCTAAATTTAAACCAAGCATTTTCAGAATACGAAGAACGGATCTTTCAGAGTCTGAGTACCTGATTTTACGGCACAGATCGGACCGTACTTTCATAGCCGTTGGGTATTTTCCTCTGTCGTAGTACTCTAAAACAATCATGCGTACTACTTCTTTATTAAAATCATCAAGTTCAGTGCATCTGTACTCTTGTCTATACTTATTTCATAGTGATTCAAAAACAGTGCTCATACCTTCGGTTTCTGCCAAACTTAAAGACCGGTGATACGTTGTACCGATTTCTCGGGAATACTACAAGCCTCCGCTGTCAATGCTTGAACTTGAGCAAAGTTAGTGTTTCTCCTGGCTTCTTCGCTGTGGTAAAGGATCCTAAATTACTTGAAAACATCTGCCACGACAACTTTACATTGCTTTCTAATATCTGGACGGCCTGCACGAACATCGATATTACTTCTTTCCGGTAACGCACTGCATGTAGGATTCTTTTCAGCAGCATCACTCGTCAAACCAATTAACCTTGACACTAGCGAAAAGAGCCGACCGTAGCGAAAACTACGAACCGACTGGCAGTGGAGGAACATTTGACAACCCAACCGTCCCAACTAAGGGCAAAGAGGGTAGTGCGGGCAGGGGATGGAGGCAAGACCGCGAGACCTTGGCAGGACTAATTTGGTGTCTTGGACTATAGTTATAAATACAATTATAAGCTGGGTGCCATGGATTTATTACCAAAATTAACAAGGTAACTAATAACCATTTACAAATATGCATTAATGTTACATAATTGAATGAGAAGGCCGTGATAATATTGACTTTAAGAATCCAATCGTAATGAATTCCTAAAAAAAAACCAAAAAAAACATTATCTCACAATTTATTTTGAGTTCTCCCAAACAAAATGAAAATGAATATTTATTTAAATGAAAATATATTAAGATGGTGAAACAGTTTAATATTCGCCTACCAAGTAATAAATTTTTGTAAGTTTGAAGCTATGAGACTGTCAGATGACGTTAACCAAAACGGTGCTCTGTATCATATTTCGTCTTGCAGTGGACAGTGGCAGTCTATGTGAGATTACCATGTTGCTGACGGCTGGTGACTGATCAGTGGTACTATCTATTGAACCTGGTTGTCGACCTTGGTACAACGTCTTCAACTCTGCAGTTACAGCGGTGAGTCGCTCAATGGCAAAGCGGTACACATATGCCAGTCTACAGCGGTGGAAGTAATAGAGAAAGAATTCTTTGTGCAGCAGCTTGCACCGGAATTGTTAGTTTGCAAGTGAGAACTTTCACCACAGATGTTCGCACAAGAAGCACTGTCGCAATCAACTTTTATACGTAGCAAAGGTATCTTGCCATGGACCATAACACAAGAATCTCTCCACGTCTTCTTGATCTGAGGAAAACTCTCTCAGCAATCCACTCTGCACATTCGCCAATTGCATACTCATATCTCTGGAACCAGGAAAAACCCGTGATTTTCCATGGAAAATAGTATTTTATAAACAATAGTTTCTTAGTAATAAACTTCCGTTTTGTTAGTGGCTAAAATTGTTCCCAAACTATTCTCATAGAAAAACAAAATAGTAATTAGCATTCGAAATCACGCCGTCTAATTACTTCCAATAACTGATCCATAGCTCCAAATTGTGGTAACGTTTTCCGTTGACTTATTCAGTGGACACGAACTTCCGATCACCATGGTCTGTATCTCTGATTGAATCTCCTCCCCCCCCCCTCCCCCTCCCGCCGGAAGGTCGGCTACCAGATAAACTTCTCTCTTGGGAACATGGTGAAGTACCCAAAGATCACGTTTTAACACTACTTAATATTGTTCATATTGAATTGTGTAATATTGCCAGTGGCTTAAAATATAACACTTGTTTCTATATAAACTATATTTCTTAACGCGAAGCTTGCAGAACTAAGTTTTTAGAAATCTTTTAAGATGTTTTCTTTTCGTACTTGCAGGAATTTTGTACAACCGGTTTCACTGATTGGTTTTCTTCATACATTACATTAGAGCTCTCCTTTCTTCAATATTTGTGAAAAATTATTGCAGATAGATATTTGTAAACTAATTACTAAGTTATTAGTATTTATTTTCTTTAGAATATCATTAGCAGCATTTCGAGATTTTGTAATGATGCGTGTTTTGAAATCTAATGTCATCTGAAAAGATTAACATATATTGACTACCGTCTAATATTACTAGATGAAGATTATTTTTTTTTTTTTTTTCAACTGCTTTACGTCTCCTATAACTACGAGGTCTTTAGAGACGGGAAAGGATGGGGGGCAAGGAATGGGAAGGAATTCGGCCATGGCCTTTTGAAGGAAGCATCCCGGCATTCACCTGGAGTGATTTGGGGAAACCATGGAAAACCCAAATCTGGATGCCCGGACGGGGATTCGAACCGCCGTCCTCCCGAATGCGAGGCCAGAACGTTAGCCGTTACACCACCACGCTCGGTGAAGATTATTGTATATCTGCATCAGGTAAGGACCAACAAACACCATGTTTATCAATTCCCCGTTCTGAGTTTATGATCTCGCCTGTATTTGCATCCTTCATGGATGATTGCTTTCTGTTAAAACCAAGTGACTCTGATCTACAGTTTAGACCACACTGAACTAATTTGTATAAGAGAATCCTATGACCAACTCAATCGAAAGAATTTGCCAGATCACAGAAGATTCCTAGGGAATTTACTTTATTATGCATTGCTTCCACTGAGTTTGCATGAAAAGAAATAGAAACTTACGGAGCAATTCATTATTACGTGATGTGCATACCTCTACATTGCTTTCTAGAATTTTCTGAATATCCTAAAAGATGTTGTATATGTCTACAGCTCGCAGTCTACGAGATTGTATAGAGTGATTTTGTCATTTAAAACCTGAGACAATTAGAAAATATATATTTTTTAAATATCAATCACAAATATGAATGTTGACTTGGAAAAATGTAATACAAATTAGTGCTTCTGTTTTTCTTATAAAATTTCAAATTAATATTAATGAATGTAGAAATGCGTTTGGTTCAAAAACGTCTATGGATTGTTAACGTGTAGTAAATTTTCAACGCAAATTTTCAGCCAGCAAATAAGTCAAAAGAAATATCTGAAACTCAGTGAGGAAAAAAAGTAAAACAATTATATGATAAAAACTAACTGATATTACTTTTTTTGACTCTGGATCTACGTCCCGTCGACAACGAGGTCATTAGAGGCGGGGTGGATTGGGGGAAAAGTGTGAAAAGAAATTCGGCCATGGCCTTTTAGAAGGAACGCCAGGCCCGAAAGTTATACCTGACCCACTGGGCTTGGTAACTGATGTCACACAGACATGGTACTTTAAAACTAAAACTGACAAAAGTATAGAAAGTAAGCAAATACGCAGATATTATGATCGAACACCTTATTCCGAGGTCAACTAAACTTACAATTATAGTTGGAGAAACCTCCATATTCTTTGTGTATCGGGAACAAATTATTTTGTTAGTACAAAAAATTAATAGATGCTCCCTCCCACTAATTCTGTAAAGCACGTGACTCCTTGGTTCAAAATGGAGGCTCCAGCCCCGTCACCAAGCAAGGTGGCCTCGCATTCTGGTGGTCGCGGGTTCGAATCATCGTCCGCCATCCACATTTTTGTTTTCCATGCGAGTGCCGGGATGGTTCCCTACTCTTAGTCCTTTGCCTCCTCTAATGACGTTGACGTCGGTGAGGCGTAAAACCACAGCAAAAAACAGAAAAAAAATCCCGGTAAAGCTATTGATTTTTTCCTTCGAATTAAGCTTACATAACTATCTGGTTTCAGCTATTCACTTGGTATTCGCTAGGAAGTAAAAATGTCAGAGTATACCACCTATTCGAACGGTGAAGTTGTAACAGAATTAGATATGTACGATACGAACAACAAAATGTTTTAAAATCAAGAAACTAGTCAATACAGTATTCGAAGTTTCTTCAATCATCATTAATTGATAACTTGCAGTACTTAGTATACTGGAACAACCTGTAATAACAGAATATATTTATCTTTCAGCACCCATTATCCCAACTATTTTCAAAAACCATAGATAAGGAAATTTGTTTCATACTGATCATATTTTTTAGATGGTACAAAACTCTGCGATGATTCACATCCACTTGTGAATTTTTTCATTTCTATACTAGCTCACGATTGTGGTAAGTATGGCATAGTGTAGGAACATACCAATCCACCATTCCTTTCGATACATTCACTACAAGTTTAACAGATGTAGTCATCTCTTCAAACTATAGCGGTCGGAACGGAATAAACGACAATGGACCGTGGTTCAATGGAAATGTGTTTCCTGGTCGAATGAATCACTTTTCTTCTTATACATGGTCGATGTTTTTGTATGGATACGGTGTCTTCCAGTCGAATGGCTGCTCGAAACATTCACCGTGCATTCAGTATTATGCTATGGGGGACATTCACCTTGGATTCCACGGGACCTGTGGTAGTAATCAAAGGCACCACAGAAGGATAACTGTTCGTCACACAAGGCCACAATCAAGCCACAGTGGTTTGAGGAGCATATAGTGAAATCACGTTGATGTCTTTGCCATCAAATTTGCCTGATATTTACCCAATAGAACGCATCTGGAAAGATATCGGGCACCAATTCCACACCCACAAACCATCGGCCCATAATTTAATAGCGTGGCCTGTGCGTAAACATCTGCCTTTGTCAGCGTTATGGAACTAACTACAGATTGCTACATCGAAAGAGATGCTAAACAAGGTGATCCCATCACTCAGAAATTATTTTCAGCTGTCTTGCAGGTGGCAATTTCAAAGCTAGAATGTGCAGAAAAAGGAATTAGAATCAATGACAGAAGATCTAACAATTTAAGACTCGCTAATGACATTGCGCTTGTTGCTAACAACATTGACGAGCTCCAAACCTCAGTCACAGATCTCATCTCCGAGTGCAAAGTAGTTGGCCTGGACATGAACATTTCAAAAACAAAAGTTTTGTGTAACAATTGGGCCACCGAGGGGAATGTGTAACTAAACATTATATCTTTAGAAAATGATTGAGTACATTTATTTTTGCCAGCTTGTAAATATGAGAGGAGATATAAGACCAGAAATTTTCCATCGCATCAAACTGGGATGAGAAGCTTTTGGGAGGTATTCCATTATCCTCAAGTCTAATATGCCCATAAATCTAAAGCAAATAGTTTACAACCAGCGCACCAGTGGTGATATACAGCTGTGAGGCCTGGACACTGAAAGAATGTGTGAAAGGAACCTTAGAACAGCATAGAAAAGGTCAATGCTTGGTTTAACTAAAAAAAGGCAAGAAGAGAGCAACCGACATTCGATCAGTAACACAGGTATCTTGGAGAAGACTGCTTCCTTGAATTGGCAGCGGGCTGGCCATGTTGCTCGAACGGAAGACGATAAGAGGACATAAGCAGTGGAGCATTAGAGTGGAGCCCAAGAAATCATTAGAGACCGAGAGGAAGATCACTAGACCGATGGGACAATAGCATACGCAGGGTTATTGGAGTTAATTGGCAGAGGATCGTCCAAGATGGTTCGACCTGGAGAATACTGCTCGAGCTATACCTGAATTCGTAAGAGGCCACAATGATTGAACTGGCTGATGATGATAGTTCTTATAATATGATCTGGAAAATCTGTCACTACCATAGTGTCCCAAAAAATCCTATTTCTACTAACTTTTCAAATTCTTTTACATTGTCAACCAAAACTGTACTGGTTTGAAGATTAAATTCTTTCCTTTTTTTCCCCAAGTAACTGTGTGACAGCGAAAAAACAATCAGAATAAGATGTGCCATTTCTAAAACCGTATTTGGCGTTAACAATAAAAATTGTGACTAAGTAGTAGTCGGAGTTACTAACGGGAGTGTTAACGTGAATATGATTTTTATTAGCCAAATAACCAATAAACAACAAATATAGTTTATATATTCACATTTTGTTTAGGTACACGAGAGGAACTACTACTTGGTACTTAACTACCAGACATTTTATTTAGATATACAAGAGAAACTTCTAATCAGTATTAGCTGCTGCAATGCGTGTTTCAGTTACACAAGTAAAAAATCCAGTCTGGTCGTCTGTGTTTCTCTGTGCAGGCCACGTGGAAGCCGTAACTCCTCTCCTGCACCGGTAATCCCGCTGATATCGTGGCCTTGTTACCTTTCTCACTTTGGTTTTCTTGCTCAAACGGCACCTCACATCATTTCCAAAGTGTTTACTTCCATTCTACTTGTGTTGTGCATCAACTTTGCTACTTTGTACTTTTAAAGTATAAAAATTTTCGAAATGGTTTTAAATTGTCAGCTGTAGAGTATTTCATATGAAGCGCTATTATTTTGGCTCATCAGTGTGGCTGCTTTCTAAGGGCACATTCGTCCTTTTTGGTACCTGACTAATCACACCGCTTTGCGGGGAACTGAAGAAATTTTGGATAATGCACTTATTCTTTTCAAGCTTCCCTGTTGGACGTCACCTAACCTGTTGTCCTCCGTTGCGATTTTTTGAGTACTACTCCTTTCAAAATAGACACTCCTCATGTTGCTCGTAATTCTGAGATGCTACCCAGCACGGGATTTGTAGGACGTATTTACGTTAAAAGTCCCCACAGTGGCTCTTACCAGTGTATTCAACATTTTTATGCATAAAAATTTTGTTGTATAAGCTAAGAAGATTATTCCTCTGGAATTTTCTCACAAACATCTGGAACCTATTTCCTAGTTGGGGATCATAATTGCTACTCTCCATTTTTCAGAATTATCAGTTCTTCAGCATTGATTAATAATTCTAAGAGTCTATTATGCATCGATAGTGTTTCTTTTGTTTGGCTTCAGGGGACCTTTTATTTTTAAAACTACTAAGTGAGATGTGAATATCCACAGTGGTCACTATGTCAATATTTATATCACTTACACTGAGCCATATTTTCCCTTCTGATTGCTCTCGCAACAAATCTCTATAATGTTGATTTCAACTTTTCATAATTATTGGGTTTGTCATCACCTTATATTTCTTGAGAACTTTTATTGTCTTTTATGCCTTCACTGCCTATAATGTTATACGTTTTTCTCATAGTTATCTACTGATTTTCCTTATTTTCATTTTTCATCGTTTGTTACACTCCTCTTTGCCTGCTGGATTTCGATTAGCCAGAAAGTAAAGACAATGCTCCTTTTTTTATTCACTTTTTTTATTTTAAATCTTCATTCCATTAACTGGGACTCTTCCTTTAATATTACCCCATGCGTTTTCCTACAATTTCATTAGAAATTTTTTCACAATCTCTAATGATTTTTCGCATCCTTAGTTAATATTATCATTAGCTCTATATCTCCCATTTGTTTTACGATAAATGTGTCTTATTTTGTTTCCTATAACTTAGCATATTTCTTGAGTCAATTTATTTTCTGTTCTGGGTTTCCTCCATCTTGAAAACATTATGAATTTTGAAATGAAGTCTTCACGGGTGTACCGCCGGATAGTGTTTTGAAAACACGATATTTCGACGACTAGCTCCGTCGTCTTCATCAGGTGTCGAGACATCTGCACGGTTAGCCGACCTGTGCAGACGTCCCGACACCTGATGAAGACGACGGAGCTAGTCGTGTAAATAACGTGTTTTCAAAACACTATCCGGCGGTACACCCGTGAAGACTTCATTTCAAGCATACGCCGGGAAAGTCTCCGTTCTTACATTATGAATTTTGCTAGAACTAATAAATGGTAAGAATCTATTTTACTTTCTGTACATACTCTAACATCCTGTGTTTTATTTGACATTCTTTTGCCGATACATAATCAATTAAGAACATAGTTCTTATTTCGGCCCAACTAAACTTATTAATATCCTTATACTTAAAAAAAAAAGTATTTAGAACTTGTTGTACGAGGCCTATTAAATGGTTTCCATTTTGATTTACTATTTTTTTGCCATATGTTCCCACGATATTCTTAATTAGTCGATTTTCTACTCAGTCTTTTAAATTGCCTGCTGATATGGCCCAAAAATGCTTGTTTGAATTTTGTATTACTTTCTGTAACGCTTAATAAAATAAGATTGTTTATTCTTTTATTCCATCGCCTGGATCAAAAGGACTGCCATTTCATCTCTGTTGACTATAAAAACGTATCGTTAGAATCCTTATTCCTTTCTATTTAACTATTTCTTTTAAATATGTAAATCTACTCCCGCAGCTGCTCATCTCTCTAGTTTGACAGCATTAAAACACATTACAAAGTAATATAATTTTTTTGATCCCTGTAATTTCTTTACCCCCGAAATCATCGTTATTTGCATTTTTCTCTTTTCTGGTTATGTTTTTAGTAAGGCTCCTTTATGGCAAAAACCTTTGGTAATCCAAATTGGTAGATAAAATCTTAATGTTATACCTAGTCGTTTGTTACGTTTCAATTCAATTTCATTTTCCCGTTAAGAACGTTGAAGCTTTTCCCTAGAACCTTACAGGGAATAGGAATTTTACGTCGACGGTTTATTGGCCCATCGCACAAACCTCAACCTGAAAGTCATGATTTTATATTAGGGTTTTCCATCTACCTTCAGCCAGAGAATCCCAGTTTTAGCTACACCCCAGAAGTTCTATTTTGTCCTGTGGACACTGCAACTTTCACCTTTGTGGACGTGGGAGTAAGATTTGAATTTCATATTTTTGCTTTCCAGCCCGTCCGGCGTGAGCTGGGGCCCTTAGGGCTATACCAGCCTTGTGTCACCTTTGTTATGATAATTGGGATAGTTAAACACTCACGATACACCTGCGTTTTCACCTGATTACAGTATTTTGTTCGTAATGGGATATACGGAGAGAGTCAAATTTTCTCCGTTATACTCAGGTGGCTAAGAACCATACTATACTTATTACTGAACATGTTCTGTGTTGAACTGACGCTGATTTCACATCTAAATTTTCTCCTTTAGCCAGCACGAAAGCTGTTCCACAGTTTCATGGCCTGACGAGGAAAACTGAATCCTAGAACCTTTTGAAAATTGCACTTGAATCTTTAGTCCATACTACAATATTGTCCACAATTACATTAATATGTTGGAGGTGCTGAAGCGGATGAGCTTTATATTTAATCTGAAAAGAAGGAGAAAGGAATTCCTGCAGTGATTGAATATTTGAGTATGAATGAATATATGGTGACAACTTTACGGGATGTTGAAAGCGTTTACAATACAGTAAAGAAGTGGGCATCTTAAGCAATCCCTTCACAGGAAAGTCAGTGGAGGCAATTACTGAGGACAATGTAGTCAGGATACATGAGTTGTGATGTTAACAGTGTTCTCTGGCCTTCCACCGTGAATGTGACGTTTCTAAGTCGCTCTACAACTTCTTTTTCCGGCAAAGTGTCGGGATCCCGGAGTGACAGTTGATACACCTGGTAAAGCCTCCATTCACTCATCATTCACTCATCAGAACTTAAACATTTTGCCAACTACGAGGGATGACAGGCATTCCACGAAAACATGTATACAGCATTATGAGAAAGGTTCGTCGGGGTAGGGTTTCAAATGTCTGATAGCAGATCAAAGATAGAAGGATGGCAAGTGCCTGCGGAAAATCTAACCCCCTTTGAAGCCAATTCAATAGATTTTTTGAGCAGTCTATGATTGTAAATGACACATACTTATATCACTGGAATCAAAGCAACAGTCAGAATAGTAGGAGAACAGCAACTCTCCTCCTTCCAAGAAGTCCAGTTTTTATTTTTGCTTCTCGCTTTAGGCCTTATCGATGTCGAGGTCATTAGAGTCGGTTAAGGGCTGGAGGCACGGAATGGGAAGAAATTCGGACATGGCCTTTTGATGGAACCATCCCTGCATTCACCTGGAGTGATTGGGATGACCGGACGGGAATTCCAACCGCCGTCCTCGCATTAGAGCGTAAATGCTCACCCATTACGCTCGGTAAGTCTGTGGCAAGTTACTTTTTATTTTAATATCTAAACTTGTCGAGAAACCTGTACGAGAAATGTCTAAATTAAAACTAAATGCTGTATTTCACATGAGCACTGTGCAGCTAATCCCATTTGAAAATGTCTAAATACAACATAAAACAGTTGAAACATCACTACGTACCTTGCATTTCCTCAAGGTCTATCACACAGCCGTTCATATATTTCACAAAATCTCAGACTGAATTGTGAACTGTTATTACTGTTTTGTTTTTATATAACAGGCTACTGTAAAAACTAAAAGTTTCATTAATTGTTTTCGTGACTCCGCTTTCTTTATCGCCACAATAAGCTCTTAACACGTTGTTCCCTAGCTGTTCGAAGCGACGTATATTTAAACTGCTTTAATTCGTATTGCATTGTCTGAGAAACTTACCTTCTCGCTGACCTTGATCTGCGATTGATGAGATACCAGTTCAGCCTTCAACCGTGTAATAGACCAATAACAAGACTCTCTGACCGGATTCTATATCACTAATTACCTAAACCTTGAACCTCTGACGTCAATATATCACTCCGTTATAACGTTTGATTACATTATTCTTAACATTTTCTCTATTTTGGATGATGGAATCCAAAAATCCAAATTCATATTTCCGAAAAGTATGGTAGTTTTAGCATTTAGTGTCTGTAACAAATGATCAGTTGATATTTACTGAAAAGTGCTAATTCCATATCGTAAAAAATTGATAGTCACCAGCATAAGACAGACTACAAATTCTGTTGTTATCTCCGATAATAGCTGTTACGTAACTTGATATTTCCAGTTGCCAGTATTAGGAAGATTATTGCACTAATATGAACATAAATTCATTGAATGGCAAAGGAAATTGCAATAAGTGAATATATATGATTCACCAAGGTTACTAGACAGTACTATTAGGGATTATACAAGTCATTTAAAGGTTTATATGTCCCTCTCAAACTATAAACATGGAAAATAAAAACAGCTAAATAAAATATTTCATGGCAGCCTGGGCAGCATAATAAAAGCTACTGCGTTCACAGTATCTTAGTATTACGATCGGTGGGAACAGTATCATCTGACAAATGTTACGCAACATGGCTATCACTTATACATTACTACAGATCTCCACTATCATTTCTCAGATTCAAATCAAACTGCAAAACAAAACTCTTAAAGCAATGAATATAAAAGATTTTAAAGTTAAGATGAAAAATAAAAATGGTAATAAGAGAAAGAATCTCCTCGAGTCCCTAGATGAAATTTAATACAAATCGGTTGATCGTCATTCAAATTATTGTATTCACAAAAAACTGTCATAGTTAAACACACAGAGGGACAAATATAATGCCCAAAATTGGTAAAATGGTGTTAAGATTTGTATCAATCTGGAAATAAAAAATTTTAACCACTAAAGATTTTCGTCCGTACTGTAATGAGTAGGAAAATAAAAAATTGTTTTTATTACACTGACTTTTTCTGTTTTCTTGTGGAATATGAAAAATGCATTAAGAATTAAATGGAAACAACTACGATAATTGATCCAAAACGTGCTGCCGTAAATGGTGTAATATTATTTTTTGTTTACGACCTAAGGCGACCATGTTTTTCAATACAACTACTATTGCTTGACTGCGGCATATAAAACAGAATTGCTTTATTAACTGTAGTCTTACGTGCGTTCGTTTGTTCCCTGCTACACTTAGACAGGTGGACCAATCTTAATGAAACGGAGGAACAATGAGGAGATTAGTTTCTCAAAAACTTAATTAATAAAATGGAAAAATGAATTCAACTTTGTGACATGACTCCTATGAATCAAGCAAGCTTTATTCAACGTAAAAAAAAAAAAACTAAACCGAGTGTGATGAGTGACGGTAAAGCTCTGGATTCGCTTTCTAGAGGATGTGGGTTCAAATTCTCGTCCGGCCATCCAAATTAGGGTTTTCCATGGTTTCCCCATATCACTCCAGGCAGATTCTGGGGTAGCTCCTTCAAAAGGCTTTTGCCGAATTCCTTACCGTTCCTCGCCCCCGGTCCATTCCTGCATCTAATTACCACGATGTCAACGAAACAAAATAATAAAAAAAATAATTAAGTGATGAAACTGTGCACGATCAGGTTGCGACGGTTAACATTAAAACTAAAGCCTGAGAAGTTCTCGGTTATTACTCTAATATATAAAAATTAATATTTATTTCTTTGTTGGTTTTTTCAAATTCTGTCTGTTTCTGTACCATTCATTCCAATAGGATGAAAATTTGGTGAATTATTTTGTGCGTGCCTTCGAAGGTTTCTATCAAAAAAAAATTAAAAAATACCCACTCCCTCTCCCCCTACACACCCCTCAACTTTTCAAAAATGTTCTTTGTATAATTCAACAGTTTTTGTCAAATTTTGAAGTAATTTTTCACACGTATAGTACAAAATAAAAAGAAAAAACTGCCTGCAATTGATTTTCATTAATGCAACCCCTCTCCCCCTTTACCTTCCCTCCCTAAATTTTTGCCAATGTTGTTTATGCAAACACGCAGATTTATCCGATTTTGATGGAACTTTGCATGCGTATACTTTCAAACAAATAGAAAAATACTGTTTATGTTTACGAAAAACTGACCCCTCTTTTCCTTTCTTCCTTGTCTTCAATTTTCGTCAACATACAACCCACAGTTTTTATACGATTTTGATAGTACTTAGCACACCTTTATTTTAATCAAAACTATTTGGTAGCTCAGTGGTTTATTTGTTTTAAGTAGTTAAAGCGCTATAATGCGTAAAGCTACTTAGGAAGGAACTGTTGAAGCCAAGCACGGGGTGTTTCGTTTAGAATTCTGAAAATGCAGATATTTGTTCAGATTGGTTAATTTTTCATTTTGAAGCAAATGTACTATCGAATTAATAAATTGAGTAACGTCACGCTCCAAAGGCATGCATAGTTAATGCCTACATTCACTGGCATGTAATGTGCTCGTTGAGTGTTTAGATTTTTACGACATAAACTCTGCAAAGACAGTTCAACTTAATTTTCGTAGCGAGTAAAGTTCATCGAAACACGTCTACAACTTTTTTTTTTGCATTAGAACTTTGTTTGTTTGTTTAGTTCGAAAGGAGAAATCACAAGAAACACGGCAAGTTGGTGACTGGGTAGCCATTCCGCTCCCTAGAATTGACATTTCTGGACTCCGCATTTATCTGAAAATATGGCTGAGCTAAGAAATAAAGTAATGCTGCAGATGCCGAAGTGACTCAAAAAATGTTCCATCAAGTTTTGCAATAAAAATTATTTCTGGAGGGATGTCTGTCCCATCAGCAATGGCATTCTAATCGAATCAAAATGACACTATGATGTAAAACTTGTGTCTCCTGTTACAATATTGTGGTGGATGCCTTGGTGGGCAAGCTACGTTACATACCTTTATGATTAATAATTGTGGATTTTAATTTTAATTTTTATGAAGGCGTGAAAATTTACTAATTATGCAAGAATCTCGACGTTAGTTGGAATTTAGGAAAAATTGTCACAATATGACATTTATTTTCTTATCACTGGCGATTACAAGTCTGAGCGAATTTACCGTTAACATTAACACAAATTGGCAAAATCATAAAAGCAACGCTCAGAGTTACAATTAGCCGTCATGAGCAAGCAAACAATTGTATATTTACTTTTAAATATATCTCAGAATCAAAATGCAAGAAATAATGACAATTGGAAACAATAAAAAATACAAGTTATGACGACCTCAGACAAAGGTATCATGATACTGTGACTTTACAGTTAAAAAAGAAAAATCATGGGCGCCAGAATGAACAATATATCATTCGAAAATAACTAGTTCTGGCAAATTTTGCCGCTAGCTCAGGGGTTTTTACAAAGTCGCTTACGGGTTCTGTTTCACGGAATGTACAATCAGATGGCTTGGTCGTAATAAGTTACCATTGTAGTCCTGCGTCTGATGTCTGCGGTGACTGTAGCGGACCCACGATATGTGAGATTATCTCACAAGTCGGCTATAGGCATCTCTGGTCTGACAATGCGCATCATCGCATTACCGGCTGTGTTGCTGCGATAAGCTTGCTTCAGCCAGGCAAGCTGCCAGCCAGAAATCGTACAGCGGCAGTTGGCGAGAGAAGCCAACTTTCCAAGTCCACCTCAGACTAGACTCGCATAGCTTGGACTCGAAGATCGAAGTCCGAATGTCCAGCTCCTCGCTCTTCGGTCCACGAGGAAACTTCTCGCTCCGCCCATTTGTAGTCTCGAAGCTCACATATAACAAAAATTTCCAGGATTTTAAGTTATACGCTCATTTGGATTGGATCTTCAGGTCGGCACCTAATGTCACGTGATATCTCAGATATGTGATTTGGCTAGAGTATCTAACAGAGGTCGGACATATTCGGCTAAGTTCGCCGGGGCGAGGGAACATTCGGGTTTCGGACGGCAGGCTTTTCCCGCCCGGTGAGTGACGTCGTTGACCGCCCATTCCCAGGGAGCAGAGTGTGTGGTCTGGCAAAACCCCAAATCCGCGACGTCCCGTCGCCATGATTCGGGAAGACCAAGATTAGCTTCAAGCCTACATAGCTCAATAATTCTTGAATATTCGCTTTACCAAGATACATTGTATGTTCATCATTTCATTACAGTCCTCACTTGGAATCTTGCGTACTTTAGAAAATTACAACAAAAATCTATTTAGGTGGTCACCCAAGATTTATGTAAATTACTCTTATATTATTACATATATAATAAAAATGCACCTTGTAACGTGGCGACAGCGCGGCTCGTTACAATATAAGTTGTGATTTTTTTTCATTTGTGTATGCTTCTAAAGTTTTAAAGTCCTTTTTGAAGCATTCAGGCACTTTTAAAAAGTCTATACCGTCAGTAATTTCACCTACAGCCGCCAATAGAAACATGTAACACTTTTCATAAAATTCAAACCCATTTATTTTTAGTCGAGATTTAGGTTTTATTGTATGTAAAGACTACGTATATAATGTCATTTATCAACCTGGTACAAAGACGTCCTCCTAAGCGATGATCTATGTAACAAGAGTAATAAATAAAATGAAATAAACTGAAATAATTTAAGTCATGTCTGAAAAACATACGTTGAAAAACCCAGAAATCTTTTGGCCTTTTGATGGAACCATCCCTGCATTCACCTGGAGTGATTGGGATGTCCAGACGGGAATTCCAACCGCCGTCCTCGCATTAGAGCGTAAATGCTCATCTTGAAATTAATAATTTTGAAGATGTTCTTCAACCGTATAGTAAAACAACAATAGGTCTGAAAATATATATTTTAACAATGAGTTTCTACTAATACATTTTTATTATTATTTTTTTTGATAAAACTTTTAACGAACGTGTCACTATTTATTAAATGCATCGTCTGTAATACTGAAAAGTAGGAACTGCAGTTGTCAAATATTGTCATCCTTTAAATAATATTGTTTTGACAGAGTTGCACTTACGATGCAGTTCCGTGTAATGTCAGCGACTAGATACGTGGGATTTAATTACTGTTCAAGGCCTTCCACAAATCCCAGACAACGATACAAGATAAACGCAAGCTTTATATTGAACCGGATATGCAAATTTGTATGATCCTGTATACTTTAAGAAACTATTTGCGCCTTCATACACTTGTAAAAAACTGACATGGAGGCTACATCCTTGTATATTTGATCAAGCGAAGAGGAAGTCAACTTGTTTCGTAACACAGTTTCACTGATACTTGTCGTTTATACTGAGAAATAAATGTTATAACATAAATGTGACGCCTTGTTAAAATTGTATGAGGTTTCTTTAAAAGCAAAATCCCTTGCGTTCGTCAGCGGAAAAACAATATATATAAAGAGAATTAATGAAAAATGATTGCTAAGGATGAGTGAACGAGAAATCGATATCATATTAAAAAAAATTATTTTATTTACGGAGATTCTAAAGCTTGTTCCTGGAATACGAGTTGGTGATTCATCAATCTTATTGGGACGTTAAAACTGATGGCTCCATGGTGTCTTTCAGAAGACTAGGCCTAATGGTCCAGCACCAGGTTTCACCCTCTCCATTCTTTCATCACTCATCCACAACACAAACAACACATAACACTGAATATACACACTATCACAGTCATCCACACTTAGAAACACTGGCACATTGTAGAATGCAACGAGAAACCACCTCAGTTCATATTTTGAGACGTTGGCATGGAAGAGTAAACGTCCCCCATGATAACCGCCTACGATCGACACGGGCCAAGCGTTCATCAGAAGAAAACAGCTTGTTTCCATAACTCACACCTGTCCCAAAAGGACTTTGTTAAAAATGAAAATACTTTTTTTGGGAAATCCATTTATCATTCAGCCTATGGGAATCCACGCGCCGTAAGTAACATGTCAACGGGGTTTTCTTAACAGTATAATAAAGACTCATTTTACAAAGAATTTTATAAAAATGTATATATACAGTAAGGAATTTAGGGAAGTGAATCTTGAAAATCTAATGCTACATTAAAGTACAGATAGATAATTTTATTATAAGAGTAAGAAATGATACTATTTTTTTAACATTTTGGAAATACCCGATTCGCTAATTTGTAAGTAGAAGGAATTTTTCGGTGGAATGGGATAATTTGAGGATCCTGGATGTAATGGAGATATGGAGATAAATGGATTAATACAAGTTATTTTGCTCTTATTGTTCTCTAACTTGCAACACCGTGCTTGCCGCATGATCCGATTTTTTTTTTTTTTTTTTTTTGTAGTGTAATGTCATATAGATTTACCTGTGTTGAGTAAATTACCGTTATCATTTAGAAATTTATGATTAATAAAGGTGATTTGATTTTGATTTTATGAGGGAATGCAAACATGGATTTTTGAAACAATCTTGGTGATATTGGAAGTACAGAGAAACTATCACAGTATTACATTTATTTAGTTTCACTGGCAATTACAAATCTGAGCGAATTTACCGTTAATATTAATACAAGAAGGTAAAATCACAAAGGAACGGTCAGAGGTACAATTAATTAGCCGTCATGAGCAAACAAACAACTGTAATTTACTTTGAAATCAATGCGAAGTGAATATATAAGAAAGAATAATTCTTGGAAGCAATCTACAGATGGCCTCAGACATAGGTATCATAATACTGTGACTTTACATTGAAGCTAGGGTGCCTCGAACAATATGCCAGACGAAAATATTTAAAATAGTTCTGGCATATTATGCCGATAACTCAGTGGGGTTTTTATCTACAAAATTAGAGCATGAATCTCTTTTCTCAAAGACACATAAGGGTTCAATTTCACGGAATGCATCATCAGATGGCTTGGTTGTAACTATTTACCATTGTAGTTCTGCATCCGAAGGCTGCGATGTTCGGAGAAGGCCCACGGTACATGAAACTTGTCTCATTTGGCCTCTACCACGAGTCGAACCTCAGCAGCAATCAGCGAGAGCGGTCAGGCACCGAGGCCTACACCAGAATCCCTGTCGGGAACGGCGTCCCACAACAGAATGGAATAGAATGAAGCCGAGGTATACTTTGGCTGCACCCTTGCAGTGTCGAAGATCATGTTTAACAGAAATTTCCCAGGATTTTAGCTATAGGCAGCACTGGGATTAGGTCTTAGGTTGACCACCTGATGTCACGTGATATCGTGGATATGTTATTCGTTCCGAGTGTGTATCACAGCGGTCGGAAAGATTCAGCCGTTCTCGTGGAGTGACACCGTGCTCGGGTTGCAAACTAGGTGTAGCGACCACTTGTTGACCGTCCACCCCAAGCTTACACCGCGCTTGGTGGTGTAACGGTTAGCGTTCTGGACTCGCATTCGGGAGGTCGAATCCCCGTAGGGGCATCCAGATTTGGGTTTTCCATGGTTTCCCAAATCACTCCAGGCAAATGCCGGGATGCTTCCTTTAAAAGGCCACGGCCGAATTCCTTCCCATTCCTTTCCCCCCATCCTATCCCGTCTGACCTCGCTGTTAAAATACGTTAAGCAGTAAAAAAAAAAAAAAAAAAAAAAAAATCCCAAGCTTACAGAGCTTTCCGTCCACCTGACGCTTCGTCGTCTGGCGGGATGCTGTCGCCAGTCCCTAACGGTCCTATCGGTTTTAGCCTCTCAGGAAGGCCACGAATGCCTCCCAAGGTTGTATAGCTCAATAAATATTTCGTATTCATTGCATCAAGATCAACTGAATATTCACTGTTGGCAGAACAGTCTTTCTCACCTGGAATATTGCGTACTTTTAAGAAAATAATCAAAAATATACATGTCGTCGCCAAAGCTTTATGAAAATCAATCTAAAATTATTTTTTATATAATAAAAATTCTCCTTAGAATGTGGCTAAAATGCTGAGTTAAATGCGAAATCTATCGGCAGTGCGTGTCGAGTACAGACGACAGTGTTTGTTTGTTTGTTGTTTTTTTTATCTGCTTAACGCCTCTCTAACAGCGAGGTCTTTAGAGACGGGAAAGGATGAGGGTGGGGATGGGAAACAAATTGGAAGGAATTCGGCCATGGCCTTTTGAAGGAAGCATCTCGGCATTTGCCTGGAGTGATTTGGGAAACCATGGAAAACCCAAATCTGGATGCCCGGATGGGGATTCAAACCGCCGTCCTCCCGAATGCGAGGCCAGAACGCTAGCCGTTACACCACCACCCTCGGTACGACAGTGTTGAAGGTATGATTCTTCAATAGGAAATTGAAGTGAAATCAGGAGGAGTTCGTTTTATGATCCTCAAGCGTAAGACTTCATTCACTCCATTGCCCATCGTCTAATAAAGAACTCTCAACTTAAAATACAGAATATGCGGTTTCCACGATTATCCACACACACGATAATTCCGGATGTGGAGAAAATGATCTGGCTAATCTACTTCTGAGATTATAAGTTCAGTTCAAGCGGGGGATTGAACCAGATCATTCAGAGAGGGTTTGAAAAAGAGAAAGCATCATTTCTAATGATATCATTTTGGAATTGTGTTCTTCCCCGATGCCTGAGTAGCGTTTGCAAGCTGGTAACAATTCATGGTTAAATAACATAAATATTGGCGATTAGTATCATATTGTTATTCTGTGGATGACAATGAAACCAAAGTAAAATGTATTTTTTTGTCGTTTGTAGTAGACAACGCAGCCAATCTATACGGCTGAAGAATAGGTCATCCCCGAATTCCAGGTTTATATTTAGATGCAGTAATCTTTCGGAGGATAAACAAATATTAGAGCATTGGTCTTCTCCATCTGTGGTCACAATGAGTAAATTAAATGGAATATGAAAAACAATAATCTGCGTTAATAGTTTCATCATTAAATCACAGTATTTAACGGTAAAAACAAAACGTCTTTTTAATGACCGTCTTATGTCAGCTCCGAGAAAACAAGCTAACAGCTAAGTCATTTACCTCCAACTTTGTGACCTACATTATGGGTACCAAATACAGGAGTTGGAGGAGGTGCAAAGCAGGACAGCTAGATTTGTTTTTCGAAATTGCCACAGAACAGATTTCCTAACTGATATCATAAAGGAAATAAGTGTAGATTCATTGCAAGACAGGAGGCGAGAGAACAGAGTGCAGAGATCGGAGAGATATAAGGCATATATTGACCTTGGGACTTGGTTGGTTCTTGGTATAAGAATTAGAAGTGGAGGGGAACAGATGACCATGACCACAAGATAGCACATGATTTAAGACGCAAGGGAGTGAGAAAATTTTATTTTGTTGGCAATGGAAGCAGGGATTGGAATAGATTACCGTGGGAAATGAAAAATTTACCTGAAATTAAATAAATAGTTCCTAAAGAGCAAAAGTAGGTTGATGATGAAGTTTAGCTCAATGATTTAAGATAAAAAAAATCTAAATATAAAGAAGAGGCTGAAATACAGAACTCACCCTATGACAATCAATACTAATGACATACTTTTCGCACAAGTAATATGACAGAGGTAATTTAAAAGTATGGTATTTATTGCTTAGTGTCCGTTCCCTTCAACGATATTCCTTTAACGGATGGGGTTATAAAGTGCTTATAAGTGTCAATAATCTCGCTGCACTCATTTACTATATTTACGTTAGTGTTTTTCGATGAGTATCCGACATTCCTTCAGTAATTTCCTACGGTACAGAATTGGCAATGACTCCTAAAAGCAATTCGCCAGTCGTGTTGAACTTCACTTTCTCTCAGAAGACTAATGACTAACGCTACAGTTCCAGGTGATCAAAATGCATTATGCAAAGCTTGTTTGAATTCACTGGTCTTCACGCGTTCGTATCACACCTCGTGGCGGAGGTCGCAAAAACTTGGCACTCGATCCGAGGTGAGCTTGTTAGAGTCTCTGTGGGGAGATATTTCCACCGTCCTGTAGTCGGCTAGCAAGAAATGGACAACAGAAGCCCACAATTCTTGGTAACCCAACTGTTCAAATGCCAGAGTAACTTCTCCTCAGTGCGTATTGTGTGTGGATATACGAGATACTCTGCTGATGGTGAATCTTCCGATGACTAGGAATATCTGCCTGGCGTCTTCCGTTAACAGTGGTTTCTCCTAGTTTCTTTCGCATATTCAATTCTTCACCTCATGCTTCCACTGTATCACTCGTCACAACTGTCGAAAGCTTACAGGAGAATGTCTTATAAATGAAGGAGACTTTCAGACTGTGAATCTTTTAACTGTTTTCGCAACTGAAGATTTATTCTTCGTTCATTGACTGAGGAACTGCGCTGCTTTTACACCGAAGCCTTAGAACATTTTCTAGGCCGAATGTAGTTTAACTACTAACTGCATGTTCGCTGGTTGTTAGCACTAACAAAACAAAGCAAACTATAGATATTATTAGCTGTGGCTGGCATGATCAATGTTATTATTTTTAGCTCATTACGTTCCTTCTATCTCTGTCAGCACTCAATGGAAATTTAAATATCAATACCATATCCCGGACTATCGACGGCAGACAGTGTAATACACTGGCGGAAATTAAAATCCCAACATCCAGACGGTGTTGTGATAAATGAATGAAATATGGCTTCACGTATCCCCACATGAAGAGTATTAAATCTTTAAATGTAGCCGTATGAGAACTACGGGGCTTTTTGTTATGCAAAATTGCTGGGTTTTTTTTTAGCGTGTAAGTTGTGAACATTGCGTTCTAACATGACACTTTTCTGTCCACAAGTTCTTGTTGACCAAGAATGCCAAGGCGAAGAGTGTTGCCCTCTACACCCAAATGTTAACTGTGAGAGAGTCGGGAGAATTGGCCTGTTCGAAATGGGTGCGTCACATCGTGAAATCTCCCGAAGGATTGGCCGTAATGCAATGTCAGTTTGCAGACTTGTAACACAGTGGATGAAAGAAGGGTTTAGTATTCCTAGAGCAGGCACAGCTCTATACAGAAGGACAATAGCACGTGAAGACTGCCCACTTGTGTGGATGGCTGTTGCTGGCAGACGGGTTACTGTAGGCCAGATCCAAGAAGTAGTTACTGAGAGAGTTACCCCCGAACGATAGTAAACCAATTGCCTGAAGCTGGGTTAAACTCTCTCACCCCCATCCAATGTTTACATTAACCTGATTTCATTGCCAGCATTGTCTAACCTGATGTAATGCAAAACGCAAATGGACACGTGCATGGTGCTCATTTGTGTTTAGGGAAGTCTCGATTATGTCTGTGGCAAAGTGATAATCGATAATCAGGCGTAGTGGAGAAACGGCTTACTTTGCTGTTATTTCAGAACGTCACAGAAGTGCTGCCACTAGTGTCATAACTTGCGGGTAATCAGTTTCGATAGCAGGACTGACTTAGTTGTTGTTGAAAACACAATGACAGTTAACCACAGTGGATGGGGTGCCGCACCCTATAGTGATAACCTTCATGTCCGCCATCCAAATCGCATCTTCCAACAGGATGGTGCCCGTCCTCATACAGCGGCCATCGCAACACAAGCCTTGCAAGGGGTTACCATCACAATTCGGACTGTGCAGTCCCCAGATTTTTCCCTAACAGAGTAAGTCTGGGATGCCAGGGTTAAACACATTAGATCACATGGTTATCCAGCACAAACTGTGCAACAACTGACTGCACAAGGCATGCAGGCGTAAAGAGACATACCCAAATAAGTCATACGAACACTTATTGATTCAATGCCAGCAAGAATCCACGAATGTATCGGTGCTAAATTTGGGGTCACTTCTTACTGATATCTTTATATATATAAAAATCTCGTGTCACGATGTTCGTCCGGGATGAACTCCGAAACTACATAACCGATTTAGATGAAATTTGGTTTAATGTGTGTAATTTAGTCCAACTTAAAAGATAGGATAGTTTTTATCTGGATTATAGCCCTCAGTATTTATTATTTGCGAAATAAATGTTCATTAAATGTTTGTCATAGGACAATGGTTTGTAATTATTTGGAAGCCACCAAAGATAAGCGGTCTGCTGGCTAAGTGGTTAGAGCGTTTGACTGGAGACGGAAAGGTCCACGGTTCGAGTCCCTGTCTCGGCGAGGATTTTTATAGACACTTAACCCGGCATTAACCCCCGGCGCAGCATGCTGTATGAGGTGAAATACGCCAGGACGGTACTGTGGTTCGGATTCGACGTTAAAAATGTAGGTCCCCTGTACCAGGCAGGATAGGCGGGCTAGGTAAAGGTGGCTATGAAGGGGGCAGAATGTCCAGACAGTAGAAACCATGTCACCGGGTCATTACGACCACACGCAATTATTATTATAGTTCCATAAGTTTCTAACAGATGGCGATGTGTTAACTTATCTATACAATACTTGGTTAGCTAAGTTGGGTAATCATCCAGTAGATCACGTTCTGTCTCAATTTATTTATGATACAGTTTATTCCTAACAGATGGCGGAGAGTTAATTTATCGAACAATCCAGTAGATGGCGTTGTATTTTCGATTTATTTATGCTACGGTCTATTCCACGCCATATGTGTGAGTTTCTTCAATTTCAATTGTGCTGTGTATTGTGTTATAATTATGCGGTATTGTTGTTCATCGTTTGTGTGTTTTTATACCTAACGACAAAGTAATTACACACATGAATATAACATTGAAGAAAACGTTACGATAAATTCGAATCGTGTAAGCATTTCTCGCTAGCTTATCATTTTTCTTCTTCTTTTTGTTACGGTCAGCTAGAGACCACGTGTCAATTTCAATTCCTCTCCTGTTGTTTTTTCTTTCTTCCTCCCCAGTACTCCTTCATTATTGCACTCCTCTCTACCTTTGAATCCTGCCATATTCAAAGTCGGCTATCGAAAAAATTTTCTTTCCATACAATTCACTGGTATTATTTGGTTTCAAATCTTTCTAAACCTCTTGAAAGCCTGGTGTCATTCCTGCTATAAATGTATCAAAAATATATCATTCTTCTTTTTCTGTTATTTTTTTCAATGTTATTTTATATTTCCTCATTAGTTCTTAACTTCCATTTTACTGTATTTTTCAATGGACCCACTGTATTATAGTGTCTTATTTTAAGGCTTTCAGACAGACGCTTTTTGCTGTAATTCAAATATTTTCAGTGAAATGTCGCCAAAGAATCTAACCTCGACAATGCGTGTAGCAGAGAGGCAAGACGCACGACGAGAGAGCTCATCAATCAGCAACACAAATCGCGGCAAGTAAGGAAGTTCAAAGAATCAGGACAGCTGAGCGTCGTATGCAAGAATCTCAAGAACAGCATGATGAACGTCTGTGACAGAATATATCGAGAACAAGAGCGGCACGAGAACAGCACATAGCTACATTTAGAGAAAGAGAACGAGAGAGACAGTAAATCAGCCGTGCATTAACACGTGTATCATTTATTCGTCTTGCCTTCGAATATGCACCAGACATTGATTACTCTGCACATTCTAAAATTGCAATCGGTGCAACGGACATATTTTGCCAATACAGTCAGGCGTTGAAATTCCGAAATGAAGCAGCAGGCATGTGTTGTGCATCAGGAAAAGTTGTATTACTATCACTTCCACTCCCCCAGAACCTTTTGCAATCACTTCTTGCTGGCGAATCAAACGATTCGAAATTGTTTCTGCGCAAGACACGCAAATTAATTCCTGCTTCCAGATGACGTCTTTTGGAGCAAAAAAAATTTGCGATCTCACATCTGACGGACGTCATTTTGAAAATACATTCAAAATTCAAAGCCAGGTGTACCATAAGATTGAGTCGTCGATGCCGATGCCTAATGATGTCCTGAAGTTTCTCCAAATCTATTTTATGGGAAGTGGTGAGGAACGCGTGACAACTCGGTGCCAGTATAATTTCATCGAACAATCAGTAGAGAGAGCAATTGTGGTATTGTTGGAATTTTTTTTGGAAAATAATAATTAACTTTTTCAATTGTTTAAAAGAGTGTCGCCACAATTAAAAAATGACAACTATCAAATTGTCATCAAAGCTGACAAATTACCATCAGGAGAACACGCTGGCAGGTTCAACGCGGCAACTGTACATGAAGTTGCAGTTATTATAGTTGGTGATCCAGTTGACAATAGAGCCATTAAAATCACACGACGAGATAGCACTGTTAGTATAATTTCGGATCTACACCGTTCGTATGACGCACTCCAGTATCCACTGATATTCTGGCAAGGGCAGGATGAATATCACAACAACATCAAACAGTGTGATCCAGTTACTGGTAAATTTAATATTCAACTATTTAATTCCTTATTTTATTAATACAGTAGACCCACGGCATTCCGAACAGAGGCCGGATTATCGCGGGCCCACTACATTAATTTCTTATTCTTCTAATTTTTCCCCTATTTAATTTCTTATTTTTTCAGGTAATGAAACAAGTAAAAAAGTGACTTCAATGAAGTACTACGCCCACCGCTTGATGATCAGACGAAATCAGGAGAACTATATCCTTCGATATCTTCAAGTGTACCATCAATACGCCGTGGATATGTACGCTGAGATTGAAAACGAACGTTTGCGATTTATTCGATACAACAAGGCTAAATTACGATCGGAGGAATACATCCACTTACGAGATACTATAATCGGCAATATAGATGAATCTTTAAATGCCAATGATATCGGTGATGCATTTATTTTACCTTCAAGATACATCGGAAGTCCATGGAACATGCAGGATTATATACAAGATGCGATGACTTACGTACGTCATTATGGTCGTCCAGATTTTTTTATTACATTTACATGTAATCCGAATTGGGAGGATATACAAACTTTGCTATTACCAGGCCAACAATCAATGCATCGTCATGATATCACGGCACGTGTGTTCAAACAAAAATTAAAATAATTGATTGATTTAATCGTAAAATATTCGGTTTTCGGTAACACACGTTGCTATCTGGATTCGATTGAGTGGCAAAAGCGAGGTTTGCCTCATTCTGACATTTTGATTTAGCTTGAAGTTAAAATCCGTCCAGAAGAAATTGGTCAAATAATTTCAGCCGAAATTCCGGATCCGGTAATTGATCTAGAATTGTTTGATATTGTTACCAGTCACATGATCCACGGGCCAGGCGGTGCATTTAACATGACATTGCCATGCATGGAAGATGTAAGAAGCGTTTCCCAAAGGAACATACGAATGATACTATTATGGATATAGACGGTTATCCGTTGTATCGCCGCAGAAACGCTGAGAATGGTGGCCACACATTTACGATGCGAATGTCAAATTCTAGAAACCAAGTTGAAATTGATACTCAGTGGGTGGTACCATACTCACCATTGCTTTCAAAAACGTATAAGGCTCATATTAATGTCGAGTTTAGTAGTTCTGTAAAATCCATTAGTACATTTGCAAATACGTTAATAAAGGCAGTGATTTGGCCGTATTTGAAGTAAAAAATGTAAATAAAAATGACGAAATAATATGATACCAGATAGGTAGATACATCAGCAGCAACGAAGCTATCTGACATATTTTTAGTTTTCCCATGCATGAAACTGAAAAAAACGTGATCCAACGTACTATGACTACTGAGTCACAGCAACGCGTGACCGGGTCAGCTAGTCTTTTTATAAAGGTAAATAACTTAGCCTAATCGGTTTTAATTTTTTATCATTTTTTCTGGGTATATATATATATATATATAAAGTTTCCTAAAACTCCACCATTCCTGCAGTGTTGGGATTTTAATTTCCGTCAGTGTATATGGAGTCGGGCTATGTACACTCTTTGGCAAAAAAATTGACTGTCGGCGCCTGAGTCTAAGTCTTTTATTTCGAACAATGTGGCATCATTGCGCGTATTCAACCAGCGCCATCTGTTATTCATTTCCTTAAGTCAAGCCTCGAACAAAGCAGGAAGACTCCGCCTGCCCATTGACGATTCTTCTTGGTAGTTCATATATCATTCCCCACATTTCAGTAAAAAGCTATTGACAGATCTCGAAACAAGTAACGCATTTTCCTGTCCCTGGATTGACTGTAATATTAGGCAAGATATCGCCGACAATACCTCAATCGGACGAAATTCGGTTCCAGCTACACTTTTCTTAAATTAAGATCGTGAAACATATCGTTGAAGTTGTTATTAACAAGGTTGCACTAAAGCGCAGTAAAAATGAGGATCAGTTTGTAACGAGCCGCGCTGTCGCTACGTTACAAGGTGCATTTTTATTATATATGTAATAATATAAGAGTAATTTACATAAATCTTGGGCGACCACCTAAATAGATTTTTGTTGTAATTTTATAAAGTACGCAAGATTCCAAGTGAGGACTGTAATGAAATGATGAACATACAGTGTATCTTGGTATCGGGAATGTGTCTGTTCTCTTGATACCGCCTAGCTGTAAGATACGTTTCCTTGAATAGGAAATTACCACAGCACTGCCAGAAGTCAGAAATCGTGGCAACACTGGAAGAAGTAGTTGTGGCAACCTCTAACAGGAAGTAAGTGCCAACTTTCCTGTTTCCTTCGGCCAAGAAGAATACCTTTATAACACTAAATAACACGTAATAATTTATCACGATCGGCTCTTTTGGAAAGATTGAGCAATCATTATTTTTCTGCATCTTCACAATTCGGCACACGCATTTTTGTAGATGCAGTGACAGTTTATAAAAATAGTGGAGCGTGGTGGAATAAGCGCTGACGCGCTGGCCTCTCATTCGGGAGGTTGCGGGTTCGAATCCTCGTCCGGCCATCCAGATTTGGGTTTCAATGATTTCCCCAAATCACTCTATGTGAATACTGGAAAGGTTCCTTTAAAAGGCCATTGGAGAAATCCTTGCTACAACTCCTTTCACGCCTCTAATGACCTCGATGTCGACAACGCGTAAAACCATAAGCAAAAAAGGAAAAGAATGTATGCTCGCCTCATGTCTTTGAGCAAGCATTGAACTTCATCTTTAATATCTAAGTCGGTCAAATATTTTCGCAGCTTAGGAAAAGGTGGTAGTCACTGTGGGCCAAGTCTGCAACTGTATGTGGGTGGGTGATTATTTTCCAACCAAAGTTTTGCAGAAGAGCGACGTGTGGACCAGCTATGTCGTGACAATGCTTGCTTCCTTGCTTACATTTCGTCTTCTTCGTTCTGAATTGAACTTCTGAGTTTTTTCAGTGTTTACAGTAGCTGTAGTAGTAGTTGTTGTGGTCGCAGCTTGCATTAACCCGACTAACAATGACTCCTTCCCATTCAATTTTTTTCCTTCTTATGGCATTACGTTTCGTCAACGTCGAGGTCGTTAGAGGCGGGGAAGGACTGCGGAAAAGGAACTGGAAGAAATTCGGCCTTGGCTTTTTAAAGGAACTATACCACCATTTGCCTGGAGTGATTTGGGAAACCAAAGAAAACCCAAATCTCGATAGATGGAGGTATTCGAAGCCGTCTCCTCCCGAATGCGACACCATTAGCTTCACTTTTTCATTACTAGTCGTATTTGGTCTACGATTACATCCATAAAATTATTTAAAAATCTACTTAAAGCAAAGTTAATAATCGTAAATGATAAAATGTCGGTAGAAGTGAGATAATTTGATGAGAGGGTGAGTTTCCAAAACAATCTCTGAAATCAGAAACGCAATTCAAAATCTGTCTCTCTTTCTCATTTTCAACCTCTCCTTTTTTTCTTTTAGCAGCTATAAATTAAAGGAATTAAAGATGCGGATGCTTTATATTCTGTTCCGCTCATAAAATTCATATATTACTAAGGTGATAGATATAAGAAGATTGTCTTGCACCGCAGTGGTATGAGATTGAGTCAGCTACCTCAATTGGAATTTACGCGTCTGCACCAAACAGCATGTGACGGAGGTGAAAGGTTGATTTTTAAATGCTACACTTCTATAGCCAACTTCCTCGTTTCGGGTCATTATAGCTCCGTGATGATGCGCGGCGTC